>CM035223.1:12983517-13013307 GCA_020233015.1 Callinectes sapidus | reverse complement strand
AAAATAATGTATATATATATATATATATATATATATATATATATATATATATATATTATTATCTCTTGATGGGAATATCAACGCCAGTGCCTTAACCCGCCCGCTACCAAGTATTCTTTTCTGTGTATGATGTTCTGTTGTCTCTTAAAAGTTAAACAAATTTTCTATCGGATATGGTAAAGCCTAGCCTTAGTTATTAGAAATAAAATAAATCTTATGAAATGGAAAATTGTCAATTGTCTTCCTTTCTAGAACTCATTATACTCATAGTCTTCAAAATTATACCATCAATTAAATAAGAAGAGAGAGACAAGGACAGAATTACTTCAAAGGGGGCAACACAAAGTGGTGGCTAACTCGATGGGATTTACAGTCGTAATAATCCATCTGGAGTATATACCATTCACAGATAATGTGGAAAGCTGCTCTCGTGGGACACAGCCAAATTCCTAGGCAACTTAGCTTCTCAAATGTTGAAATAAAAAAAAATTCGTGCACCAGGAGCCAAAGCCAGCACATTCTTTGATGATTCTCGCATGAGTGAGGTATTGAAATGGGAGCATGATTTAACAATCCTTTGGATAGGAAGTAATGATATTGGGAGTCACACTGAGCCGGAAACTGTTTTCAACTTCATTAAGAATATTTACCAGGCCATCCAAGAGCACTGCCAATCTATAGTGTATGTATGCCAGATTGAGCCAAGGCTCCACCCTAGAAACTTCTCAGGATACAGGTACAAAAAAAAAGAAAAAATGTGGAATCAATAATATAATTAAGAAAAGACAAACAAAAAATAACATTCGTTTCAACAATTTAACGTTTGTAGAGGAACTTGGTGGTGATGGAATACATTGGAGTGAAGCTGCTAGAGTGAGGGTAGAGTCAAAGTTTATGAAAGTCATCAAAGGATTGTTTGGGGAATACGAAACTGATGAGTGAGGAATAGTGACCGTCGAGCTCACAGGAACCTGAAGTATACTTCTGTATCGAAGGCGAACGAGGAGTGAACCTTTACCTGTAGCTTACGCATACTAAATCTCACCACTGTACGTCTTAGCAGAAATGGCGGAAAAAAAAAAAAAACTTTACTACCTCGGTGGGGTTCACTTTCTTGGAACCAAGTAGAGGACACTAAACCCGCTACTCTCATGTCCAGTCCAGGAAAGGCTGATGAAAGGGAGGATGATATCACTGTGCTAGAGCAAGAAGTAGATCAACTCATAAGAATTCTAACACAACAAAACCAGGTAATTCAATCAGTCGATGACCTATTACTAACTTCTCCACGCCCAGTTACAACCACTAAACCACGAGATATCTCATTATTAGAACTTAACCAACTGCAAGGACTCAATGCTACCACACAATTCAAGATTTTCTTTGAATTAGTGGAACAATGCAGTAATGATGATTCAAGGAGAGTACAAATAGCAAAAGGGAGAGTCAGTGCTGAACTAGCAGCACTCATTCACAACCATCAGACATTGCATGGATGTACTACTTGGGAAGCTCTTAAACTACTACTCAAAAGTCAGTTCTCTACAGAAGTTAACTTTGATCGAGCATGGCAGGAAATAGAGTGTGCATGTTATGATTGGGCAGAGTCACCCCAAGCATTTACTAATAATCTCTTTTGTCAGTATGCCATCCTAGAAACACGATTTGCAGGCGAGAAACTCCCAAATCGTGATAAAACCATAAAGAGAAAACTATGGCAAGGCTTGACCCAAAAATCAAAAAGTAGGTTAGAAGGATTCCTGGATGAGGATTATCCCCTAAATAGATTCATTGACAGAGTAGAACATGAGCGACTATGTTAGCTAGAGGTAGCTTCACCAACATAAGTTGTCCAAGTAAGTCTGATACTTGTGGCGAGCGGTCAACTGGTTAATATATATATTATACTTCTCAGACTCAGGTTTGGAAGGAAACTCAGATTATTAAAGTTAATATATTAGGGATGATAATTACAATGATTTCAAGACACACGGTTAGAACGTAATGTCACTGTCTTTCTCGGATAAGTGTTCAGTCTGTCTCTTGGGAGATAACTTAGAGAACACTTGAGTCCCGAGAACGCAGACGTTCAGGGCACACACCTTCGGGGCACACACAGTTCGTTCCCTCAACCACCACACGAGCCGGTTGTCTTCCTTCTGCCTTGTCCGGCAGACGTCCGGCGGCGGCCCTGTTGGGTCACCCCAACTGCCTCTCGCCGCCGCTCGTTTTTTTCTCTCTTGGTGCGGCCCGCCGCTCCTCACGCCTCGGATACTGCTGACTCCGGGCGTGGTCATGTGACGCAGGGATGGGTGTGTGTGTGTGATGCCTCAGTGTTCAAGTACATTATTTTATCTCATATAGTGATGTCTTATAAACTACATCCTACTTAGAGAGTTTATATTATTATATTTTAGTAAAGTAACATCCTATGGATGCAATAACAATTGAAATGCCAAGTTATATATATAAACACATGCAACTCCTTGTAGAGGACAAAGCTGCGTCAGCACTTCTGAAGTATTGCACCATCTTATAGAGATGTTGCATCATATAATATCTACATAAATATATACAATGAATTCCTACCTGTCATGTCCCTAACAACTGTGGCTCGAAGCTACTCATACTCCCTCTATTGGTAGAGTAAATCCAAAAAAGAAAACAACTCAACCCAAAAATTAAATAAGCCGAGAAATTCACATTCCTAGTCCTAACACACTGTCTAAACCAAATGCTACATCCAATGAATCCTCATAAGTAGATGAACTAAAAAAACAGATTAAGGACTTAGCAGAACAAGTAGGGAAACTACAAACAACCCCAAGCCAGTCACAGACTGAGCGGTACTGTTCATACTGCATACACATACACATTCCTTAAGAGAATGTTGGAGAAAACCTGCCAGAGGTTCATGTTTTGATTGTAGAAGGTATGGGTGCTGGCGAGGAAACAAAAACTGCCCAGCAAAAATGACTGAGAGAACATGACAAACTCAGGGAGACACCTCTCCAACCATCATCAGCTTAACGGTCAACCATAAAACTATGAGAACAGTTGTTGATACAGGCAGTGGATACACTCTTATCAAAGAAGCAGCTGTAGCTAGACTGGGTGGTGAGATAAACAAAAGGCGTACCATTCCACACTTGCAAGGAGTTACAGGGTCCCCTCTTAGGATTCTTGGCATGGTTTAGTTAGAAAAAGGAGTAGGTGATGATCATGTACACAAACAATGGTTTCCAGTAGTTCCAAAAAAGCTACCTTCATGCTGATGTATTGCTAGGTGTTGACGTACTTGCAAGGGCATCTTTCCATTGGAACGGCAAAACGAAAATCATTTTATGGGGAAAAACTCCTTGTGTGATCAGTCACATTAAAAGAGAAAAAGGGAAAGTTGAAAGGATTAGGGTCATTCCTTCAACAATAACCCAGGAAGAACACTCAAAGAGAGTCAAACTCACTAAACCTGTTCGAGTTGAACCCTACCAGTCACAATTCATCCCCATTATGGTGAAAGAAAAACCAGGAGAGACTTTATTAGTTAATCCTCAACTCCAAGTTAGTTATAATAGTTTACCATTCTTAACTAAAATAAATGAGTATAATACCATCTATTTACCTTTTATAAATGACACCAAAAGTGGCAAGGAATTTAAACAAGGCACCTTGCTAGGATCATTTGAACCTCTTAACTCAGAAACAGTAAATGACTTCGAACCCCATAGAATTCATCACACTCTTGAAATACAAAATGATCTACCTGCCAATGATCAAGTAAATATTCAGCAAAATAGTAGTAGACCAGAACGCCTGGCTGAGCTAATAAAACAGCAGAAATGGAACCACCTAACTCGAGAACAAAAAGGAGAATCAAAGGCAGCTATTCTAGAAAATCATGAGCCATTTATCCAATACAAAAATTAATTAAGCTTGATGAAGGGACCTCCTGCTAAAATTAATGTAGCTGACCCACAACCCTGTTGTGGACCTAGATATCGTTACCCGGAGGAAGCCAAAAAGTTAATAGCAGATATGTTGTGTTATTAGCGTACTATTGTTAGCTGTAAGTTTAAATAGGACAATTGATAGTTGGTGTCGGTGGGTTGTTAAGGAATGCCACGTAGGCTGGAGTGATGTCAGCAACAAGGGGTGGCGGCCGAGGCAACTTGTGACTGGAGCGAGAGAGAGCGGGCAGACGGTCTGCACACCTGAAGACGACACGCACCTCACCTCCACCACAGCAATACCTATACCCTGCCCGCCGCCAGTTCTCGCCTGTGACTGTGTTGTGGACTGTGTACTTTTGCTTTTACGAGTCAAGTAGAGGACTTAAAGCAAAATTTGTTACCTTGTTGCTACAAGCTATCTAGGCAGTACGGGAGACAAGTTTGACTTGAAGCTGATCCCCGAGTTCGATGGCAGTGATGCACAGGGTGTTGTGGAGTGGCTAAAGAAGTTGGAATTAGTCTGCAAGCTTTAAGGCCACGACGATGTAGCAAGTGTGATACCAAAACGCCCAACAGGAGGTGCGTTTGCGGTGTACTTGCAGCTGGCTGAGTGTGACCGGAAGAAGACTGATAAAGTGAAGGAGGCGCTGTAGGCTGCCTTTGCTGTGGATCCTTACGTGGCCTATGAACAGTTCGTGAGCTGAGAGTTGCGTAGTGGAGAGTCACCAGACGTGTGACTGTGTCAGTCCAGACTAGACGTGTGGCTGAGCTTCGGCGACTGGCGTCTCTGTTTGGCAGACTGAGTGACGAATCCCTTGCCTGTGCCTTCGTGGCAGGACTGCCGGAGGACATCCGCCAAATACTCAAGAGCTGGTTCACGCATGGAGGCTCTCGATTTGAACCAGATTTTGTCACGGGCAAGAGCGGTCATCAGAGACGACAGCCCCCTTGGATCGTCAGAGGCGTGCCTCGGAGCCACAGCAAGCTACGGCGCCGCAACTTGTGTGGTTGTTGCAAGGCAACGATGCTACGTGTGTGGTGGCCTTAATCATCTCGCCTGGGACTGCTTAGCTCGCCATCCAGGTCATGGCCACACACGGCGACGGATAAGGTGCTACCAGTGTGGTGGTTAAGGCCACATTGCGTCAAAGTGTTAGGGAAACGGACAAGGAGAGGGAGTGTCAGCGCCAGCCTCCTCTCATGTCAGTCAATAAGTGAGGCGTTACCGGGTGTGATTGTTAGTGTGGAGGGGGTACGTCACCGTGTGCTAGTGGACACCGGGTGCTCACGGAGTGTCGTCCATGCTTCGTGCTGCAAGGCATGGACGGAGGGTGCCGTCGACATGGTCACTGTGAGCGGGGAGAAGTGGCAGTGTGAGGGAACTGGTGTAGTACGCCTCCAGCTTAGCGGTGGGGCTTCTACTGACATTTGTGCATATGTGACAACCACGAAGCCCCTTGGTAATTCTCGGCATGAATGCCATAAGGGCTCTTGGGGGAGTTGCGGTAGACGCTCAGAATGGTGTTCAATTCGGCATAGAGAAGTCAGAGATCTGTGCGGCTGCCACCACCGTAATAGAAGTGGATGAACCTGATTTTAGTGCCACTTATGACCCTTCATCTAATTGCTGGACGGCAGCCTGGAAGTGGTCAAATGGTAAGG
This sequence comes from Callinectes sapidus, assembly GCA_020233015.1. NCBI lineage: Eukaryota > Metazoa > Arthropoda > Malacostraca > Decapoda > Portunidae > Callinectes > Callinectes sapidus. The sequence continues at coordinate 13,007,695 of CM035223.1, read as the reverse complement.
AGCCTGGTGTCCTGAGAAATATGGTGGAAGCCTACTCTGTGCCGCCAGAAGCACGAGACCTGTATGAAGAAGAGTTCCAAAAATGGATAGATGATGGCTGGTTACTTCCGTACGACGAACATAAGTACGGACCAGCTAAAGGTCTGATTCCTCTCATGGCCGTTGTACAACGCAATAAGAAGAAAGTACGGCCCGTAATGGACTTTCGAGAGCTCAATACGCATATCGAAGCGTTCACGGCGGAGTCTGACGTGTGCTCAGAGAGACTACGGGAGTGGCGGAGGCAAGGTGAGAATGTTTGTGTAATTGACCTTGCTAAGGCTTATCTCCAGATCAGGATTCATGACTCTTTGTGGCCATATCAGACTAAACTATAGGGGCCAGAAGTATTGCTTGACGCGATTAGGATTTGGCTTAAACATTGCCCCCTTGATAATGAAAGCAGTGCTCAATAGCGTTCTTTCACAAGATCCAGTCGTTAAAAAAGGAACGTCAGCTTTCATCGATGACATCCTTGTTAATGAAGACGTTGTTAAGGCTGGTCAAGTACAAAAACATCTCGAGGAATTTGGACTATTAAGCAAGCCATGCGAGCCCCTTGCTGATGGAGCGCATGTGCTGGGCTTGAGAGTCTGGGGGGAGCAGAGGGGCCTGGTGTGGAAGAGAGACAGCGAGGTAGACAACGTACCAAGTTAGTTAACGAAGCGGGTGGTTTTCTCGTTTTGCGGCAACCTGGTGGGCCACTACCCTGTGTGTGGTTGGCTGCGAGTGGCAACGGCCTTCATCAAGCGGAGGCTCATTTCCTCTCGGAGAGATGGGATGAAGTCATCGCCGACGAAGAACCGAAGAGGTGTCTAGATGAGGTCTTACTTGAAGTTAAGAAGAATGATCCTGTGAGAGGAATTTGGAGATCTAGAGGAGACAAGGCCAGAATCTGGGTGGACGCCAGTTCTCTGGCGCTTGGTGCAGTTATGGAAATAGACGGCAGCATTGTTGAAGACGCCAGCTGGCTACGTAAAGAAGACGCCACATCAACATGGCAGAGTTGGATGCCGTTATAAAAGGATTAAATGTCGCACTGGCCTGTAAAATTAGAACGGTGGAATTGATGACTGATTCTTCTACAGTACATCGATGGATCTCGGATGGTCTTTCAGGCAGAAGCAGGCTCAAAACCAAGGCTGCTAGCGAGATGCTCATCCGAAGGAGAGTGGGCATAATACTGTCGTTGGTCGAGGAGTGCTACCTCCAGCTGTCGGTGAGTCTCGTTTCTTCTGTCAACAATAAGGCTGACAGCCTAACACGAGTGCCTCAGCGTTGGCTGAAAGTTCCCGATGCCTACCCTACAACCACCCAACCAGTATGTGCAGCTGTCATTCCTATACCACACGACAAAATTGAAGAAATACACCATGCTGTGGGTCATCCAGGTATAAAATGCACTCTTTATTTTGTAAAGCGAGTCGACCCAGCAGTCACCAGACGGCAGGTGCAAGCTGTAGTTGCAAATTGCAGAGCATGCCAGTCTATTGACCCAGCTCCAGTGAAGTGGCGGAAGGGGAGCCTCGAGGTGGAACGAGTCTGGCAGAGAGTTGGGATGAATGTCACTCATTGTGGTAGTCAGCGATACCTAACTCTTATCGACTGTGGGCCGTCACGATTTTCAGTTTGGCGTCAACTGAGGCTTCAGACCAGCGACAGCATTATCAAGCAATTGGAGGCGGTCTTCTACGAGCGCGGAGCACCGGAGGAATTGTTGACAGACAATGATCCAGCTTTTCGCAGTAAACTGTTTGCAGACTTCGCCAAGAGATGGAACTTGCGTCTCCGTTTCAGATGCGCACATGTTCCATAAGGAAATGGCATCGTTGAAAGATGCCATCGGACTATTAAGGTTATTGCTGCGAGGAGAGGTTGCTCTGTAGCGGAGACTGTGTACCTGTACAACTTAAGGCCTCATGATGACGACGAATCTTCATCTGCCCCTGCTAACATGGTGTACCAGTATCCTGTGAGAGTCCAAGGAGTGGATCCCTGTGAAGAAAGCAAGTTGGAAGCAGACGGCCTCTACCAGACTGGCGATGAAGTATGGGTAAGACCGCCTAATGCCCGTTGTGATGAACAGCATACAAGAGGCAGAGTTAATAAAATCTTATCTCACCAGGCTGTCGAAGTTGATGGAGTCCCCCGCCACGTTCGGGATCTATATCATTGTACTCCCCAGACCCCTCAGGAAGATGATGTGACGACGGACAGCGAAGACGATGCGCTTTTCATTCAGCTTCCTGGCAGTATCGATGAGGAGGAAGGAAATGAAGATGCCGCCGCTGGAGTTGAGTTGGACCGAGAGCTTCCAAGACAGTCATCGAAGATTAGAAGGCACTGTGTGTAAATAGTATTCAGGGGGAGTGTGTTATTAGTGCACTATTGTTAGCTGTAAGTTTAAATAGGACAATTGATAGTTGGTGTTGGTGGGTTGTTAAGGAATGCCAACAAGGGGTGGCGGCCGAGGCAACTTGCGAGAGAGGGCGGGCAGACGGTCTGCACACCTGAAGACGACACGCACCTCACCTCCACCACAGCTACTACTTATACCCTGCCCGCCGCCAGTTCTCGCCTGTGACTGTGTTATGGACTGTGTACTTTTGCTTTTACGTGTCAAGTAAAGGACTAAAAGCAAAATTTGTTTCCTTGCTGCTACATATGTTACAAGACATGGGAGACAGGCAAATTATTGAAAAATCCACATCAGCGTGTCTTTCACCCATAGTCTTAGTAAACAAGCCTGATGGAAGCAAGAGAATGTGCCTTGACTATCGACATGTGAACAAGCACCTTGATACAGACAAATATCCTTGTCTAGGTTGGAAGAGTTCTTAAACCACGCTGCTGGTCATCAGTTCTATGCGAGTCTTACATGCGTAAAACCTATTTTCAAATACTTCTTTAAGAAAACAGTAGGGATCTCACAGCCTTTAGTGACGGAGTAACCTTATATCGCTTCAGGAGACTACCTTTCGGTCTCAATTGCTCCTCAGCCATCTTTACACGCCATATGGATAGCTTCCTATCTCCCTTGTTGAAGGAGGGATGGATAAAAAATTACTTATATGATCTTATAATCTGGGTTCCTGATTTCACCGCACTCACTCAAAGGTTGAGGAAAACCTTCTCGGTACTTAAGAATAATGGTGTCAAACTCAATTTAAGTAAATGTGAATTAGCAAAGAATGAAGTCACTTTACTAGGGTAAAAGATATCCAAACAAGGAAGCCAACCAGATGCAAAGAATGTAAAAGCTGTTCTAGAAATGAAACCTCCTACCATAGTGAAAAGTGAGGCGATTCTTAGGAATGGCAGGCTTCTACAGGAAACATATTCCTAATTTTGCAAAACTTGCCACACCTCTTACCAACCTCACACGTAAAAGAGAACAATTTGCTTGGACTAAACATTGTCAAACTGCTTTTGAAACGCTAAAAGATTGTCTTGCCAAGGCACCTGTACTTGCTAGAGCCCAAAATAACCAACCGTCTATGTCCGCAACGACATAACTTGCTCTCGTGCCCACGCTCTTGAATCTTTTGAGTTTTCCACCATCTGGCTTCGACTTCAGTGTCACTCTCTAACTAAATTTTTCTGTGCTGTATATCTCTCACCTAACTCCTCTGACTATAGAAAATTCTTTGACTACCTAACTTATAAAGTGGAGCACATTCTGACTCTCTTTCCTTTTGCGGAGATCTCCATTCTTGGAGACTTCAGTGTTCACTACCAGCTTTGGCCTTCCTCTCCTTTCACTGACCAACCTGGTTAACTTGCCTATAACTTTGCTATCCTACATGACCTAGAGCAACTGGTGCAACACCCTACTCGTATTCCTGATCGTCTTGGAGATACGCTTAACATTCTTGATCTTTTCCTATCTTCTAATCCTTCTGCTTATGCTGTCACCCTTTCTTCTCCGTTGGGTTCCTCCGATCACAATCTCATATCTGTATCTTGTCCTATCTCTCCAATTTCGCCTCAGGATCCTCCAAAGCAGAGGTGCCTTTGGCGTTTTGCCTCTGCTAGTTGGGGAGACCTGAAGAGGTATTATGCTGATTTTCCTTGGAATGATTACTGCTTACGTGACAGGAGCCCATCTCTGTGTGCTGAGCGCATAAAAGAGGTGATAGTGTCTGGCATGGAGGCGTTCATTCCTCACTCTTTTTCTCGACCTAAACCTTCCAAACCCTGGTTTAAAACAGCTTGCTCTCGTGCTACCCGTGATAGGGAGGTGGCCCACAAAAGGTACTTGAGCCTTCCATCACCTGAGTCTCATGCGCTTTATATTTCTGACGGGAATCATGCTAAGTCTGATCTTCAACTAGCCAAAAACTCCTTCATTTATGGAAAGTGTCGAAATTTTTCTAGATATAATTCACCTCGAGACTTCTGGCATCTAGCCAAAAACATCTCCAACAACTTTACTTCTTCATCTTTCCCTCCTTTAGTTCAACCAGATGGCACCAATGCCATCTCATCTATCTCTAAAGCTGAACTCTTCGCTCAAACCTTTGCTAATAACTCTACCTTGGACGATTCCGGGCTTGTTCCTCCTTCTTCTTCCCCCTCTGGCTACTTCATGCTACCTATTAAAATCCTTCGTAATGATGTTTTCCATGCCCTCGCTGGCCTTAACCCTCGGAAGGCTTATGGACCTGATGGGGTCCCTCCTATTGTTCTCCGAAACTGTGTCTCCGTGCTTGCACCTTGCCTAGTCAAACTCTTTCAACTCTGTCAATCTACATCTACCTTTCCTTCCTGCTGGAAGTTTGCCTACATTCAGCCTGTTCCTAAAAAGGGTGACTGTTGTAATCCTTGAAACTACCGTCCTGTTTCTTTAATCTCCTGTTTTTCTAAAGTTTTTGAATCTATTCTCAACAAGAAGGTTCTTAAACATCTATCACTTCACAATCTTCTATCTGACCGCCAGTATGGCTTCCGTAAAGGCCGCTCTACTGGTGATCTTCTGGCTTAAGTTACTGAGTCTTGGTCACCCTCTTTTAGAGATTTTGGTGAAACTTTTACTGTAGCTCTACACATATCAAAAGCTTTTGATAGAGTCTGGCATAAAGCTTCAATTTCCAAACTACCCTGCTATGGCTTCTATCCTTCTCTGTGCAACTTCATCTCAAATTTCCTTTCTGATCGTTCTATTGCTGCTGTGGTAGACAGTCAACGTTCTTCTCCTAAATCTATCAACAGTGGTGTATCTCAAAGGTCTGTCCTATCACCCACTCTCTTCCTATTATTCATTAATGATCTTCTAAACCAAACTTCTTACCCTATTCACTCCTATGCTGATGATACCACCTTGCACTTCTCACGTCTTTCCATAGACGACCAACCCTTCAGGAAGTACACAGCTCATGCAGGGAAGCCTCAGAACGCCTAACTTCTGATCTCTCTAAAATTTCTGATTGGGGCAATGCAAACTTAGTGTTGTTCAATGCCTCAAAAACTCAATTCCTCCACCCTCCACACTCGACACAACCTTCCAAATAACTATCCCCTCTTCTTCAATGACACTCAACTGTCCCCTTCTCCTACACTAAACATTCTTGGTCTATTCTTTACTTGTAATCTAAACTGGAAATTTCACATCTCTCTGGCTAAAATAGCTTCTATGAAGTTAGGTGTTCTGAGCCATCTCCGCCAGTTTTACTCACCTCCCCAACTGCTACCTCTATACAGCGGCTTCATCCGCCCATGTATGTATGCTTCACATGTTTAGGGAGGCTCCACTCATACAGCTATATTGAACAGGGTGGAATCAAAAGCTTTTCGTCTTATCAACTCCTCTCCTCTGACTGACTGTCTTCAGCCTCTTTCTCATCGCTGCATTGTTGCCTCTCTTGCTCTCTTTTACCACTATTTTCATGCTAACTGCTCTTCTGATCTCGCTAACTGCGTGCCTCCCCTACTCCCGCGGCCTCGCTGCACAAAACTTGCTTCTTCCTCTCACCCCTATTCTGTCCACCTCTCTAATGCAAGAGTAAACCAGTATTTTCAGTCTTTCATCCCTTTCTCTGGTAAACTCTGGAACTATCTCCCTGCTTCTGTATTTGCACCTGCCTATGACTTTAACTGTTTCAAGAGAGAGGTATCAAGACGCTTATCCCATTCTTTTGTCTACTGAATCTGGACTTTCCAGGGATCGGCACTACAGTGGGCCCTTTGGTTTTATTTTTGTTGACCTTGGCCGACGACTCCCTTCTACATAAGAAAAAAACATTCATAGTTACCACTGACGCTAGTAACACCCATGTAGGCGGCGTCTTAAGTCAAACTCAGATTGATGGCAATGTTGAACCTTTTGGTTAATTCAAGAATTAAATTCCACAGAAAGTCGCTATTCAGCCACAGTCAAAGCAGCCCTCGCAGTAGTCTTAACTTGTCGTCATTTCCATCACCATTTGTGGGGCACAAAATGCACCATACTAACTGATCATCAATCCCTCACCAGTATATTAAAAAGAAAAACTAAATCAGCCAGAATGAACAGCTGAATACTGGAAATGAGAGAATATCACTATGAAATACAATATGTCAATGGGAAGTATAACTATGTAGCAGACCAACTTTCACGGCCAGTTAGAACAATCCAGCGTAATTCTATCACCACCTTGTTAGGACTTACTCCAGAAGAGTTCAAAACTTGTCAAAGAGAAGAAGTAAAATGGAGAGAGATGATTGAATATTTGGAGGGAGGTTCATTTCTAACCAAAAGTATCATAAAACTATCTTGGAACAATTCACTGTAATATATGGAATGTTGTACTTTGCAAAAGAAAAGAGTGATGGCTGCATACAGTACACATTAGTTATCCCTCAAAGTAAAAAAAAAAAAAAAAGCTTTATCACAGGCCCATGAAACCTCAGGACATTTGGGAAAGAAGAAAACTATCAAAAAAGCTGAAAAACTGTTTTACTGGTGCAATCTAAAGGTTGATGTTACTAACTAAGTAAAACAATGTGTGACTTGTCAAAGATTCAAGGGACAAGCAGGTTTACAACAACCTTTCCAAGAACTACCTTCAGTAGGAAAACCTCTAGAAAGAGTGGGAATTTATTTAACTGACATGGTTTCCAGAAGTCAAGGGTACAGATATGTGTTCACCATCGCAGATAACTTTAGTAGATTTGTCAAATTTTACCCTCTGAAATCTAAGCACACACATGGAGTCATAGAGGCACTAGAACAGTACATAACATATTTTTGGGCTCCACAATGCATCGTAACGAAGGCGAGTTCACAGTCCTAGCCTTCCAAGAGTTCTGTCATCAACACCTCATCACGCTGTACTACACGACATCTTACCACCCTCAAGGGAACGCGATCGCAGAGCGTTTACATCGCACCCTCAAGTCCATCTTGGCTACGTTATGCCAAGGTCATCCTCTTCGGTGGCCCAAGCTGCTGCAGGCATGCCAAGCTACAATGACTGCTGCGGTCCATACTCGTATTGCGCAACAGCCCTACTTTGCATTCTTTTCGCGACATGTTCCAATATTGGTGGGTACCATGTTACCTACTGTAGACTGTGAAGTAGACGATCTTGATATCGCACGCCGGGTTATTCGGCAAACTCTTGAGAAAATGACCCGAAAATACTGGGTTGTAGCGAATAGAAAAAGCAAAGAACAAAGGGTAGACCTTGGTGCGTTAGTGTGAATAAAACGAGAGACCGCTGAGTCCGTGTGTAGGAAACTAAGTGTCAGGTTGAAGGGACCGTACCAGGTGGTGGAAGTGTTAAGAAATGGTGGAGGCTATATTGTCAAAGACCCATTCACGGGGAAACAAGTGCAGAGGGCAGCAGAAAAGGTAAAACCGTTCTATGGAGAAGAGCAATATCTAGTAGAACCCCAAGACACAGTGTTTCAGGCAGATCTGGAAACTGAAGTCTTACCTCCCAGAACGCGTAAACCCCCAAGACGTTACATCGAGGAATGTTAAGAAGTGGAAAAAGTGAAGGATGTAGAGTGAACAGGAGATTGAAAGGTGAACAATAACTTCCATATTACCTATTCCTGGCAGAGATTGTAGTAACTGAATTAGGGTAAGAGGCTAAGTGGATAAGAGTAAAGGGATGTTGTTGCCACTTTATTTTGCATATTTACTAGCTGCAAGGTCACAGTCAGCACGGGTCATACTGCAGTGGTCTACTTCAGGACGTGACAAGCACTCGTATTTCACTTTGGGCTACCTGACTAGAGTTAAAGACAGAATGTAAAAGAGTGTGAAAGTGTTGTATGAGAGGATTAGGGTAGCTAAGGTGCCGAACCTTGTCATAGAGAGTATCAGAGAGCTTTAGATTAAGTCTCAAACTGACAGTAGATCAGGAGGTTGACTGGGGTGGAAAACTTCATTCGTTGAAAATCTCAGAGTTTTGGTGTCATGTCTCCTAGGGACATTGTGGAGTGATGACTGGACAAAGTCATTGTATTATATGTGTATTGTGAGTAATAGGAAAGAGTAATGTTTCCCAGAGACCTTGTGAAGTTCATAAATCCAGTCAAGTAGTGAAATATTGAAGGTTATTGTCACCAGGCTAGGAAAGACTTTCCCTACATGGAAGAAAGTGTCGGAGTTAAGTTAGGTGAAAAATTCTATTTGGGGAGGGAAATCTCATGAATTGCTGGGAAATCTAGTATTAAGTATCTTGTATTAAGTACGTAGTATTAAGTCCAGACATACAGACAGACGGACCTTCGCAGGCGACATGTTGAAACAAGAAAGAGGAGACCTATTCATGAATAAAAATGACAAATTAGTTTTTCTGTGCTTGTATAAATCTGTAGTTCGAATTTTTCACCTCAACTGGTAGAGGAAGAGTTGTACTATCTAGAGAAACACATCCCATTCATATAAAATTTTTATTAAAATCAATCAAACCGCTTCTAATGCGTTGCTGGTAACATTGGGAGAGTCGGCGTCGCGGTATTGTCTACCAACCCCACTCAGAGACGCTTCTCCGCGCACAAACAGGTCAGTATCACGTTACTCCTAATACTTAACGTAAATATTGGAAATGTATTATTCATATATTAATATTTGCCTTTGATACTAACAGAGACGCTTCTCCTTCGCTCACAAATAGTCTGTCTGGCTGTCTGACACATATATGTGCTATTATTAGTTGTTTTATATTTTTTTTCGTTCAAGATGTGACGAGTGGATTTTCTTTGTGTTTTTTTTTTCTTCTACGATACAAGACGGGAGAGTGACCATCAGGTGCTTTCCCCTTAAACTAGTGAAATGCGAAGTGAACACCTACGAGTACTAGTGGCGTGACAAAATCACGGGTTTCGCAGTGAAAGAAAAGGAGTAAGAAAACTCCCCAGTGAAATAGTTCTGTGCCCGATAATCTGTGAATGCTAAATCGTCTTCCGTTGGATGAGACTGTAAATTCTTTTCTTTCGAACCGTTGCTCGCTGTTTCTTTTTCTTTTGTTAAATTCATGTTCCATATTTTATTTATTTATTTTTTTTATAGATATTATTTTCTCTTGATGGGAATATCAACGCCAGTGCCTTAACCCGCTCGTTACCAAGTATTCTTTTTTGTGTATGGTGTTATGTTTTCTCTTTAAAGTTAACCAAATATTTTACAAGATATGGTGAAACCTACCTAGCCTTAGTTATTAGAAATAAAATAAATTTTGTGATGTGGAAAATTGTCAATTGTCTTCCTTTCTAGAACTCTTTATACTCATAGTCTTCAAAATTAATTACCCATCGTACCATCAATTAAATAAGAAAAGAAAGACAAGGACATAATTATTTCAAAGGGGGCAACACACCAAGAACAATGGTGAATTCCACGGTGATCAGGAGTTTTCTATACCTTGTTCTAATATTTCCATTATTTGTTCCTCAACCACTTGCCTCTGAATATGTGGTAGTGTATAGGCTGGTATATACACCGGATTAGTGGCTGGTTTTAACACTATATGGTGCTCTGCTCTATCAGTCGCACCTAACGGTTCACCGTGTAAGGCAAAAACATCACTGTGTCTTTTCAGCAATTGAATCAATGTGCTCCGTTACCATTACAAGGCTCTCGACCGTTTGCGACTGTACCGCTAAGTCTTTTCCGACTGATGCACATACAGATGTAGCGCTGGGCTCAGGTAAGTCCAAGGGCTCAGACACTACCTGCCCATCATAAGCTAACGCTCTGCTCAAGAAAACTCCTTGCCTGAGTTTAATTGATCCAACCGTGGTGTTTACCACAAAGGCGTTTGTTTATGTCCCTCCCGCACTGTACAAAGTGTAGGTTCCACTGCGAGTCTCTGCATTTGGCTTGAACCCTCTATACAGATGCCACAGCCTACACGTGCGTTTTGGACGGACACGGGAACGCGCATAACTGTACGGTCAGGAACGACATGACTAATTACCAATTACTGTAGTCTAAACAACTGTCCACTTCCCTTGATCCAATAATTGTTCAGAAGTATCTGAAGAATCTGGGTGTCTTTCAACAACCACATTCCGTGATTTACTTCTGAAGTTAGTAAGCGTTCTTTGACCCTGTCCAGCGGGGAAGTCCCGCACATTAGAAACGGTTTGGGTAGGAACATTCTCACCATCTGGCGCTCTTCGCTCTTTTCTTTCCCATTGGCTTGAGGAAGCGAGGCTCCTTGGAATACCCATAGCCAAAAAGCTTTTCCCCTGGTACCTGAGTTCATTACTATCTGGAATTATTACCATCCGCTCAGACTTAATAGATGACAAACCTGGAAAATCATCCAAAGGCAGCCCATATTTTGACAATACGTAAAAATCCAAACGCATAGTAGCGGCACCTTTATCTAAGTTAACAGGGAGGCAAACAATTCCCAATATATCAAGTGGGTAGTTAGTAACACCCGTTAGGTTAAGGTCATTTGGCTTGAGACGATATCGACCGCCTCGGGACGCATGCTTCAGTGACCGATACGTCTTTTCTGACAGCACATTAAAGGCAGCGCCAGTGTCCACAGCGAATGATGCTCGCACAAGCCCTAATGTAGTTGGCAAAGCCATTATGGTAGTTTGACTACATGTGGCCACTAAAGATGCGTGAACACCATGGCTATCGGTCGCCGGAGCAACCCGGTTAGTTTCTCTAACCTTTTCTATCCCGGTTTGTTTCTTGCGGGGCGCGCCACTTCCCCCGACTGTCTTCCACCAGAGCTCTGTTCTAGCTTCATTGCAGCTCTTAATTTGACTACTCTGAAGCAGTCATCAGTCGAGTGTCCCCAACACGCGTGGAACGAGCAATAAGCGATGGTACCCTTGTCAGCGTCGCTCCTGGCAGCACCGGGTGTTTTGCGTGATGCTGCCGACTCCTTACTATGTGTATGTTTGAGGTTTGAGGTTGTTGTGAAGGCAAAACCGAGATGTGATCTCAGCCGTGTTGAGTCCGCTAATGCCTTCTGGATGCGAGAGTAGGATAAGCAAAACCGATGTGTGGTATCAGCCGTGTTGAGTCCGCTAATGCTATTCTAGTGAAGGTGAAGGAAATCCACTCTTGTTACTCTCTGCTTTATTCACTTTATATCTTTGGTATATATATAGAGATTTCATTGGTAATACATTACTTATATATGATTATGGTGTGAGATGTGTGTAAGATGAGTGTAGCGTTAAGAATGGATGGTGGTTGAAAGGAATATTTATGTGTGTTTTAATGTGTATGTTGGTTTGTGTATGCTGTGTATGTAGAACGGATGAAATGATATATAAAGGAATGATATGTACAGAAATTAAATAGTCTGCGCTCAAGACAGACAGAGAATGTGAGAAAATGTATATTTAAGGGCAGACTGAAGTAGTGTGCTGCTACAAGGTTTATGGTGAGGACTCGCCTGTTCTCCAGCGGCTGTTCCTTGTCGCTTGTCTCTCTTTCTTTTATAGCACCTATATGCAGAATATCCTTCCTGTTGGCAATAATGATAGACAAATTTTGATTTGCCCGCCGCTGTTACCGCAGCGTATGAAGCTAGTGGGTCCGCCGTTGCAACCGTTTGAGCCGCCGGATCTCTTGAGCGGCTGCTACTGCTGAGGCAGCCATGCGGTCCTCACCGCCCTTCTCAATTTTTGTTTTCAGCTTCATGGAAAATTCATGCTAACTTTCCGTAGGTTTATACTCTAGAGACAAGGTATTTTTGCGATACTTCTTGAGTAAATCTATGTAAAAGAAGAATTCCATGAACTTTTGGTTGTTTTACAGGGAAATGTTATTCCCATCAACCCATCCATTATTCTTTAGGTAATGGGTAAAATCTGCATAGATTTGGTTTGCTTCTATTTGGGCCTCCAAGAGAACCAGAGAAGCAGCATTTCCTAAGAGAATCTGCCCACCATTACTAACGCCCTTCACTAGACTGTGCTTTAAAATAAAGCCAAAGGCTTCAAGGAAGTTTGTTTTGAACAGTTCATAATCCTTGTTTTTCAAAGGTTCAGTGAAGGCACTTGTACACATCAGCTTTGCAGCTCGCGACCCAGGCTGTAGGCGCGATCGCAGGAAAGAGATTTTGTCTGTGTTGTCTGTCACGTAGGAGTTAGCCATAACATCTTCACACTGCGCAATGTACTCTCTAGCAGAATATTCTAAATCTGTTCCAAAGAAAGCCCTTACCTCAGCTACAGTTGGCAGTAATTTAATAGGGTTAGTATGTTGTGGTGGAGGTGTGGTTGAAACACCACTACTACCTAGTGCAGGGTTATTTTGAGACATGCTGGAGGGATACAATAGAGACGGAGTGGAAACAATTTTAAAAGAAGGAGGAACTTTAGGGTAGCGACTACAACTTCTCAAACGACGAAGACCATCATCGCTATCACTGGAGCTAGAATCTCCAGACTGGTGTTCAGTTTCCTCACTGTCAGACATTTCAGTTTCCGCTAGTTTATCACTTCTCAATTCCTGAAATTGTACTCCACAGCAAATTTATTTGCCTTTCACGCTTGTCCATGAATTTATAACACTTGTTAATTAATTTGATTTGTTATTATTATTATTATTATTATTATTATTATTATTATTATTATTATTATTATTATTATTATTATTATTAAGTATGCATCAATTTCGTCTTTTCATACTTCAGGCTAGTTTAGAGTAATTTCCGAAGCCTGGAAGAAGATTAAAGAAAAGAGAAATACATAAAAATACGCTCAAATGACATTATTGTTTTTATGATGATATATGATATTGATAAATATAGATGGAAACATATAACATAACAGAGAGTTACAAATTACACTACTAGATCTAAAGGCTCATATCACATTAATTTTAATGCCAGAAAATGTGACGGTAGAGTAATATTTCATCACCAATAATTATGTCAACAAGTAATGTAATTACTTTAGCATTGATGTAGTGTCAGCTACTCTATTGTTTTCTCACCTATACCTAAAGTGTTATGGGTTCCTCTTCGGTAGCAGTAGGCGGCAAATCAACTCAAGTCACCCTCACTCGTCCTTGAGAGGGTGGTGGGAATAGGGGGGAGGTATGTCTTCCACCCTGGCGCGTGAGTTCACTCGTCAGCTCAGTGATTCCCACACCCCGACCAAAGTACCATACCCAATGCGTCCCAGCCGATGTCGACCACGCCCTTCCAATACACCGAGGTTTTTGGTGTAAATAGATGTATTCAGGCTGAGTAATATTGTTACCCAGCTACCGGCAAGTATAGTTGAAGTGGTGGTGGTGTGTGTGTTCCGTGAGTGCTGCAAAACAAGCTTTAGGCAAAAGTGTCTTTAGAGCGATGAGACAGAGAGAAGGCAACCCTCAGCAGCTAACGCTGTCACAACAAATTTGAGTTGTGCCAGCGGTTTGGGTCGTCAGGGGCAGGATCACTACCATCTCACTCTTCTCTTTCTCTTTTGTGTTCGCTCACTAGCTTGTTTCACAATGTTTCGTTTTTTTTTTTTTAGTTTCCTGGGTTTTTAATGTTTTTAGTGGTTCATCCTACCGCAGTTTCACCATTTTTATGATAGATTGGTGTTACTTAAAGTTGGATTTGCCAACATAAGTTGTTTAAAATGAGCCTGAATTTTGTGGCGAGCGGTCATCTGGTTTATAATATTTTTCATACCCAGGTTTGGGGAAAACTCAGAATATAAAAGTTGATATATTTGGGGTGATAATTACAGACATACGGATAGAACGTAATGTCATTGTCTTTCTCGAAGTGTTTAGTCTGTCTCTTGGGAGATCACTTAGAGAACACTTTTGAGTCCCGAGAACACACACCTTCACGGCACATGACACACACTGTTCGTCACCCTCGACCACCACGTACACCGGCTGTCTTCCTTCTTCTGCCTTGTCCGGCAGATGAGCGACCAGGGGCCCTGTTGTGTCACCCCATTCACTGCCGCTCGTTTTCTTCTCTCTTCTGCCGGGCCCGCTGGTGCGGCTGCCGCGCCTTACGCCTCGGAAACTGCTGACTCTGGGCGTGGGTCATGTGATCGGGTGCATGTGTGTGTCTGATGCCCTTAGTTCTTCAAGCAACTTATCCTCTCCCTTACAACGATGTCTTATAAACTACATCCTACCTAGAGAATTGATATTGTTTTACTTTCACAATGAAACATGCTATGGATACAATAATAATGGAAATGCTTAGAAATGTATATCGTCACATGCAACTCCTTCTGGAAGGAAAGGCAGGGTCAGCAATTCTGAAGTATTGCACCATCTTATGGGGATGTTGCATGAGATTATATTTACGTAAATGTATACAGTGAATTCCTACCTATCTTGGCGCTACACTATCACATCTACATTATATAGTTTTTAGTGACCAATCGGCTAGAGGGACACATATTTATTGATCCTTTTCTTAAAGCCTTACTCTACACATGTACTTATATACACTTTTTTACTGCAGGGCTTGTTTCAGCAGCCAGTCATAAACTGTCACTTAGAACCCCTTTATAGAATCACCTTTAAAGACTGTCTGTGAAGCTGTCAGGGTGTTCCACCATCTCGTGTAAGTGTTTATGAACTAGCTCTGGTAATGCCATGTCTGGCACCGGGGCTGTAGCAGTTCACTCGATGCCAGGGCGACAGTTCGTGTAATGACCGGAGTCCGGCGTTTTGGCTGTCTCAGGTCCTGTAGGTGACTCACGTGCTTCTCCTGCACCTTGAACATCAGTGTGAGCCCTGCTACATCACGCCTGTGTTGCAAGGTGTGGAGGTGTGGCACAGGTCCCGCACCTTGTCCAAGAGAGCGAGGTGTATCCTGGCCGCTCCGCGCCACGCAAGACAGACGTACTCCAGGGAGGAGCGAACCTGCGCCTTGTAGAGGACCTCCAGCCCCTTGCCGTCGAGAAGCCACAACATCCTCCTTAGAGAAGCCAGCTTTCCTGAGGCTTGCCTGGCTAGCCGCTCTATGTGGGAGCTGAAGGTCAACTTACGGTCGTAAGTGACCCCTAGCACCTCTATCTCGTCTCTCGGGATCAGTGTATCTCCATCGAGGTTCAGTCGTAAGGGTGTACACGACCTGGAGACAACCAGCAGCTGCATCTTCTGGGAAGCAAATCTCACTTGCCATTTGTTGCCCCACGCTGCGATGCGGCTCAGATCGTAGTTGAGCTGGGCAGTGATGGCAGTCGCTTCCTGAGGCTCGTAGCTTTGAGTGAGGGTGACATCGTTTGCATAGGCATAGGCCTTCGTTCTTGTGATGAGGTGCAACAAGTCGTTAATATATATGTTCCAGAGGAGGGGGCCAAGGCTCCTTCCTTGCCAAGGCACCTTCCTTCCTATTGTCAGCAGACAACAGCACAGAAGAAGTGACCAAAGTCACCGTTCATATTCTTCTCTTGAATGTTAAAAACGCTTCTTTAGTTTAAAGTTTGAACTTTTTAATAGACACTGTCGCTGATCTGTAATAAGAAGGATTTAAAGTTTACTTTTTTTGTTATCTAAATCCATTAACCATAAATACTGTAATATTATCTCTGGACTCAGTTGCCAAGGGTCTAGTGTGCCTGTAGTGTTTGCTTGTCGACTACTTTGCCCTTGCTCCTTTCCATGGCACTAACCCGCTAGTGCTACCATGATCTCCTATTTTGTTGTATTTGTGTCTCTTCTTCCTGAACATGTGTACTTGACAGTAAAAGTTTTCAAATCGCGGTGTCTCCCTTTTTCTCTAATCTCGCTCCACCTCCTTACCCTTTGTCTTCTCTCTCTCTCTCTCTCTCTCTCTCTCTCTCTCTCTCTCTCTCTCTCTCTCTCTCTCTCTCTCTCTCTCTCTCTCTCTCTCTCTCTCTCTCTCTCTCTCTCTCTTCGCCTTTATTCTAGCTAAATCGGTGTACTTTCAAAATTATTTCCAAAATATTTAAAAATTCGTTCCTTTATCAGCTTTGAGGTAAAAATCGAGATATGTTTTTTACATAAAGATTTCTCCTTATCCTAAAGGTGGTATATGAACACAGAAGTGCCGTCCTGCCGTTACCTTCACATTACTTCACCTATCATCATTCCTGAATGATCTCGCTATAGAGCGTTCTGCTCCAGGCCGGCCATATGGCCAGCTTCACAGCCATTGTAAGGCAGTAATATATAACGTGAGGAAGTATTTCATTGGGGAACGGGTTGATGAACTGTGTAGACGTAGTAACTGTAGAAATTCAGCTGAAAAAAGGTGCGCACAACGGCCAGATTAAAGTACAGCGACTATAGCAGCGCGAAAATTACAAAAAACCGTATGCTTTCCTACTATGATTTAAAGGTTTCATACGACATGGGTCAACCGAGGTACACCCCTTTACCTACTTACATTTTTGTTGTTATTTGTTTTTATGGGGTTTTACCGATAAAACTGAATGTACTTCCTTGCTAAAAAAATGTATGGGGACTCTGGATGTCAGTCCTGAGCTCGCACCCTGTGGCAACAGACCAAGGGAAAATCCCGTACTCAGCCGGCGCTTAAGGCCCCTTTCACACTAATTGCCTTCCATGCTTTCACACTAGGATACCGGTGTCCGCCACCGATCATGCCCGAACCTCATGAACCCGCCGCTCCTTGTCAGTTGGAAGAATGGCGTCCAACGAAAAACTACTCCTCGTTGCCCTGCTGGCTAAAAAGAAACGGAAGAGACGCTCTGCAGAAAGGAAAGTGCATGTACATCCTATATTATCCTCAAGGATGTACACAGGAGTGCATCATACACTTTTCCCTGATTTGTGTGCAGAGGAAAAGAAGTTTTCAACTATTTTCGCATGAGCAAGCCGTCATTTGAAGAACTTCTCAGGTACGTTAGAAAAGACATCACAGGGACTACAACAAAGTTAAGAGAATGTATTTCATCAGACGAGAAACTGACCGTCACTGAGCATGATAGGTTGACCAGTGAGCGGTGGTAGCGGACACTGGTGGCGTAGTGTGAAAGCTTCCATTCAAAACCATGTTCTACAGTGAGTGGCGGACACTGGCAGTGTCCGCCACTAGTTGCGGAAGTGAGACACCGAAATGTTAGTGTCCCGAAAGTTGCCCGGTCGAGACACTGCAGTTGCCTAGTGTGAAAGCGTCCATTGGAAAGCATGGAAGGCAACTAGTGTGAAAGGGCCCTTAAATGTTCTCCACCGATGAAAATGACTATAGTGCATTTCTCTAATATCGATGGAATTCTGGGGGAGTGTTTTACATCATCTGTGGAATTAGGCACGATTATATATATATATATATATATATATATATATATATATATATATATATATATATATATATATATATATATATATATATATATATATATATATATATATATTACACTTTCTATTTTAATGATTTTTTTTTTTTTTTTTTTTTTTTGGTAATGGAATGTAGTTCTTGATTAATAAATTTGTGCATTAGGGTGTTTTCTCTCCCTAACATAAAGGAACTATCTATATTTTATATGTAACATGACATTATGTTTATTTGTCTAATGTATGTGAAATAGGTGTTTTTTTTTTTGAGAGAGAAAATGGTTTCATCTGTTTGAAAGCACAAGCCATTAGTACACCATATAAAATACCATCGCCACTCTCTCTATATAAATGAATAACAATGCATTTGGTGTAGAATTACGAGCAGGTGATAAGTAAAAAAAAAAAAAAAAAAAAAAAAAAGAGAGAGGAAAAAAAAAAAAAAATCTTTCAGCAAACTTGCGTTGCATTTTCCTAGCAATATCATACAGGGTGTCAATCATATTGGGATGCAAGGGATGATTCTCAGTGATGGATAACTCAAATAAGGGCAAACGTGTGAAGTCCTTGATTTGGTCATAGTAATATATAGCCCAATCACATTTATCCTATCAACGTACTGTTTATTAAGGTGAGTAGTTAGTCGACTTTTCTTTTTAGCAATCATAGCAAAAAAGTATGGAAGATAAGCGTCTCTGGAGGTATAAAAGTCACACTGGCCTGGAAAGAGAAATAATATTAACTTTGAGATTTTGGCCGGAAGATGAACACGAAATAAGGAAATTAAGCAATGATTTGGGATATATTGAGGGGATAAACACGAAGCTAGGTGTTACTTGGTCATCAACGTCATTTAAGAAAATGTGTGTGGACTGGTTTCGTTAAAGATGGATGGAATGGGAATTGAGGAAGTTGGATAAAATGGTGGGGGGATATTACACAGGCTAATCAAATTGCGTATTGATATCTTGCAAATATATTACATAGGAACTAGATATATTATATTCCAAAGTCAAATATATCAAAACCAATGTAAATTGACTAATTTGATACTACATATATATGATAATATTGCATAAAATATAAAAGAACAGTAATTTAAGAAGATTTAGACATTTGATGAAATCCAATAAGAACAAATAGATGAACCACGTATGTGAAAATACAACACATTATCATGCCTACTGGGGCACTCCTTGGTGACACACACACACACACACACACACATGTGGTATCCTGACACAGAAGAAAGTAGGCATAAGAAAAGAAGAAATGAGGGAAACAGAAATAAAGGAAAAGGCAATAGAAAATAGAGAAAAACAGTGCCAGTGTATTCGAAAAGGAAAGTTGACAAGGACTAATGGGAAGGTCGTTTCAAACATGACCGTGTTTAGGGGAGTGTCAATGCAGGCAGGACCAGATGTAACCTCAGAGAGTGGTGAAAAATTGAGAAGGCACAAAGAGAGACGTTGTTTCTGGGAAACCGGAAGGAGCTTAAACCGCAGGAGAGGGACATTGTAAGCCTAACTTGAAAATGCATTGTCTTAATTCCGCCCTCCCATTCCGCAGTGGGTGTGTCTACTTTTAAATATTGACCAGTGCCATGATACCCAGGCTGGGTATGTCACGTTTGGCCACGCCTAGGGGCGTGTCTTATGTAAAAGGTGTAATTACTGTATGTGGAGTATGTGAAAAGTATGGAAAATTCAACCTTAGGAATAAGAATAGTTTTCTGATGGAAATGTGTGACAACTGAAGTATAAAATAAGATGTAACTAGAGAGTAAAGTTTGTTGGTTGTTGGTTGGAGAGATTTGGAGACGGAGAGAGAGGAGATACGGAGAAGCCAAGAGGGCTGAGGGTGTTGGCTGGATGGAAGTCAGCAACATGGACAAAATCACTTTTGTATCAGTAAGTGGACCTTGATGTTGGTAATGCAGTCTAAATAATTTTGTGTCATGATGTGTAAGGAGGAAATAGATGACAGGATATTATATTGTTAGGATGTATAGAGTTAAGATATTGTGTTGATTTTTTGTGTTGTGTGGATTTTATTTTGATGCTGATATTGAAGTTTCTTGATATGAATTTTGATGATATTGAAGATTGCTTTGGTACTATCGTGTGTTAAGTTTATATGTGCTGCTGTGGATTTACTTTGATATTGAATTATATTACTTGACTTGAAGTTGGATGAAAGATTTGCGGTGTAACTTTAAATAATTTTATGTTTTATGATTAGATGAAAGTTCATCAGCAGCCCGCTGAATTAAGTAAGATAACCCATAGTGTACGTAACTATTAAGTTCATTAAATGAGAAAACTTTAACAGTGTATATTATCGCACCTCGTGGCTAATTAACATTGATTTACCTACAACTATGCAATTGCAACGTGCATGCAAGAAATTGCAGGGCACGACACACACACACACACACACACACACACACACACACACACACACACACACACACACACACACACACACACACACACACACACACACACACACGTTTCAATCTTTAAAGAATATATTATCAAAACAGACATCAGTTTTTTTCTCAATTTCAGATATATATATCATGACAGTGGCCTGAAGAGGGAAGGAAATTAAAATCTGATTAAAATATGTGATTTTACCACCACTTATTTCCCTAAAAAAGGAAGATGAAAGCTTGCAGAGTGTTGTGGGAGATTTTTGTGGATTTACATTAACTTTAATTAATTAATATTAATATATCGGTCGGTAAGCTTTAGAAAAGTCAACAAAGGTAACAAATAATTTCTTCTTCTCTCTCGCCATGTCGGAAAAAATGCGAAGTGTAACGATATGTTCGATACAGCTACGCTGCTTCTGTGCTCCAGCCTGTTCTCTGTAAGGCTTGAACCACAGGCTTAACCGCTGACACAGAACCATATCGTACAGTTTCGCTAAGGTGTTGATTACACTTATACCTCGGTAGTTACTCGGGTCTCTTCTGTCGTCTTCTCCTAAACAATGTAAAGACCTTAGCTCTCATCCATGAGCGAGGGTAAATGCCTGATAGGAAAATACTGATAAACAAAGTTGCTAAACTGTACAGCCACTGAACTGGCAGCAAAGAAAATATGCCGAGAGGAATTCCATCGGGCCTGCTTGCTTTTTCGGGCTTCATCTTCCGGGACGGTTCGTGTATCTCTACGGGCTCATCAAGGATAGGAATAGTGGTGACGCCAGTTGTCTCATACTGTTTCAAAATTCTTTTTAAAGTCCTGATCACTGGGACTTAAACTATCTTGACAATCATTCACACTATAATCACCCTTCCAATTGATCGCTGTCCACACTGTAGCGTTATCTGTGTCATCTAATAATATCTCCCATCTCCCAATACTGGTATCGTTATTAATTAACTGTTTGTTCATCCTGCCGCATACCTCTTGGTGCACAATCATATAATGTATTTGTTAAATCCTGCATTACCTTGTCAACATCAAAATTACCTTCCAATGGGTTCGTATGAGGGATGTTTTCTGCAAACAAATATTTTTCTATACTATTGAACTTGATAGGGTTTTTACACAGTCTGTTTTTGCTGGCACTACCATAAAGAGCGGTATGTTCTCCCAAAATACCTGCTCTGGCCAACAGGTTGCTAAGATCGACACCTCCACTGGCAACACTGGGGCATGGTCAGATGGGAGATCACTCCTCTCCAATACCACAAAGTTTTCTATAAGACCAAGTATTTCCGCAGACACAATACACGTATCTACCTCGGAGACCCATCTATCGCGCCTAAGGAAAGTCTTTCCACGAGAGAATTGTTTGTCTTGATATTTAAGATTATTTATGACAAATAAAATGTTATCAATACAAATAGTAGATAGAAGCTCTGCATTATCACTACGTAGGTGTATAAACCTCATCAGGAATGTGTAGATATGACAAGTCTACTACATTAGTAAGATCCAATAGACTTAATATATCTCTCACACTTTCGCCAAATACTGTATTTATATCTCCCACTGGGACAAAACTAGTGTCCACAAGTCTTGAAGTTAGTTTTTCCTGAATCGCTGCAAACAATTAATGATAATAATATTGAGAATCACATGGGGGTATATAGCAAAAGCCAAATAATACACCGTAGATATTACTAAATTGCAGCCAAACCTGATCATCTTTACTCATGTCGACTTCAGTCACAAAGTCTGCCAACCAATTCTTCACACACACGACTGTTCCCCAGTCGTCTGCGGTACCAACCGCTGCACCCTTAAAGGAAACATACCCCGGGAAACTCACAGGAAGAGGAGTTTTCGCCTCGTTAAGGCAAATGACATCATAATCAAATAATAGTAACTAAACATTACTTTTCTCCAACTTTGTACATACTGCATTAACATTCCTTGAAATTATCTTTACAAAGTTTGCTTGCTGTGGTCTACCTAGAGAAAAAAAACTGCGCATTCTAACTATCAATAACGTCATTCCTATATAACTTACGTTCCTTGGTGTCCAGCCGAATGACGCGGCCTGCATTCTCTGGGCAGGACTTCTCAGCAGCTTCTACATCCCTCAAACGCTTCCACTCCTTCCTGATGCTAGGGTGAGTATCTCGTTTGATGTAGATATGGCTGAAATTCCTCCCAGCAAATTTTAGTTGGCTGGCGTTGTTAAGGATACTCGTGCGCTGGTCCTTGTCCCAAGGCGTTAACAGGATGGGACGGCTCCTCCGTTGCGTTGATCCGTCTTCCCAGCGGAAGATGGGTGTCCTCTACGCCACGGACGCCTACTTTGTTCCATATCTTATTAAGCTTCTCTTGGTCTGTTGTAGCACCATCCAATGCTTCGTTTTCATCAGGAACGCCGAGGACAACAATGCTTGCTTCGCCCTCTTTTTGATCCAAAGCTTCTAGGAATTGTTGCTGCTTGACCAATATTTCTTCCTGCTTGTCAACGTGGGCCTTGAGCTGGGCGTAATTTTTGTTGATGAGGCAGTCAGGGGATACAATTGCAGTCTTGATTGCTTGCATCTCTTTCATCACTTCTTCTTGTCTTTGGTTCAATTGCCTGAACTCATAGTTCTCTGGAAAAGTGCCAGTATGCTGTCAATCGTTTATACTTGTCTTCTGTCCACTTTGCACACTTATCTTTACCACTTTATAACAACTGAAGAAAGGTGCAGCCCTCGAGATCACTTACTAATCTGTACAGGGTCTGCTTGAATCTGTAGAATCCGTCTGCTGCATGTGTCAGCAACTTCTCTTACAAGGTCTTCCATAAAAGCTACTGTCATTTTTGCTCCGGATATCATATTTCACTGGATTTGTATCGCTGGAAATGTGGAGCTCACCACTCTTAGGTATTCATAAATGTCTTGCGCTTTTATAAAGGTTAAAGGATGAGAAAAGTATCAGCTGCTCGGAGTACGTCTGTTTGCCTTGCCGCCATGACATACACACACACACACACACACACACACACACACACATTCAATTACCCGTTAAAGAGAAAAGGCGAGCCATGAGAACCCTGGCAGTCAAGTCTTCAATCATCAATACATGATCACCTTCTCTCACCAGCGTATCGACCACTTCAAGAAACTCAAACCCCTTCTTGTAAAATATCCTTCCTTGTTTCTCTGCTTCAGCCACTTCTTGAAATTCACCCATATGTACAGACTATAAAAAAATATTTCAATTAATTATTATAAACATATTACTCAAGTTATCTTTCATAGACAAAAAATCATATCTTACATGTATATATTGAATATATGCAGTGTTGGCCTCCCAGATCATGGCAGTTTTAGGGTCATCTAGCACATCTCTAAGTCTTTGATAAGGTTGGGGAATGTGTCTCACAGCTAGCAAAGACATTAAGTTTCCAGCGTAGCTTCTGCTCAGCACAAAGGTCATTAATATCCACACTCCAAGAACCAGGTGTTCCCACCATAGTTTGTCTTCATTTTGTATCACACCTGCGATAATAACTGCAATTATATATATATATATATATATATATATATATATTCTTTACTTATGCAAAAAGCTAAGTTCTGCATGGAATACCGAAAATGCAGCAGAAAATGAGGCGGTAGTTTGTGGCCACCGGAAATTTCCATCCTTATCTTTTGCTGTATTTTCGGTATTCCATGCAAAACTTCACTTTTTACACTACACAACCATGTATCTCTAGCAACTTACTGGTGTCTGTTGCATAAATTACTCTGGTTATGAGCGTATAATGTGATTAATCTTGAAGTATCGTTTAGGCTTCTTGCCAGTTGCTTGAGTTTATGCTCCTACTGAGACATGTGAAACCTAAAAGATGCTCTATACCAAAATTGGACTCTGCTGGACCAGTGTCCCCGTCAAGAACTCATTGTCTTAGGTTACTGAGAGAGCTGGCAATGAGTTTTGTGCTGACCTCCATGTCTCTGGTATAAGGAAG
>CM035223.1:12934348-12968955 GCA_020233015.1 Callinectes sapidus | reverse complement strand
ATATATATATATATATATATATATATATATATGTCTTGCCCCATACACAGGTGTCTGAGTCAACTGACATTAGCCCCTTTTCTGTTCCCTCCTACTTTCTTTATCTTCATTTTTTGTTCCAGAGCTAAATGTTGTGTCTATGTGCGCAACGACTTGACATGCTCTTGTGCCCATGCTCTTAAATTTTCTGAATTTTCCATTTTCTTGCCTTGACTTACAAGTCACTCTCCAACTAAACCTACTTGTGTTGTTTATCTTTCCCATAACTCCTCTGACGACAATAAATTCTTTGACTATTTAACCTCTAAAATGGATCACGGTGCAGTGGCTAGCGCGTCTGGCTACGAATCCGTGGGCCCGAGTTCGATCCCGGACGAGGACGGCGCGGACCTCACCCATGTTTTCATCCTTCACTGGTCGATAAATGGGTACCTAGGGCAACCTAGGGAAGGTAAACTGTGGAAACCCGGATTTCATGCTGGCCCCATGTCCTGGGATAAGGGATTATTCTACCACAGGCTCTAAGGCCAAGGAGACGGGAGATGAGCGCCCGCAGCTACGCGCTGATACAGCGTAAGCCCCCCACTTTACATTTACTTTTACCTTTCCTCTATTCCCTCTGCTTATGCTTTTATTCATTCCTCTCCATCGTGCTCCTCCGATCACAATCTTATATCTGTATCTTGTTTAAAACTATCCCCAATAACTTTACTTCCTCCTCTTTCCCCTCTTCATTTCATCCTGATAGCACTACTGCCATCACATTTGTCTCTAAAGCTGAACTCTTTTTTTCAGACTTTTGCTAATAACTCTGTTATGGGTGATTCTGGGTTTGTTCCTCCCTATCCTCCTTCTGACTATTTCATGCTGGCCTAAATTCTCGGAAGGCTTATGGATCTGATGGGGTTCTTCCTATTCTCAAAAACTGTGCTTCCGTGCTTGCACCTTGCCTGACCTACTCTTTCTGCTCTGTCTTTCAACCTCTCCTTTCCTTCTTTGCCTACATTTAGCCTGTCCCTAAAAAGGGTTACCGTTCTAATCCCTCAAACCTCCGCTCTATAGTTTTGATCTCCTGCATGTCAAAAGTTTTTTTTTTTATCTATCCTCAATAGAAAGATTCTTAAACCTCCTCATTTTACAATCTTGTCTCTGATCGTCAGTATGGTTTCCGTCAAGTTTGCTTTACAGGTGATCCTCTGCCTTTTCTTACCGAGTCTTATTGAGTCTCTTTTTGAGATTTGGGTGAAAATTTTCTGTTGCCTTAGATATATCAGAAGCTTTTGATAATTTGGCACAAATCTTTGATCTCAAAACTGCCCTCATACGGTTTCTATCCTTTTCTCTTGAACTCTATCTCAAGTTCCCTGTCCCAACGGTTCTATTACTGTTGTGGTAGATGGCCAACGTTCTTCTCCTAAATCTATTAACTGTAGTGTTCCTTAGCCTTCTGTCCTACCACCCGCTCTCTACCTTTTTTTTTCTATTAATGATCTAAACAAAACTTCTTGGTCTATCCATTCCTACTCTCATGAACTCATCTTACACTTTACCGCGTCTTTCCAAAGATAACCAACCCTTCAGGAAGTTAACAGTTCATGCAGGGATGCCACATAACACCTGATCTCTCTATGACTTCTATGTCAATTATCGAATTATAATGAGTGGATCAGTTAGCTACGGGCACAGGGGACAGATGTAGCCTATATTAATACAGTATCAACTATCTATACAATGTGGCAAACATTTGTACTTGGGAACTGGAAGTGGTAAAGTCTCCTGCAACACCTGGTGATGGGTGCATCTCAACAGTGTTGGAGAGCTTACCCGCATTGAAGGATGTTTTACTTTTGAACATTATCTTCGGATACTGGAAGATGTAATGATCCCCACAGTTCGGGCAATTGTTTTCCTATACCCTGAGAAAATTCTGTTCACGCAGGATAGTTCTTCAATTCAAAGAGCACACATCGTAAATCGATGGTTTGCAGAGCAGTGGGACGTGGAAATGGTTCCCTAACCGAGTAAAACCTGTGGTTTAAATCATATTGAACACACTTGGGCAAATGTTGTCAATTCATTGGAGGGAGAAAGAGAGCGGCGGTCAGAATAAAACCGACATATGTCAATTTTAGCTGGCCAGCCCTGCTGCCTCTCTTTTGAAGGGCTAAGGTCCCAAACATACCCTAGATGGATACGCCGTGTTTAGTCCGTTAAGGGGACTAGTAAGCCCGAGAGGTAGCTGCAATCCGTCTTGACCCATACCCATAAGGACTTAGGGGCGATATTGGCTTCTCTTAAGGGAACAGTCTACATCTGCCACTCTCTCTCTGTTTATTTGGAAAACAAACTCACAGGTCATTGTGCGCTGCGACGCACCCAGCAATTTACAAAAAAATAATATATATACATATATACATATAGTGCGTGTATGTTTTCTGTGTGTGTGAAAGATGTGTATGTAAAAGAGGCACAGCCGATGTATGCGTTTGTTTGTGAAAAGAAGGTGCGAAGTAGGAATGATTAGTTTTTCTTGGGAGAGAAAATAAATGTGTGGAGAAAGTTACCCTTGAAATAGAGAATGATTAAGTAGGATAATGGTGGATGCTGAGGGCACACAGACTAGACTAAGGTGCACACTACAAGAAGACCTGTATCAGACTATTCTAAAAGTACCCTCACACCCCACATGTGTTCTCTCTCTATCTCTCTCTCCCTCTCAACATCATCCTGTCTAAACTGCACACTTCACTCTTAAGGGAGAAGTTATTGAATATGTGAACTTTTTGCCGATTTTCAGTCCCCCGGGAAACCTGAACTTCCTGATTTCTCTGACCCAAGCTGGATATTTCCAATCTTTCTCTAGGTCACGCTTTCTGCTTAAGTCACGCCCCCCGATATTTTAAGCAGAGTTGTCCTCATTTCACTTCATCATTCAATGATTCAACACTCAATCATTCACTCAAGTTCATTCTCACAGTATTATTCGCTCACTGTTCAACATTCAATCCATCACTTCGGCACGTATTTCTCTAGTCCTGTATCGTCGTCTATCAAGCTGGATCAACAAGAGAGAAAATAATTCAATATTTGAAATCAATTCCAAGTTTATCTTATCCCACTTGTAAGATACCACTACAAACATTATCAACACACATACCAACCCCACGTATCCACGGTAACCATTCGCCACATTGCTACAATATACCTAGAGTTATCGGTCAATCTCACAAGACCGGTACAGATCTTTGGGGACACGCCCTACTGAAGTGGGAGGCTGCGGCAGCAACTTGAGAAGAAGTAGTAGTAGTAGTAGTAGTAGTAGTAGTAGTAGTAGTAGTAGTAGTAGTAGTAGGAGTAGTAGTAGTAGTAGTAGTAGTAGTAGTAGTAGTAGTAGTAGTAGTAGTAGTAGCAGTAGCAGTAGTAGTAACTGTAGTAGTAGTACTCTCTCTCTCTCTCTCTCTCTCTCTCTCTCTCTCTCTCTCTCTCTCTCTCTCTCTCTCTCTCTCTCTCTCTCTCTCTCTCTCTCTCTCTCTCTCTCTCTCTCTCTCTCTCTCTCACCCCTAGTTCTCTTTCTTTCCCTACCTGTATCTTCTTTTCTCTCACTGTGAAAAAGAGAAGGGAAAAATCATAAGATCAAGACATACCGAAAAAGAGATCGGATTTAAGCATCTATAATTATTACAGTCTTACCCCATACATTTAAACGGAGTCACACTAGTACTTTTTACGTTTCCGTGGTCTTTTACATTTTGTCATCATTTTCCATCATCTTTTAGGAGAACGGACCCGACCATCTTCTTGAGAGAGTTTCCGTGGTCATTTCTAGGTGAAATGAAGATCCATAGTGAGTAACACCAAAAATATCCCAATGAATATTAATTTTCTGATAATTATAATTTAACTTATTTTTCAAAATTTTCAAATATGAATGCAAGTCAAAGCATAAACTTTTAAATTTATTCTGATGAGTGGTAAATACTCATCAGTGCCTCGTCTTGTGTGTTTATTTACACAACTTTTAAGTTCAGCGCATCGTACTTATCTATGAAGTTGAAAGGTGTCACTGCTTTCCTCATCTTCGTGTCTTCCTTCATGATAAGTAGCGTCACTAGTTGAAGCAGTTCATGGTACTCATGCTTGACCAACCGTATCCAGTTCCTCATAGTTTCTTGGTCCTCCAAGCGCAGCTCTTGCAGCAGTCTGTGATAAACACTCTCTTTGTCACGGCGTGCCAACCATGAACGCACCCATAGGTGTTTTCTCCGGGTTTGGCTTGCCTTCTTTATACAACATTCATAATATTAACTACAGAAAAGCGATTGCTTCTTCCGGAGATGGCGCCATGTTGGTTTATGACAAAGAGAAGAATGACCACGGAAAAGAGCAGCAGGGTGGTGTGTGTGTGTGTGTGTGTGTGTGTGTGTGTGTGTGTGTGTGTGTGTGTGTGTATGTGTGTGTGTGTGTGTGTGCGTGCGTGCGAGGGGGGTGAAGAACTACGCATTTTGAGAAATTATGCAGAGAGAGAGAGAGAGAGAGAGAGAGAGAGAGAGAGAGAGAGAGAGAGAGAGAGAGAGAGAGAGAGAGAGAGAGAGAGAGAGTACTGTTAATATTGTCCTCACTATTTTTTTCCCTTAATTCAGGAGATTTAGGACTCAAGTCCCAAGGTCTGAAATATTTTAGATGTTTTCAGTAATGTCACCCGCAAGCCAGAGAAACTCATACAAAGTCTTACGGAACCAAACATGCTCATAGATGACATTGTGTATGCCATTCCGGGCGGGAGAGGCAAACATCCAATCAGCGAGTATCAAGTGTCCACAACATACAGGATTGAAAGTGCCATTGAAATCTACTTTGGAGGATAAAATGTAGAATATAGTGCTCTTAAGGCAGTAGAAGTTGGTGTTTTATAAAGAATTATTTCTTTCATTATCATTTTGCAATAAGAAGAGTATGAAAATGACATAAGACAAGAGAAAGAAGTCAAGATAATGCCTTTTTTATGGTTATATCTCACATTCCTTAATCGCAAATCTGACATCTAATATGATGATCTTTGAGACCATAAAAGTTGGTGTTTTATAAAGGATTGCTTCTTTTATTGTCATTCCATAACAAAAAGAATCTGAAAATGACATTTGGCAAGAGAAAAAAAGGCAAGATACTGCATTTTCATGATGTCACATCACTTTTTTTTTTTTTTACCAAGAGATGGTATTATCATAGTCTATTTTATGGCTGTGGCTTTGATTGTGGAGATTTTGTGTGTTTTCCGTATATCATAATATTTATACCATTTCTTAGCATAATAATGTTTGGAAAAAAATGTAGTTTTGCAATATCACACGTCTTAACATCTAGATAAAAAATAAATAAACAAATTGGCTCAAAACTTTTCCAAATGAACATGGAACGTCAATCACCAAGCGCTTCTCCCACACATCACAACTGGTCAAGAGCTCCTATAGTATCTGCTACCGTGAAAAAAAT
Source organism: Callinectes sapidus (assembly GCA_020233015.1). Classification (NCBI taxonomy): domain Eukaryota; kingdom Metazoa; phylum Arthropoda; class Malacostraca; order Decapoda; family Portunidae; genus Callinectes; species Callinectes sapidus. The sequence continues at coordinate 12,963,465 of CM035223.1, read as the reverse complement.
GTTGCACAAATTAAACACTATTTACTTCATGTTTGTAACATGTTACTGTGACGCGGCTTCATGGAATTTGCAACAACGGGTGACGCCTTCTGCCTCCAAGAAGACATCGCATTACAAGGCGTTCCTAACTTTGTTAAAGTGGTAGATGATGTTTTCGTTGATTGAGATCTATTAACACATCTTCACCGCGTAAACATCATTCTTACTAGATGTCGAAGAACAATATTACACTTAATGGAGACAAGTTTGTTCTCGCCGTACCTGTGGTCAAGTTCTGCGGCTTCATGTTTTCATTTAAAGGCATCAGCGCCGACCCCGAGAAAGTCCGAGCAATCGCCGACTTCCCCATCCCGGCTAACATTACCGACCTTAGATCCTGCATGGCCCTAGTTAACCAGTTGGCTGAATTCTCGCCAGAAATCTCTACAGCTGCGCAGACACTCTGACAACTGATGAGCCCACGACATACTTTTACATGGACTGCTGATCATGACGCAGCCTTTCACCAGGTAAAGACGGCATTGGCTTATCCACCAAAACTGGCGATATTTGACCCTCCCCCTGCCCAACATTCTCTAGATAGACTCCTCACGTGTCCATGGTATTGGCTACGTCCTCTTGCAAGATCATGGCGGAGGCCATTTCTTGTTCATTGCGGCTCACGTTTCCTCACAGATGCAGAGACATGCTACGCAACGATTGAACTTGAGATGCTGGCAAGAGTGTGGGCAATGCAGAAATGCAGTTTTTACCGGCGTGGCCTGCATCACTTTGAACACATCACTGACCAACGTCCGCTCATCCCCATCTTAAGCCACTTCACCCTAGATGCTAGATGCTGTTGAAAACCCACCACTACAATGTTTCAAGGAAAAACTTTCTTCATACGTCTTCACAGCATGCCGGCGTGCTGGTAAAGACCTCCACATACCTGATACCTTGTCCCGCCACCCGCCACCAGCCCTCGCGAAAACAATGACACGCTCGCTGATGTATCTCCGCAGAACACTGTTGCCTTCAGAGCCATGAGGTCTCTCACTGAGCTGCAACAACACCCTTCATCAGCTGATCTTCACATGGAGGAACTTCAACAAGCAGCACGATCCAACGATACGTACACCCACCTGCCGGAATGTGTGCGCCATGGATTACCGCAACCGCTACGACCTCCACTCTACGCTTTTGCCCTACTGGAAGCTTTGGGAAAATTTGTACTGCAACGGTAACCTTGTGCTGTACAGTCCATGTGTTGTCACCCCAGCAGCGCTCTGCAAGACAGTTGCTTACGAGCCTGCATAACAGCCATCGTGGAGCTGAAGCCACCAAGCGCCGTGCAAAACAGTCTTCTAGCCTGGCATAAACTCCGACATCTCCAATGTTGTGGCCTCATGTGTTGCCTGCCAGACCCTGCTTTCCAGCTAGCAGCGAGAGGAGTACCACAACGATGATCAACCGCCCATTTTAATGTGTCTGTGTTTAGCGCCCAGATAGGTAGGAATTCATTGTATATATTTATGTAGATATTATGTGATGCAACATCCCTATAAGATGGTGCAATACTTCAGAAATGCTTATTCTGCTTTTCCTTCTACAAGGAGTTGCAGGTGACGATATATATTTCTTGGCATTTCCATTATTATTGTATCCATAGGATGTTTCATTGTGAAAGTAAGATGATATCAACTCTCTTGGTAGGATGTAGTTTATAAGATATCGTTGTAAAGGAGAAAATAGATTGTTTGAAGAACTAAGGGCATCAGGCACACACATACACCCGATCACACGACCGACGCCCTATGTGAGCACTTTCCGAGGCGTAGGATGCGGCGGTCGCGCCAGCGGGCAGAAGGAAGACAGCCGGCTCGTGTGGTGGTTGAGGGAACGAACTGTGTGTGCCCCGAAGGTGTGTGCCCTGAACGTGTGTTCTCGGGACTCTGAAGCGTTCTCTAAGTTATCTCCCAAGAGACAGACTAAACACTTCTCCGTGAAAGGCAGTGACATTACGTTCTAACCGTGTGTCTTGAAACCCCTGTAAATATCACCCCTAATATATTAACTTTTATAATCTGAGTTTCCTTCTAAACCCGGGTCTGAGATGTATAATATATATATATATATATATATATATATATATATATATATATATATATATATATATATATATATATATCTATATATATATATATATATATATATATATATATATATTAACCAGCTGACCGCTCGCCACAAGTATCAGACTCACTTGGACAACCTATGTTGGTGAAGATACCTCTAGCCAACATAAAATGGTGAAACAGCGTGGGATGAACCACTGAAAACATTAAAAACCCAGGAAACTCAGAAAAAAAACATTGTGAAACATTGTGAAACAAGCTATGAGCGAACACAAACGAGAAAGAGTGGAGTGAGATGCGAGTGACCTTGCACTAGAAGACCAAATCGCTGACACGACTCAAATTTGTTGTGACTTAACGCTGGCTGCTGCTTCTCTCTGTCTCCTGCATAGGGCTTGTTCTGCAGCACTCACGGTACTTTGAAACCACAAAAACACACCACCACCACCACTTCAGCTACACTTGCCGGTGGCCGGGTAACAAAACTACTCAGCCTGAATACATCTATTTACACCAAAACCTCAGTGTATTGGAAGGGCGTGGTCGTCTTCGGCTGGGGCGAAGGATATTATAGAATCCTTGGCTAGGACGCATTGGGCGTGGTACTTTGGTCCGGGCGTGGGAATCGCGGAGCTGACCCTTGCACTCCGCGCGCGCCTGTGTGGAAGCTGCACCATCCCCCGTTCCCGCCATCCTCTCAAGCACGAGTGAAGGTGACATTAGCTGACTTGGCGCCTGCCGCAGTGCTGCTACCGAAGAGGAGCGATTGGCAACCTTAGGTATAGGTGAGAAAACAACAGAGTAGCTGACACTATATGAATACTTAAGTAATTACATCACTTGTTGACATAATTATTGGTGATGAAATATTACTGAGCCGTCACATTTTCTGGCATTAAGACTAATGTGATTTGAGCCTTTAAATCTAGTAGTGTAATTTGTATCTCTCTGTTATGTTATATGTTTTCATCTATATTTATCTATATCAAATATAACTATAACAATAATGTTATTTGTGTGTATCTTAATGTATTTCTCTTTTCTTTAATTTTCTTTGAGGCGTCAGAAATGACCTTAAACTAGCCTGAAGTACGAAAAGATGAAACTGATGCATACTTAACAATAATAATAATAATAATAATAATAATAATAATAATAATAATAATAATAATAATAATAATAATAATAATAGTAATAATTCAAAGAAATAAATAAGTAACAATTCATGGCTAAGTGTGAAAAGAAAATAAATTTGCTGTGTGAGGAATTTCAGAAATTGAGAAGTTAGAAACTAGCGGAAGCTGAAAAGTCTGACAGTGAGGAAGCTGAACACCAGTCTGGAGATTCTAGCTCCAGTGATAGCGATGATCTCCGTTGTTTGAGAAGTGGTAGTCGCCACCCTAGAGTTCCTCCTCCTTCTAGCATTGTATCCACTCTGTCTCTAGTTAATCCCTCCAGCATGTCTCTAAATAACCCTGCACCAGGTAGTAGTGGTGTTTCAACCACACCTGCATCTCATCACACTAACCCCATTAAGGTACTGCCAACTGTAGCTGAGGTAGCGGCCTTTTCTGGAACAGATTCAGAATACTCTGCTAGAGAGTACATTGCGCAGTATGCGGATGTTATGGCTAACTCCTACGTGACAGACAGTGCAGACAAAATCTCTTTCCTGCGATCGCATCTACAGCCTGGGTCGCGAGCTGCACAGTTGATGTGTGCAAGAGCCTTCACTGAACCCTTCGAAAACAAAGATTATGAACTGTTCAAAACCAATTTTCTTGAAGCCTTTGGCTCTAATTTAAGGCACAGTCTAGTGAAGGGCGTCAGTAATGGCATGCAGACCTTCCTAGAAAGTACTGCTTCTCTGGATTACTTGGAGGCTCAAGTAGAAGCAAATCAAATATCTGCAGATTTTACGCATTACCTAAGAAATAATGGATGGGTTAATGGGGATAACATCTCCCTAAAAAAAAACATCAAAAGTTCATGGAATTCATTTTTTACATAGGATTACTCAAGGAGAAGTATCGCAGGAATACTGTGTCTCTAGAGTATAAGTCTACGGAAAGGATGCATGAATTTTCCATGAGGCTGAAAATAAAAATTGAGAAGGGCGATGAGGACCGCATGGCTGCCTTAGTAGCAGCCGCTCAAGAGGCCTCGGCGGCTCAAACGGTTGCCGCGGCGGACCCGCTAGCTTCATACGCTGAGGTAGCAGCGGCGGGCAAACCAAAAGTCCTCTGTAGTTATTGCCATCGACAAGGACACTCTGCATCCAACTGTTATAAGAAAAGAAGGGACAAGCGACCAGGAACAGCTACCGGAGGACAGGCGAGTCCTCACTATAAACCTCAAAAGGATCCTCCACATACTATGAAGTTGGCAGCATCACGTCAAACACCCGGTACTGTCAGGAGCGATGCTGACAAGAGTACCAACGCTTATTGCTTGATCGACGAGTGTTGGGGACACTCGACTGAGGAGTGTCACAGAGTAGTCAAATTAAAAGCAGCAATGAGGCAAGAACGGAGTTCTGGAGCGGCGGGAAGACACTCGGGGGAAGCCGCGCGCCCCGCAAGAAACAAACCAAGGTAGAAGAAGTTGGAGAAAGTAACCAGGCTGCTCCAGCGACCGATGACCGTGGTGTTCACGCATCTTTAGTGGCCACTTGCAGTCAAACTACCATAATGACTTTACCAACTACATTAGGGCCTGTGCGCGCATCTTTCGCTGTGGACACTGGCGCTGCTGTTAATAAGCTGTCTGAAAAGACGTATCAAGCACTGAAGCGCGTGTCTCGTGGCGGTCGATATCGCCTCAAGCCAAATGACCTTAACCTAAAGGGAGTTACTAACGACCCACTGGAAATACTGGGAATCGTTTGCCTCCCTGTTAATTTAGGTAAAGGTACTGCTACTATGCGTTTGGACTTTTACGTAGTGTCAAACTTTGGGCTGCCTTCGGATGGTCTTCTAAGTTTGTCAGCAATGAAGTCTGAGCGGATGATAGTAATTCCAGATAGTAATGTAGTTAGGTACCAGGGGAAAAGCTTTTTGGCTATGGGTTTTCCCAGGAGCCTCGCTTCCTCAGATGGTGAAATTGTTTTACCCAAATCGTACCTACAGTTCGAGATTTCCCCGCTGAACATGGTCAGAGAACGCTTACCAACTCTAGAAGTAAATCTCGCGATGAGGTTGTCGAAAGACACCTAGATTCGTCAGGTACTTCTGAGCAATCATTGGATCAAGGGAAATGGACAGTTGTTAAGGCTACGGTAATTGGAAGTCGTGTCATTCCAGACCGTACAGCTATGCATGTCTCCGTGTCCGTCCAAAACGCACGTGTAGGCTATGACATTTGTATAGAGGGTTCTAGCCAAATGCAAAGACTCGCAGTGGAACTTACACTTTGTACAGTGCGGCAGGGACATACAACAAGCGCCCTTGTGGTAAACACCACGGTTGGATCAATTAAACTCAGGAAAGAAGTTTTCTTGGGCGAAGCGTTAGCTTATGATGGGCAGGTAGTGTCTGAGCCCTTGGACTTACCTGCGCTCAGCGCTACTTCTGTATGTGCATCAGTCAGAAAGGACTCAGCGGTACAGTCGCAAATGCTCGAGAGCCTTGTAACGGTAACGGACTATCCCGAGTTAAGGAGCACACTGATTCATTTGCTGAAAAGGCATCGTGACGTTTTTGCCCTACCTGGTGAACCGTTAGGTGCGACTGATAGAGCAGAGCACCATATAAAGTTAAACCAGCCACTAATCCGGTGTACATACCAACCTATAGACTACCACATAATCAGAGGCAAGTGGTTGAGGAACAAATAAAGGAAATGTTAGAACAAGGTGTTATAGAAAATTCTCGGTCACCGTGGAATTCACCATTATTCTTGGTTCCGAAGAAAAATGGACAGTTTAGGCCTGTTATTGATTTCAGGCGTGTTATTGAAGTGACCGAGGATGAAAGATTCCCTCTTCTAGTTCTAAAAGACTTATTAATGTCATTAGGACAAGGGAATAAATACTTTAGTAGCTTAGATCTTGTTAATGCTTACTGGCAGGTACCCATGGCACCTGAGTTGAGGGCAATAACGGCTTTCAGTACGCCCCAAGGGCATTATCATTGGTTACGTATGCCGGTTGGTTTAAAGTCTGCCCCAATAACATTTCACCGTATGATGAATACTATATTCGCTGAAGTAATAGGCAAAAATGTCTATATCTATCTTGATGACGAAATAATTTGTGACAAGGACTCAGAATCTCATCTAGATAGCCTAGAAGCTGTCTTGTTGAGGCTGAGACAAGCTGGTCTCAAGACAAAACTGACCAAATGTGAATTTCCTAAATCTAAGATTCAATTCTTAGGCCATGTTGTTGATGGCAATGGAATTCACGTGAATGATGACAAAATCTCATGCTTAAAACATTTTCCACAACCGAAGACAACGGAAAACGTCCGTTCTTTTCTAGGTTTGTGTGGATATTACAGGTCATTCGTTAAGGGATTTTCAACTATTGCTTCCCCTTTGAATATTTTGTTAAAGAAAGACATTCCATTTCACTTGAATGCTACCCAGGATAAAAGCTTCCAGGATTTGAAATTCGCATTTACTCATGCTCCTGTTTTAGCTTTTCCAGATTATAAGGCACCTTTTATTTTATATACGGATGCCTCTGCTTTGGACTTGGGTGCAGTATTAATGCAAACAGACGCTTGTGGAAAAATCGCGTAATAGCGTACGCAAGCAGAAACTTAAACGCTGCAGAATCAAACTACTCAGTAACACACCAGGAAACACTAGGTGTTGTTTGGGCTCTTAAACATTTTAGAGACATTGTTTTTGGATATACAATAACTGTATATACTGATCATGCAGCAGTTACCTTGCTTTTAAAAGGAAGAAATCTTACAGGAAAGCTCGCCCGATGGTATTTAACCATACGGGAATTTAATCCTACTTTTAAGCATGGTGCAGGCCGGGCCAATGTGGTGGCTGACGCCTTGTCTCGAAACGTGCCTGTTGGAGCTGTGGTGGAAAGACCCCCTACAATACAAAATTTTTCCATGCATGAGCTGGCTAACGCTCAGCGTCAATATGACGTTTGGAGCAAGGTTATTTATGCTCTGGAATCTGGGGATGAGTCTACCCTGCCAAAACTACCTGTCCCTTTGACACATTTCTGCTCATCTCAAGCCAGGAGCTCTAACCCGTGATCTGGGAAGAGTGTACCTAGTTGAAAACGCATTGTGGGTTATCTATCCCCATGTGTCCCTGATGGAAATACCAGGACGGCTTCGAGATGTCGCGAGGAATCTGAACTCGACACTATGGCGGTTGAAGAGAGTATCCGGATGATTCCTTCCAATCGGAAGTAATGCTGTCTGTTTTGCATGTACGAATACAACATGTGAACGACACAATAACTTCAGCCTTGGAAAACTATCAAGGTTTAACCGTTACTAACCGCACGAAAAGGGGATTGATAGATGGGATAGGCAAACTCTCTCAAATATTGTTTGGAACCGCTATGAACGAAGATGTTGTAGAGCTGAGAGATAGATACAACCAACTCGTAAATGTGGCTAAAGCTAACAATAAAGCCATTAACCTGCAGAAATATCGCTAGATTGGAAAAACAAGTAGCCGAATTAGCTGCTTATACTAATCTTCTGCATATTTCAATTAGTACAATGCTTGAGAAATTAAATGCCTTTTATGAGTTTAGTGTAATAGGTCAAACCTTACCTATTCTAGAGAATGTTGTTATGTCTCTTTTACACACTAACCAAAGAATGATCAGAAATATCGTGGATGCAGCCATGGGTAGGGTTACCACTTCTCTTTTCCCGGTAGAGGATTTTAGACATGCCTTGGAAATTGGAAGAACGGTTTATAAGTTGACACCTTTCTTTGATGATCACATGATTCATCATTACTACCCATTAGTTGAGTCAGTTCTAACCACAGAAGAAATTGTCATCCATATACCTTTCAAATCTCAGGATACTTTTAATCTGCATAGATTGGAACCATTCCCTTTTGCAGTAAATAAATCTATCATGATTCTAGATTCAGAAAGCTCCATAGTACTGGTGAAAGAAGACTTTTCAGTGTACGCAACCAGCGCACTCTCCACACTTGACAGATGTCGTACCGAGTATCAAAATTTGTATTTTTGCCCGGCATCTCTGGTCGCTTTCATGCCTATTCGTGGTGAAGGAGTTTGCGAAGTAGTGTTGACACGAGAGAACACATCATCAGCTCTTTCTCTATGTCCCTACAAACAATTTACAAACAAGGCTATGTTTCATAAGAGTTTTCATGAATATCATTACTTCTATTTCACTGAACCAGTATACGTATCAGTGATATGCCCAAGTGTATCTTCATATAAGGAAGTTTCAGGTCATTTTGCTGTGCTAACAGTTTGTACCTTAAGGTCTGACCACTTTCACAATTTTCCTGAGAAATATCACGAGGGTTTCACTTCCAATATAAGCTCGCATATTTTCCCTATGAATACCCTCAATTATATAAACTTTAAAAATATCAGCATCAAATATGTTACTAACACTCTGTCTGAGTTTTCCTTTTCTATTATCTCAGATTTTGAGGATGCTCTACATGAATCTCTCTACCTATGTACCTTAGTCCCTATGTGCATTTTCCTACTGTGATTGTACCTATTCTCATCTTATGTATTGTTTTTGACGTCCTTGTACTTTTGTGTTAAGAGAGCTACGTCATTGTATAATGAACTTAAAGCAAGGCCCCAGCGACAGCCAGAAGAGGGTACACCAGTTTGACATGGTTAGGTACACGTCTCTAGGACATCGCGAGGACGCGATGGGTAGGTGACCGAGCGATGTAGCGTCCAGATAGGTAGGAATTCATTGTATATATTTATGTAGATATTATCTGATGCAACATCCCCATAAGATGTTGCAATACTTCAGAAATGCTTATTCTGCTTTTCCTTCTACAAGGAGTTGCAGGTGACGATATATATTTCTTGGCATTTCCATTATTATTGTATCCATAGGATGTTTCATTGTGAAAGTATTATGATATCAACTCTCTTGGTAGGATGTAGTTTATAAGACATCGTTGTAAGGGAGAAAATAAATTGTTTGAAGAACTAAGGGCATCAGGCACAAACATACACCCGATCACATGACGCACGCCCTATGTCAGCACTTTCCGAGGCGTGGGACGCGGCGGCCGCGCCAGCGGGCAAAAGAAAGACAGCCGGGTCGTATGGTGGTTGAGGGAACGAACTCTGTGTGCCCCGAAGGTGTGTGCCCTGAACGTGTGTTCTCGAGACTCTGAGATGTTCTCTAAGTTATCTCTCAAGAGACAGACTAAACACTTCTCCGAGAACATTCCGAGACACTACTGCGGCTGCTACTATTCGCCACTTCAGCAGATTGTTCGCGAGCTTAGAAGTTCCCATATGCATTAGGGCCTATGGAGGACCACATTTTATGAGCCGAGAGTGTGCTGACTTTCTGACACGTTAGGGCATCCAGCATATCATTACTTCACCCGACTATCCACAAGCCAATGGCCATGCCGAGGCCTCAATCAAAGCCATCAAGCACCTCATTATGAAGGTCACGCCATCAGGGAATATCGACTGTGAAGCGTTTGACCGTGGACTCCTGGAGGTGCGGAATACACCAAACTACACCGGACGTTCCCCAGCACAAGTACTTTACAGCTGCCCCCTCCGCTCCTGCGTACCAGCCCACCCTACGAATAGAGTGGCAACCTGCAGAGGAGGAATTTCCCTGACGTGTAGCACAGCGGAACCAGGAAGCCATCTCCCGCTACAATACATGTGCCCGTACGGTGGCTGCCCTGAACATAAACCAGCGCGTCCGCATCCAGGATCCCCGGACCCATCGCTGGGCATACCATACCGGTTTCTGCGCCCAGACACTGCCTCTGCGTATCCCTCAGACGCCCCTGCTCCCCAGGAACCACCACTTCGATTTTCAGACCGCCTGCATCAGGGAGAGGCCATGGCAGTCGTCTAGTCATACGTTCAAGACTTCGCTACGAACTCGGTGGGGAAGGGAGGTGTATCATATCCTGCACACACACTCTAGCTACGTCTAGCAACTACACACATACCCAGAATGCACCAGACCGGAGAGCCCTGCAGCCTGTGATGCAGGACAGACACACGCTAGTGAGCTCAGGTATTAATTTTGTGTTCTTGTGTAGCAGTATAAGAACATTTGAACATTTGAACATTTATCCATAGCCATTTACATACATTTTATTTACATGATATATGATTTGTTTGTTACGGCTAGCCTTTCTTTTAAGCCATAGATTTTTAGGCAAACTAAAAAAAAAAATAAATAAATAAAATAAATAAATAAATAAATCTAAACATAATATTATCATAAACAAGAAATTTAACCACAATATATATCAGGAAAATACATAGGAATATACTTGCGAAAGCATAAAGGCTTTCATACAAAAACTGGAGTAAATATACTTATGTATATGTATACATTGATATATTAATGAGTTTTAAATTCTAAATACTTACATACATCTGAGTCTATATATGTAATTATTATTCTTATATTACAAGGATTTAATTTGTAATAGCATATAAGACTGTACAAAATAAACAAAAAATTATAATGGTTAATAGATCATTTATGGACATTGAGTTATCTCAGAGATGATATTGGGTACAGTGAGGGGAAAGGAATTAAATGTAGGATATTAGTAATGATTCAGTATGTGTCATTTTAGTTTGTTTTTGAAAACATGTACAAATGGAGAATTTCTAATGTTGGGAGGGATATCATTCCAATAAACAGGTCCTAAGTTTAATGTTGATTGACGGTATTTTGAAGTATGATCGGGAGGAGGACGTAGTCAATCACAATGGCGTGTATCGTGATTATGGACAGGGACGACATTTTGCATAGTTGAATGTATTTTGTACATTAGAGTGGATATAGCAAATTTTGTTATATCTTCTAAACTTAGCAATTGAGTTTGTTTAAACAGGGATTGTGTATGTTCTAAGTAGGTGCTGTTTGTGATAATTCTAACAATTTTTTTGAGTTGTAGTTGAAGTGGGATCAGATAGGAAGGATATGTGGTACACCATATTGCATTGCAGTAGATAAAAAGTAGATAAATATGTGCATAATATATACAATTCAGTACATTAAATCTTTAATTTGATGAAGTAAGGCTATGAGTCTGGATATTCGTAGAGTAATGTTTTCAATGTGAGGTTTAAAATTCATGGATTTATCATAATTAACGCCAAAGGATTTACTGTGGAGGGATCTTGATATATTACAGTTATTAATCTGGAGTGGAGGTAGCTGGTGATATTTTTTAGTTGCAAACAACATAAATAATGTTTTATCAGTGCTAATGGTAAGTCTATTGGATATGCACCATTGGTATAATTGATGTAGATCTTTGTTTGCTGCAGTAATCAATTGTTCTGTGTGTGGATCAACTAAGTAAAGGGTCATGTCATCTGTAATAAGATGGTTTTAGAGTGAGATATGTCATTTATGTAGATAGAAAAAAAAATTGGGCCTAGGATATTGCCTTGAGGAACTCCAAGGTTGTTATTATTTAATGTGGAAAATTCACCTTTGATTACAGTTTGCTGGGTTCTGTTTGTTAGGTAATCTGTGAACCATGAGTGGATGGGACCACGGGTTCCATAATGGTGCAGCTCATCTTAGAGAATTTTGTGGTAAACAGTGTCAAAAGCTTTGGCAAAATCAATGAATACAGATAAGACTGATAGTTTGTTGTCGAGAGAGGAGTATATGTATATCGGTTTAGAAAATATCGAGGTTTGAGATTAGTTTTTGAGATTAGGTTTTTTTTAGTATGGAGGGGAAAGTCCCTGTTGTGATAGATTGATTAAAGAGGAAATACCTGAGTTAAATACCTGTGCTATGTCAAGAGGCGTATCTAAAGTTAAATTGTTATGGTGTAGGGTTGTTATGTTATGTTTCAAGTTAGACTTGTTTTTAGTTTCATTTATTGTTTTCTATATTTATAGTATTACTTCTGAAACCGGAAAAAAATGATGATGATGGTTAGAGTTTGCATCTTTAATACGTTTTGTGACATAATTACCGTAGCGTTTACAGAAATAATGTGATACTAAACCAAGTTTATTGTTCTTAAATAGAGAACATTCATATTTTATAGAATTCAGTAAGTTACTGAAGATCCATGGGTTTTTTATTATCTTACTAGGAATTAATTTTGTTTTCAAAGGAAAACATGCATTATAATAGTGTGTAGATCTTATCATGAAAAGTGTTGAAGTTTTCATTTACATTTGGAGAGGATAGGGGGTCATCCCAGTTTACTTTAGATAACTCATTGGTAAATAGATAATTGTTTGACTTATTGATTATTCTAAAGGTGATTCTATGTTTATCGTCTAAATTCAAATTTAAAGTTATGTTGATAAAAATAGGCAAGTGATCAGACACATTGAAACGGATGATGCCAGAAGAGGAATGTGGAGTAAAGTTGGTCCAAATCTGATCTAGTAAGGATGGGTGACCAAGATCAGGGTTGTCTGGGAACATTGTTGGGCGAAATATATGAGGGAAATAGTTCAGGGCTTGCATTGCATTAAGGAAAATGTTTGTAGGAAGATGAGTTGAATGTTCGAGAAGATTAATGTTAAGATCACCGAGTAGAATAGTTTTACTACATCTGAATCTTTCATTGGTTGATATCTGTCTGACATTAGTGGTGAGTTCATTAACTGCTACATGTTTACTGTCTGGCCTATAGATAACTCAAATTACATACGAGTAATTTAATATTTTAAGTCTAACTATGCAGATTCCTATATTATCATTTATAAAGCAGTATTCATTGATTAATTCAAAAGAACAAAATATGCTTAAGAAAAATTGTTATGCCACCATGCTCCCTATTTGATCTCACAAGATTGTGTGAGACAGTCCCTGCAACAATTAACACAAGCACACTAGATGACTGAAGTAAAATACACGGATAAATAGCAATATGATGCAAAACTTAATCTGTCTGTTGATCATATTGTAGACTCCTTTGTAATCTGTGTTGATTACAAAGGAGTCTATAATATGATCAACAGACAGATTAAGTTTTGCATCATATTGCTATTTATCCGTGTATTTCACTTCAGTCATCTAGTGTGCTTGTGTTAATTGTTGCAGGGACTGTTTGATGAGATCTGCCACATTAGTTATTTTCATCAGCAATGTTTATTCTTTATTTTCAATTCTGCCCAAATCAGTTCAAAATTGTTGTACTGGCAGTGATAAGGTGGTAACTGCCCAACTTTATATTCAATATTCTCAACAATGGTGTCAATAAAAAAAAATTCTGCCACTTTATTTTTTTTTTTACTTTTTTTATTTTATTTATTGATTTTTTTTTGTTAGTAAAATCTGACTTTTTAGTAATTCATCACTTGGCTGGATGTTCTGCTTTTTTTATGAACCATTCTCTGATTTCTATTTCTCTCCAAACTTCAACTGGCATTTTTCAAGCTGCATTGAATGGTAGGAAGCTCTGTCTATCATAATGACAGAGTTGAAAGGAATGTTAGGCAGCAACTGTTTCCTAAACATCTCTTTAAAAATTATGGAATAATTTGATTATGGTAATCACCATCTTTTTTCGCTTGGAATTCAAGCTCAGCATTTTCAATAAATCCATGTCTAGTTCCTGCATGGAGAATGATCGGGCAGTTCCCTCTCCATGTAGGAATTTTTATTCTTGTGGTTTTCGTGCTTGTAGTGTCAACTCAACACTTTGATAGGGTGTAGTTCTAGTTTACCCATGTCTCGTCAAAGTAAACATAGCTATCGCTGCATTTCCTGTAAACTATGTGCTCTTGCAGTTCGTACATCACTTCTCTCCATCAGATATTTCCGACCACTAACTTTCTTATACAGGAAGACCAATTTCTCTGATGACTTTACGTAAGGACTTCTTACATCTTTCGATATATATATATATATATATATATATATATATATATATATATATATTATTTCTTCCTTTATTTTCTGCAGTGTAGCTAATTCTCGTCTTGTATAAAATTCTAAAGCTGTTCTTTCTAGAACACACTTGTCAATGTCATCGAAGCTTGTAATTGCTGCACGTTAGTTTTTTTTTTTTTTATCGGCAAAGTGAACACAGACTAATATGTTTGTGATACTGTATCGCCTGTCTTGCTTACGCCGGAACAAATCCATTTTCATAGTAGCTTCGGATATTCCTGCTCCGTCTGCTGTTCATTTCTTCGCTTAATTTGTCGGCAGAAATGGTCCTCGATTTGCCTCTTTCTTGAAAAAAAAGAAAAGAAAAAAAAGAGAGAGATTATTAACTATGTAGAACAATTACTTGGTCTGGCTAAGCAACACATAGCGGGACGGAGAAGTATCTGAGTGTCCTTCCATCGTGGAGACCAGATAAGAAGTGAGTTGATTTGCATCTGAGTGGTGAAATAACTCCCCCTCTTTCTCCTATGGAAAATCACGCCTCAGATCGAGTGGCAATGTCGCCTGACCTGATATGCCACATCGTTATACATGTGCATGAAATACCTTCGTTTATTTTCGCCTACAACACATATTTGTATTACATGATGTTTGATGAAAATGAAAAAATATTCTTGAAACAAAATTTGTTGATAATGATATGATTAAAGAACCCGTGATTAGTAAAAGGATAATGTTTTGGTTGGGCTTCTGGCAGAATGGTGGCCCACACCCTAGTGGTCAGTGCATCTTGGTTTTACTATAGTAGAGTTTAGACGTTTTCAGTAACGTCCTGCCACAGCATACGTTGCTGTGGTTTTTACTGAACACGATCCAGATCGTTTCTGCTGTCCCACTGCCCCACTGACATACAAGAGGCCCCACATTCTTGGGAAGAACTGTCGTATGCATCACTCTTCAAACTCCAGCACCGAGTGCACACTGTTTATAGTAGAAAGCTGCAGAAGTACGACGATTTATTTCTAGAGGATGACTGCATATTACCTGTGTGTTATTACACTCTCTTCAATAGACGTTAGAGACTTGAAGGAAAGTCCTGGAGACAGGCAATCATGTATATTGTTCTCTCTCTGACTGCCATGACGAGTGGACGTACCTGGGCGAGTCCGCTACTTTCATTATACCACTTACGACATATACTTAACCAGCCAGTTTTGTTCACTGGCTGTTCCAGGTATGTTTCCACTCTGACCTGCAAATCATGAAATACGTGCAGTATAGTGAAGAGCTATAGAAAATCAAGATTTTCTCCATGGCTGCCCAACTGCTCTGAGTTGAACTAGAACTCTGACGTCATCGTAACGAACGTTTATCAACCCGCTCATTCCTTCATTCTGCTTTTCTGGCGTCGCTTCCTGTTTCCAACTTGCTGCCGTAATGCCCTGTCCACAGCAACAAGAATGGCAAACACAAGAAAGCAACAAAACCAGGCAACTGGAAAACCTACTAAACCGCCAAATTCTACTCATGAACCAGGACAGAATCAGCCGCCAACGCTCCCGACACCCTGACAGACACTGCTGGTGAAGCCGATGTTATCACCCACTCTAATCAAGATTCTCCTGCCTCTGATGAACCTAGTGACATTCTAGGCCTCATCAGAAATGAACTCATCCATATTTCTGAGGAAGGTAAAGTAATAATTCGTTCTATAGTGAAAGCCACGCAATTAATGATCAACCACAAGGATAAAACAATAAAAATCACATTACAAAACTTGAAAACAGAGTTGTGCAGCTTGAAAGCCAGATAGATGAGGTAAATTATGAAAGAAGAGACACCTTAATTGTCAGTGGTACCGTAATGCCTCCTGAAAACCCTAATGAAAATAGTGCTGAGGTAAAAATAAGACAATCTTCATCTCAATATAACCCTTACAGACATAAATGTGGCACACCGCTTAGGTGCCAAACGAACACCTAACACAACTAGACTAATCATTGTAAAGCTACGCAGTAGACAAACTAAAACAGAAATGATGAATGCCTACATAACTGTTAGACCAAAGCTTTATACCAATGAAAGCCTCACACCTAAACGCCGATCACTATTCAAGAGAATATGGGAAATCAGGAAACAATAAAGAGATCTGTTCCAACAATGTTACACCCAAGAAGGAAAGATTTGTGTTAAACCTAAAGTATCAAATCAAGAGCATATCATAACAACAGATGAGACCTTTGATGCGTTCCTGGATAAGTTTCCAATAATCAAACAATCCTTAACCTGGTACACTCGGAATCATGTACAAGGTAAATATTTCCTACTGGTGTGACAACCTATTTTATGTCTTATTATGTATGTATGATTATTATCAATGCTCCTTCATACTCACTATAACACTGTTTCTTCCTGTTCACTCTAACACTGTTCCTTCCTACTCACTCTAACACTGTTTCTTCCTATTCACTCTAACATTGTTTCTTCCTATTCACTCTAACACTGTTCCTTCCTACTCACTCTAACACTGTTCCTTCCTATTCCTTCTAACACTGTTCCTTCCTACTCTTTCTAACACTGTTCCTTCCTAATCACTCTTAACACTGTTTCCTCCTATTCACTCTTACACTGTTCCTTCCTCCTCACACTAACATTGTTCCTTCCTACTCACTCTAACCCTGTCTCTTCCTACTCTCCAGCTATTTTCTTTTCTACTCTTCTACCTTTTTCCTTCGCACTTACCATAACACTTTTATTTTCTATTCACTCTAACTCTATTCCTATCCTCACATCTCGAAAATGTGGTGTTGATATAATTAAGTTTTCTTTCAATTTATTACTATAGCATTCCTATAGCATTCACCTAGTTATTTTCCTTTATATCAGATTTGTAAAAAAATACTCCTGGAGTATTTTTTTCTTTCTTTTCTGATATTTTGTAAATATTTGTTTATTTTTTATATTCATTTATTTATTTATCTACTTATACTATCTGAATTTATATTTCATACATAAGTATACTGTGCAAGTACACGTCATGGAAAATTTATATAAATCATTGTATAGTGATATACATGGAATTCCATTTGTAAATTCCATGTTGATGATATACATGCACCTACCTTTAATCTTAATATAATAAACAAAATTAGCGGACAATCAGATATTTGCTCCCTGTCCAGATATTACAATATTAATGAGTACAACTCTGAGGTAAACACTACAGGTGATAGGTACATAAACATTATACACATGAACATCAGATCAATACACAAGAACTTTGTTGTATTCAATTTTTTTTCTAAATAGTCTTCCAAAGCCCCCAGATGTTATTGCTCTCACCAAAACTTGATTACGAGAATCTTCCAAACATTTATATTCTCTAGTACAGCGTGATGAGGTGTTGATGACAGAACTCTTGGAAGGCTAGGGCTGTGAACTCGCCTTCGTTACGATGCATTGTGGAGCCCAAAAATCTGTTATGTACTGTTGTAGTGCCTCTATGACTCCATGTGTGTCCTTAGATTTCAGAGGGTAAAATTTGACAAATCTACTAAAGTGATCTGCGATGGTGAACACATATCTGTACCCTTGACTTCCGGAAACCATGTCAGTTAAATAAATTCCCACTCTTTCTAGAGGTTTTCCTACTGAAGGTAGTTCTTGGAAAGGTTGTTGTAAACCTGCTTGTCCCTTGAATCTTTGACAAGTCACACATTGTTTTACTTAGTTAGTAACATCAACCTTTAGATTGCACCAGTAAAACAGTTCTTCAGCTTTTACTTTGAGGGATTACAAATGTGTACTGTATGCAGCCATCACTCTTTTCTTTTGCAAAGTACAACATTCCATATATTACAGTGAATTGTTGCAAGATAGTTTTATGATACTTTTTGGTTAGAAATGAACCTCCCTCCAAATATTCAATCATCTCTCTCCATTTTACTTCTTCTCTTTGACAAGTTTTGAACTCTTCTGGAGTAAGTCCTAACAAGGTGGTGATAGAATTACGCTGGATTATTCTAACTGGCCGTGAAAGTTGGTCTGCTACATAGTTATACTTCCCATTGACATATTGTATTTCATAGTGATATTCTCTCATTTCCAGTATTCAGCGGTTCATTCTGGCTGATTTAGTTTTTCTTTTTAATATACTGGTGAGGGATTGATGATCAGTTAGTATGGTGCATTTTGTGCCCCACAAATGGTGATGGAAATGACGACAAGTTAAGACTACTGCGAGGGCTGCTTTGACTGTGGCTGAATAGCGACTTTCTGTGGAATTTAATTCTTGAATTAACCAAAAGGTTCAACATTGCCATCAATCTGAGTTTGACTTAAGACGCCGCCTACATGGGTGTTACTAGCGTCAGTGGTAACTATGAATGTTTTTTTCTTATGTAGAAGGGAGTCGTCGGCCAAGGTCAACAAAAATAAAACCAAAGGGCCCACTGTAGTGCCGATCCCTGGAAAGTCCAGATTCAGTAGACAAAAGAATGGGATAAGCGTCTTGATACCTCTCTCTTGAAACAGTTAAAGTCATAGGCAGGTGCAAATACAGAAGCAGGGAGATAGTTCCAGAGTTTACCAGAGAAAGGGATGAAAGACTGAAAATACTGGTTTACTCTTGCATTAGAGAGGTGGACAGAATAGGGGTGAGAGGAAGAAGCAAGTTTTGTGCAGCGAGGCCGCGGGAGTAGGGGAGGCACGCAGTTAGCGAGATCAGAAGAGCAGTTAGCATGAAAATAGTGGTAAAAGAGAGCAAGAGAGGCAACAATGCAGCGATGAGAAAGAGGCTGAAGACAGTCAGTCAGAGGAGAGGAGTTGATAAGACGAAAAGCTTTTGATTCCACCCTGTTCAATATAGCTGTATGAGTGGAGCCTCCCTAAACATGTGAAGCATACATACATGGGCGGATGAAGCCGCTGTATAGAGGTAGCAGTTGGGGAGGTGAGTAAAACTGGCGGAGATGGCTCAGAACACCTAACTTCATAGAAGCTATTTTAGCTAGAGAGATGTGAAATTTCCAGTTTAGATTACAAGTAAAGGATAGACCAAGAATGTTTAGTGTAGGAGAAGGGGAGAGTTGAGTGTCATTGAAGAAGAGGGGATAGTTATTTGGAAGGTTGTGTCGAGTGTGGAGGGTGGAGGAATTGAGTTTTTGAGGCATTGAACAACACTAAGTTTGCATTGCCCCAATCAGAAATTTTAGAGAGATCAGAAGTTAGGCGTTCTGAGGCTTCCCTGCATGAGCTGTGTACTTCCTGAATGGTTGGTCGTCTATGGAAAGACGTGAAAAGTGCAAGGTGGTATCATCAACATAGGAGTGAATAGGGTAAGAAGTTTGGTTTAGAAGATCATTAATGAATAATAGGAAGAGAGTGGGTGATAGGACAGACCTTTGAGATACACCACTGTTGATAGATTTAGGAGAAGAACATTGACTGTCTACCACAGCAGCAATAGAACGATCAGAAAGGAAATTTGAGATGAAGTTGTACAGAGAAGGATAGAAGCCATAGGAGGGTAGTTTGGAAATTGAAGCTTTGTGCCAGACTCTATCAAAAGCTTTTGATATGTCTAGAGATACAGTAAAAGTTTCACCAAAATCTCTAAAAGAGGGTGACCAAGACTCAGTAAGTTAAGCCAGAAGATCACCAGTAGAGCGGCCTTTACGGAAGCCATACTGGCGGCCAGATAGAAGATTGTGAAGTGATAGGTGTTTAAGAACCTTCTTGTTGAGAATAGATTAAAAAACTTTAGAAAAACAGGAGATTAAAGAAACAGGACGGTAGTTTCAAGGATTACAACAGTCACCCTTTTTAGGAACAGGCTGAATGTAGGCAAACTTCCAGCAGGAAGAAAGGTAGATGTAGATAGACAGAGTTGAAAGAGTTTGACTAGGCAAGGTGCAAGCACGGAGACCCAGTTTCGGAGAACAATAGGAGGGACCCCATCAGGTCCATAAGCCTTCCGAGGGTTAAGGCCAGCGAGGGCATGGAAAACATCATTACGAAGGTTTTAATAGGTAGCATGAAGTAGCCAGAGGGGGAAGAAGAAGGAGGAACAAGCCCGGAATCGTCCAAGGTAGAGTTATTAGCAAAGGTTTGAGCGAAGAGTTCAGCTTTAGAGATAGATGAGATGGCATTGGTGCCATCTGGTTGAACTAAAGGAGGGAAAGATGAAGAAGTAAAGTTGTTGGAGATGTTTTTGGCTAGATGCCAGAAGTCTCGAGGTGAATTATATCTTTTTTGGCTAGTTGAAGATCAGACTTAGTATGATTCCCGTTAGAAATATAAAGCGCATGAGACTCAGGTGATGGAAGGCTCAAGTACCTTTTGTGGGCCACCTCCCTATCACGGGTAGCACGAGAGCAAGCTGTGTTAAACCAGGGTTTGGAAGGTTTAGGTCGAGAAAAAAAGTGAAGAATGAACGCCTCCATGCCAGACACTATCACCTCTTTTATGCGCTCAGCACACAGAGATGGGCTCCTGTCACGTAAGCAGTAATCATTCCAAGGAAAATCAGCATAATACCTCTTCAGGTCTCCCCAAATAGCAGAGGCAAAACGCCAAAGGCACCTCTGCTTTGGAGGATCCTGAGGCGAAATTGGAGAGATAGGACAAGATACAGATATGAGATTGTGATCGGAGGAACCCAACGGAGAAGAAAGGGTGACAGCATAAGCAGAAGGATTAGAAGATAGGAAAAGATCAAGAATGTTAAGCGTATCTCCAAGACGATCAGGAATACGAGTAGGGTGTTGCACCAGTTGCTCTAGGTCATGTAGGATAGCAAAGTTATAGGCAAGTTAACCAGGTTGGTCAGTGAAAGGAGAGGAAGGCCAAAGCTGGTAGTGAACACTGAAGTCTCCAAGAATGGAGATCTCCGCAAAAGGAAAGAGAGTCAGAATGTGCTCCACTTTATAAGTTAGGTAGTCAAAGAATTTTCTATAGTCAGAGGAGTTAGGTGAGAGATATACAGCACAGAAAAATTTAGTTAGAGAGTGACACTGAAGTCGAAGCCAGATGGTGGAAAACTCAAAAGATTCACGAGCGTGGGCACGAGAGCAAGTTATGTCGTTGCGGACATAGACGGTTGGTTATTTTGGGCTCTAGCAAGTACAGGTGCCTTGGCAACACAATCTTTTAGCGTTTCAAAAGCAGTTTGACAATGTTTAGTCCAAGCAAATTGTTCTCTTTTACGTGTGAGGTTGGTAAGAGGTGTGGCAAGTTTTGCAAAATTAGGAATATGTTTCCTGTAGAAGCCTGCCATTCCTAAGAATCGCCTCACTTTTCACTATGGTAGGAGGTTTCATTTCTAGAACAGCTTTTACATTCTTTGCATCTGGTTGGCTTCCTTGTTTGGATATCTTTTACCCTAGTAAAGTGACTTCATTCTTTGCTAATTCACATTTACTTAAATTGAGTTTGACACCATTATTCTTAAGTACCGAGAAGGTTTTCCTCAACCTTTGAGTGAGTGCGGTGAAATCAGGAACCCAGATTATAAGATCATATAAGTAATTTTTTATCCATCCCTCCTTCAACAAGGGAGATAGGAAGCTATCCATATGGCGTGTAAAGATGGCTGAGGAGCAATTGAGACCGAAAGGTAGTCTCCTGAAGCGATATAAGGTTACTCCGTCACTAAAGGCTGTGAGATCCCTACTGTTTTCTTAAAGAAGTATTTGAAAATAGGTTTTACGCATGTAAGACTCGCATAGAACTGATGACCAGCAGCGTGGTTTAAGAACTCTTCCAACCTAGACAAGGATATTTGTCTGTATCAAGGTGCTTGTTCACATGTCGATAGTCAAGGCACATTCTCTTGCTTCCATCAGGCTTGTTTACTAAGACTATGGGTGAAAGACACGCTGATGTGGATTTTTCAATAATTTGCCTGTCTCCCATGTCTTGTAACATATGTAGCAGCAAGGAAACAAATTTTGCTTTTAGTCCTTTACTTGACACGTAAAAGCAAAAGTACACAGTCCATAACACAGTCACAGGCGAGAACTGGCGGCGGGCAGGGTATAAGTAGTAGCTGTGGTGGAGGTGAGGTGCGTGTCGTCTTCAGGTGTGCAGACCGTCTGCCCGCCCTCTCTCGCAAGTTGCCTCGGCCGCCACCCCTTGTTGGCATTCCTTAAGAACCCACCAACACCAACTATCAATTGTCCTATTTAAACTTACAGCTAACAATAGTGCACTAATAACACACTCCCCCTGAATACTATTTACACACAGTGCCTTCTAATCTTCGATGACTGTCTTGGAAGCTCTCGGTCCAACTCAACTCCAGCGGCGGCATCTTCATTTCCTTCCTCCTCATCGATACTGCCAGGAAGCTGAATGAAAAGCGCATCGTCTTCGCTGTCCGTCGTCACATCATCTTCCTGAGGGGTCTGGGGAGTACAATGATGTAGATCCCGAACGTGGCGGGGGACTCCATCAACTTCGACAGCCTGGTGAGATAAGATTTTATTAACTCTGCCTCTTGTATGCTGTTCATCACAACGGGCATTAGGCGGTCTTACCCATACTTCATCGCCAGTCTGGTAGAGGCCGTCTGCTTCCAACTTGCTTTCTTCACAGGGATCCACTCCTTGGACTCTCACAGGATACTGGTACACCATGTTAGCAGGGGCAGATGAAGATTCGTCGTCATCATGAGGCCTTAAGTTGTACAGGTACACAGTCTCCGCTACAGAGCAACCTCTCCTCGCAGCAATAACCTTAATAGTCCGATGGCATCTTTCAACGATGCCATTTCCTTATGGAACATGTGCGCATCTGAAACGGAGACGCAAGTTCCATCTCTTGGCGAAGTCTGCAAACAGTTTACTGCGAAAAGCTGGATCATTGTCTGTCAACAATTCCTCCGGTGCTCCGCGCTCGTAGAAGACCGCCTCCAATTGCTTGATAATGCTGTCGCTGGTCTGAAGCCTCAGTTGACGCCAAACTGAAAATCGTGACGGCCCACAGTCGATAAGAGTTAGGTATCGCTGACTGCCACAATGAGTGACATTCATCCCAACTCTCTGCCAGACTCGTTCCACCTCGAGGCTCCCCTTCCGCCACTTCACTGGAGCTGGGTCAATAGACTGGCATGCTCTGCAATTTGCAACTACAGCTTGCACCTGCCGTCTGGTGACTGCTGGGTCGACTCGCTTTACAAAATAAAGAGTGCATTTTATACCTGGATGACCCACAGCATGGTGTATTTCTTCAATTTTGTCGTGTGGTATAGGAATGACAGCTGCACATACTGGTTGGGTGGTTGTAGGGTAGGCATCGGAAACTTTCAGCCAACGCTGAGGCACTCGTGTTAGGCTGTCAGCCTTATTGTTGACAGAAGAAACGAGACTCACCGACAGCTGGAGGTAGCACTCCTCGACCAACGACAGTATTATGCCCACTCTCCTTCGGATGAGCATCTCGCTAGCAGCCTTGGTTTTGAGCCTGCTTCTGCCTGAAAGACCATCCGAGATCCATCGATGTACTGTAGAAGAATCAGTCATCAATTCCACCGTTCTAATTTTACAGGCCAGTGCGACATTTAATCCTTTTATAACGGCATCCAACTCTGCCATGTTGATGTGGCGTCTTCTTTACGTAGCCAGCTGGCGTCTTCAACAATGCTGCCGTCTATTTCCATAACTGCACCAAGCGCCAGAGAACTGGCGTCCACCCAGATTCTGGCCTTGTCTCCTCTAGATCTCCAAATTCCTCTCACAGGATCATTCTTCTTAACTTCAAGTAAGACCTCATCTAGACACCTCTTCGGTTCTTCGTCGGCGATGACTTCATCCCATCTCTCCGAGAGGAAATGAGCCTCCGCTTGATGAAGGCCGTTGCCACTCGCAGCCAACCACACACAGGGTAGTGGCCCACCAGGTTGCCGCAAAACGAGAAAACCACCCGCTTCGTTAACTAACTTGGTACGTTGTCTACCTCGCTGTCTCTCTTCCACACCAGGCCCCTCTGCTCCCCCCAGACTCTCAAGCCCAGCACATGCGCTCCATCAGCAAGGGGCTCGCATGGCTTGCTTAATAGTCCAAATTCCTCGAGATGTTTTTGTACTTGACCAGCCTTAACAACGTCTTCATTAACAAGGATGTCATCGATGAAAGCTGACGTTCCTTTTTTAACGACTGGATCTTGTGAAAGAACGCTATTGAGCACTGCTTTCATTATCAAGGGGGCAATGTTTAAGCCAAATCCTAATCGCGTCAAGCAATACTTCTGGCCCCTATAGTTTAGTCTGATATGGCCACAAAGAGTCATGAATCCTGATCTGGAGATAAGCCTTAGCAAGGTCAATTACACAAACATTCTCACCTTGCCTCCGCCACTCCCGTAGTCTCTCTGAGCACACGTCAGACTCCGCCGTGAACGCTTCGATATGCGTATTGAGCTCTCGAAAGTCCATTACGGGCCGTACTTTCTTCTTATTGCGTTGTACAACGGCCATGAGAGGAATCAGACCTTTAGCTGGTCCGTACTTATGTTCGTCGTACGGAAGTAACCAGCCATCATCTATCCATTTTTGGAACTCTTCTTCATACAGGTCTCGTGCTTCTGGCGGCACAGAGTAGGCTTCCACCATATTTCTCAGGACACCAGGCTCCTTACCATTTGACCACTTCCAGGCTGCCGTCCAGCAATTAGATGAAGGGTCATAAGTGGCACTAAAATCAGGTTCATCCACTTCTATTACGGTGGTGGCAGCCGCACAGATCTCTGACTTCTCTATGCCGAATTGAACACCATTCTGAGCGTCTACCGCAACTCCCCCAAGAGCCCTTATGGCATTCATGCCGAGAATTACCAAGGGGCTTCGTGGTTGTCACATATGCACAAATGTCAGTAGAAGCCCCACCGCTAAGCTGGAGGCGTACTACACCAGTTCCCTCACACTGCCACTTCTCCCCGCTCACAGTGACCATGTCGACGGCACCCTCCGTCCATGCCTTGCAGCACGAAGCATGGACGACACTCCGTGAGCACCCGGTGTCCACTAGCACACGGTGACGTACCCCCTCCACACTAACAATCACACCCGGTAACGCCTCACTTATTGACTGACATGAGAGGAGGCTGGCGCTGACACTCCCTCTCCTTGTCCGTTTCCCTAACACTTTGACGCAATGTGGCCTTAACCACCACACTGGTAGCACCTTATCCGTCGCCGTGTGTGGCCATGACCTGGATGGCGAGCTAAGCAGTCCCAGGCGAGATGATTAAGGCCACCACACACGTAGCATCGTTGCCTTGCAACAACCACACAAGTTGCGGCGCCGTAGCTTGCTGTGGCTCCGAGGCACGCCTCTGACGATCCAAGGGGGCTGTCGTCTCTGATGACCGCTCTTGCCCGTGACAAAATCTGGTTCAAATCGAGAGCCTCCATGCGTGAACCAGCTCTTGAGTATTTGGCGGATGTCCTCCGGCAGTCCTGCCACGAAGGCACAGGCAAGGGATTTGTCACTCAGTCTGCCAAACAGAGACGCCAGTCGCCGAAGCTCAGCCACACGTCTAGTCTGGACTGACACAGTCACACGTCTGGTGACTCTCCACTACGCAACTCTCAGCTCACGAACTGTTCATAGGCCACGTAAGGATCCACAGCAAAGGCAGCCTACAGCGCCTCCTTCACTTTATCAGTCTTCTTCCGGTCACACTCAGCCAGCTGCAAGTACACCGCAAACGCACCTCCTGTTGGGCGTTTTGGTATCACACTTGCTACATCGTCGTGGCCTTAAAGCTTGCAGACTAATTCCAACTTCTTTAGCCACTCCACAACACCCTGTGCATCACTGCCATCGAACTCGGGGATCAGCTTCAAGTCAAACTTGTCTCCCGTACTGCCTAGATAGCTTGTAGCAACAAGGTAACAAATTTTGCTTTAAGTCCTCTACTTGACTCGTAAAAGCAAAAGTACACAGTCCACAACACAGTCACAGGCGAGAACTGGCGGCGGGCAGGGTATAGGTATTGCTGTGGTGGAGGTGAGGTGCGTGTCGTCTTCAGGTGTGCAGACCGTCTGCCCGCTCTCTCTCGCTCCAGTCACAAGTTGCCTCGGCCGCCACCCCTTGTTGCTGACATCACTCCAGCCTACGTGGCATTCCTTAACAACCCACCGACACCAACTATCAATTGTCCTATTTAAACTTACAGCTAACAATAGTACGCTAATAACACAACATATCTGCTATTAACTTTTTGGCTTCCTCCGGGTAACGATATCTAGGTCCACAACAGGGTTGTGGGTCAGCTACATTAATTTTAGCAGGAGGTCCCTTCATCAAGCTTAATTAATTTTTGTATTGGATAAATGGCTCATGATTTTCTAGAATAGCTGCCTTTAATTCTCCTTTTTGTTCTCGAGTTAGGTGGTTCCATTTCTGCTGTTTTATTAGCTCAGCCAGGCGTTCTGGTCTACTACTATTTTGCTGAATATTTACTTGATCATTGGCAGGTAGATCATTTTGTATTTCAAGAGTGTGATGAATTCTATGGGGTTCGAAGTCATTTACTGTTTCTGAGTTAAGAGGTTCAAATGATCCTAGCAAGGTGCCTTGTTTAAATTCCTTGCCACTTTTGGTGTCATTTATAAAAGGTAAATAGATGGTATTATACTCATTTATTTTAGTTAAGAATGGTAAACTATTATAACTAACTTGGAGTTGAGGATTAACTAATAAAGTCTCTCCTGGTTTTTCTTTCACCATAATGGGGATGAATTGTGACTGGTAGGGTTCAACTCGAACAGGTTTAGTGAGTTTGACTCTCTTTGAGTGTTCTTCCTGGGTTATTGTTGAAGGAATGACCCTAATCCTTTCAACTTTCCCTTTTTCTCTTTTAATGTGACTGATCACATAAGGAGTTTTTCCCCATAAAATGATTTTCGTTTTGCCGTTCCAATGGAAAGATGCCCTTGCAAGTACGTCAACACCTAGCAATACATCAGCATGAAGGTAGCTTTTTTGGAACTACTGGAAACCATTGTTTGTGTACATGATCATCACCTACTCCTTTTTCTAACTAAACCATGCCAAGAATCCTAAGAGGGGACCCTGTAACTCCTTGCAAGTGTGGAATGGTACGCCTTTTGTTTATCTCACCACCCAGTCTAGCTACAGCTGCTTCTTTGATAAGAGTGTATCCACTGCCTGTATCAACAACTGTTCTCATAGTTTTATGGTTGACCGTTAAGCTGATGATGGTTGGAGAGGTGTCTCCCTGAGTTTGTCATGTTCTCTCAGTCATTTTTGCTGGGCAGTTTTTGTTTCCTCGCCAGCACCCATACCTTCTACAATCAAAACATGAACCTCTGGCAGGTTTTCTCCAACATTCTCTTAAGGAATGTGTATGTGTATGCAGTATGAACAGTACCGCTCAGTCTGTGACTGGCTTGGGGTTGTTTGTAGTTTCCCTACTTGTTCTGCTAAGTCCTTAATCTGTTTTTTTAGTTCATCTACTTATGAGGATTCATTGGATGTAGCATTTGGTTTAGACAGTGTGTTAGGACTAGGAATGTGAATTTCTCGGCTTATTTAATTTTTGGGTTGAGTTGTTTTCTTTTTTGGATTTACTCTACCAATAGAGGGAGTATGAGTAGCTTCGAGCCACAGTTGTTAGGGACATGACAGGTAGGAATTCATTGTATATATTTATGTAGATATTATATGATGCAACATCTCTATAAGATGGTGCAATACTTCAGAAGTGCTGACGCAGCTTTGTCCTCTACAAGGAGTTGCATGTGTTTATATATATAACTTGGCATTTCAATTGTTATTGCATCCATAGGATGTTACTTTACTAAAATATAATAATATAAACTCTCTAAGTAGGATGTAGTTTATAAGACATCACTATATGAGATAAAATAATGTACTTGAACACTGAGGCATCACACACACACACCCATCCCTGCGTCACATGACCACGCCCGGAGTCAGCAGTATCCGAGGCGTGAGGAGCGGCGGGCCGCACCAAGAGAGAAAAAAACGAGCGGCGGCGAGAGGCAGTTGGGGTGACCCAACAGGGCCGCCGCCGGACGTCTGCCGGACAAGGCAGAAGGAAGACAACCGGCTCGTGTGGTGGTTGAGGGAACGAATTGTGTGTGCCCCGAAGGTGTGTGACCTGAACGTCTGCGTTCTCGGGACTCAAGTGTTCTCTAAGTTATCTCCCAAGAGACAGACTGAACACTTATCCGAGAAAGACAGTGACATTACGTTCTAACCGTGTGTCTTGAAATCATTGTAATTATCATCCCTAATATATTAACTTTAATAATCTGAGTTTCCTTCCAAACCTGAGTCTGAGAAGTATAATATATATATTAACCAGTTGACCGCTCGCCACAAGTATCAGACTTACTTGGACAACTTATGTTGGTGAAGCTACCTCTAGCTAACATAGTCGCTCATGTTCTACTCTGTCAATGAATCTATTTAGGGGATAATCCTCATCCAGGAATCCTTCTAACCTACTTTTTGATTTTTGGGTCAAGCCTTGCCATAGTTTTCTCTTTATGGTTTTATCACGATTTGGGAGTTTCTCGCCTGCAAATCGTGTTTCTAGGATGGCATACTGACAAAAGAGATTATTAGTAAATGCTTGGGGTGACTCTGCCCAATCATAACATGCACACTCTATTTCCTGCCATGCTCGATCAAAGTTAACTTCTGTAGAGAACTGACTTTTGAGTAGTAGTTTAAGAGCTTCCCAAGTAGTACATCCATGCAATGTCTGATGGTTGTGAATGAGTGCTGCTAGTTCAGCACTGACTCTCCCTTTTGCTATTTGTACTCTCCTTGAATCATCATTACTGCATTGTTCCACTAATTCAAAGAAAATCTTGAATTGTGTGGTAGCATTGAGTCCTTGCAGTTGGTTAAGTTCTAATAATGAGATATCTCGTGGTTTAGTGGTTGTAACTGGGCGTGGAGAAGTTAGTAAT
>CM035223.1:12924361-12925427 GCA_020233015.1 Callinectes sapidus | reverse complement strand
GAGAGAGAGAGAGAGAGAGAGAGAGAGAGAGAGAGAGAGAGAGAGAGAGAGAGAGAGAGAGAAGCTCGGGCTCGGGTTACGCCTGTCCACAAAAAGAAGGATAAGGGGGACCCATCTAACTACCGGCCAATATCCCTGCTGTCGGTCCTCAGCAAAACCTTGGAACGAGTTATTGCTGAACAGCTGACACGCCACCTGGACAGTCACCACCTCTTCTCCGGCCGGCAATACGGCTTCAGAAAAGGGCGGTCAGCCTCAGATCTGCTCCTTCTCTTGGCTAAGAAATGGCACGAGGCTTTGGACTCTGGCCGGCCATCGCTCGTTATCGCCTTGGACATAGCTGGCGCATTCGACCGTGTGTGGCACAGAGGGCTTCTGGCCAAGCTAGAGCAGTTTGGTGTGGCAGGTGATCTGTTGGAGCTATTCTCTAGCTATCTGCAGGACCGGAGCCTAAGGGTGGTGGTGAGCGGGCGCACATCTGCCACGTACCCAATTGAGGCATCTGTTCCACAAGGTTCCATCTTAGGTCCCATCCTGTGGAATATTTACTTCAACGACCTGCTCCAGAGCCTCCCTTTGGCCTCAGCATATGCTGACGACTGCACCCTCTCCCAGAGCTACAACAGGGTTGAGACCGCGAATGTGATCGAAGACACCAACCGACATCTCAGGGTCATCACAGAATGGGGTGCAAGGTGGCAGGTGAAGTTTGCAGCTGAAAAGACCCAGGCTGTTCTCATCTCACGTTCGCGAGAGAATGCCAGGATGCTCGAAGGTCAGATAAAGTTTGGTGTGGATACCCTTGCTATCCAGGACTCAGTCAACATCCTGGGGATGGAAATAGACTCCAGACTCTGCTTCGATAACCACCTGGAGAGTGTGGCGTGGAAAGCCTCTCTAAAGGTGACACTCCTGCGTCGGGTAAGGAACCTACTCTTGAAGCTGTACAAGGCGCAGGTGAGACCCATCATGGAATGCAGCCCACTTACCTGGATGTGCAGTGCCCAAGGCCACCTCTCCCTGCTGGACAAAGTGCAGCGGAGGGCTGAGCGCCTCATATCTGATA
>CM035223.1:12914361-12916861 GCA_020233015.1 Callinectes sapidus | reverse complement strand
CACACACACACACACACACACACACACACACACACACACACACACACAGACAGACGCACGCACGCACGCACGCACGCACGCGCGCACACACACACACACACACACACACCGCGTAGTGTAGTGATTAGCACGCTCGGCTTACAACCGAGAGGGCCCGGGTTCGAGTCCCGGGCGCGGCGAGGCAAGTGGGCAAGCCTCTTAATGTGTAACTAGCCCCTGTTGACCTAGCAGCAAGTAGGTACGGGATGTAACTCGAGGGATTGTGGCCTCGCTGTCTCGGTGTGTAGTGTGTGATGTGGTCTCAGCCCTACCCAAAGATCGGTCTACATGAGCTCTGAGCTCGCTCCGTAGGGAAAGGCTGGCTGGGTGACCAGCAGGCGACCGAGGTGAATAACACACACACACACACACACACACACACACACACACACACACACACACACACACACACACACACAATCACTCACACATTATAGGGATTTAAATTCCTTTTTATTCTACATTTGAAAATTATCAC
Organism: Callinectes sapidus; assembly: GCA_020233015.1. Classification (NCBI taxonomy): domain Eukaryota; kingdom Metazoa; phylum Arthropoda; class Malacostraca; order Decapoda; family Portunidae; genus Callinectes; species Callinectes sapidus. The sequence goes on along the minus strand of CM035223.1, from coordinate 12,916,344 downwards.
ATTCAGATTTTTTTTTTTTTTTTTTTTTTTGACAGAAGAAGAGATTTCAAGACATAATGAAATAACAAAGGAGAGTATTTCAACAGGAAAAAAACTATTCATCTAATTACTTCGAGTGGCACATGATTGTTCTTGAATAGAGCAAAAATTTGGATTTTTTAATGATTTGGAAACATCGAATAAAAATAAATATTTATTAATTTAGGTTAACTGAAGTAGAATTGAATTGGGAAATATTTCCTCAGTCGACTCAAATTTTTTCCAGTAGAACAGTAGGAAAAATGGCTAGGTACAATCCTAGATAGAAATACAGTACACTAGTCAAAAGTATCACAAATTATAAAGAAGAGTTAGCATTGATTATATATTTAATTAATCTCTAACAAAATGTAATATTCCAGTGATTGTTGACAAAGTTACGGTCACATAAGCTATATGATATCTCCAGTTTAGATCATCAAGTGCGACTCCTAAAAATGTTGCAGTTTTAATACGATTAACAATGTGAATACCTTATCTTACTTGTGTTAAATCATGAACGAAAGACCTATTTTGAAATAGTCTTTTTTGTTAATATTTAATTGTAACTTAGCTTACATAAAATTATTGACATTATCCAACTCCTGAGATCATTTATGGTGACAGGCATGGAGATCAGAGTTAAAGATTGTGAAACTATTTCATCTGTCTATATAGTAAAATAAGCATTACAGCTACAATTTTTTTCATATCATTTATGTAAATTAAGAATAAAGTGGGACCTAGTAGTGAACATTGAGGAATACCCTCATTTTATAAGTCATGGGCCATTTACTAGCAAGACTGGAAAGTGTATGGTTTTCTTTAATTATTTGGATTGTCCTGCTGTTGGATATATTCCGTTATATGGTGCTTTTTTGTTAATATTAGTGAAGAAAAGATTGCGTTATACATATTAATAGGTTCGCAGTATTGGAACAATAATTTTGGGGCACTTCAACTAAACCCAACCCTGCTACACCCTCAACAAAGCATACACTGCCATGACTGAATACTCTTTAGCACACATCACACTAGCTGTGTTGGATTGACGTACTTGCGGAAACATACCAAAACGGGAAAATTATCAGATATATCAGTATACATACATGACATAATTACTAATGTTCTCAGCAACTTTGTCAGGCCAGATTTTATCTACGTATAAGAGTAGTGGTGCTATTAGTAACTAGTCGGTTTAGTAGTCATGAGAAATGGAGAAAATGTATATATCAAACTTATAAAGTCAATCAGATAGGTAGTATTCTGCTTAAGAATATTTATATTCCAATCACGGAAAATATAGACATCAGTATATGTTTTATAACTAATGTAATCAAGCACCAAAAAAAAAAGTTGTGACCTCACTGAACGTTTCCCTTTGTGTCTCATAACACAAGGGGGTAGTCACAGCCTGCCCTCTACAGACAACTCCTTCCTCCACACAAAACTACATGCACCGAATTGCACACACACCCTTCACTCAAAATTATTACCAAATATGGCGACTCCTACACCAGCCTCGGAGGCCCCCCCTGGGGAGGGGACCATAAATGTCCCCAGGTCGGACTGCTCTTCCGGTATCGACCCTAAGTGTCTTGACACCCCCCTCACATTTTTCTCCATCAACTTCTGCAACATTCGCGGTCTTCAATTTAATTTTCAATCTGTAGAACACCACCTCTCCTCCACTAAACCTCATCTTCTTTTCATCACTGAAACACAGGTGTCTGAGGCAACTGACAGTAACCCCTTTTCTGTTCCCTCCTACTTTCTCTATTCTCATTTTCGTTCCAAAGCTGGATGTTGCGTCTATGTCCTCAACGACATAACTTGCTCTCGTGCCCACGCTCTTGAATCTTCTGAGTTTTCTACCATCTGGCTTCGACTTCAGAGTCACTCTCTAACTAAATTTTTCTGTGCTATATATCTCTCACCTAACTCCTCTGATTATAGAAAATTCTT
>CM035223.1:12856639-12908432 GCA_020233015.1 Callinectes sapidus | reverse complement strand
ATATATATATATATATATATATATATATCAATTTCTCCTCAATTATAATATCCTAGGATATGCTGGACAGGCCATTCGGTGCCAGACAGCTGTGTGGATGGTTGGACAGGTGTGACGGGGAAAAGTGTAGGGAAGGACTGTACTATACTGCTTTTAATGCCTTGAGTTGGGAAAGATTGTAAGATAAATCATGTAGTGTCATTGAATTATATCACGATAATATAATGCAATGAATTGTATTGTTTTGACAGAATTGACGATCGAATGTCGGCTTTTGGTGAACATGACATTGTCCGTTTATTTATATATACTTTGAATTGAGTCTGAATATGCAAATTCCGTGTAATGTGGTTTAAGGACAGGAGGATGGAAAGCAGCTGAGATTGTTTACGTATGGTATCGAATTTTATTTTTGATGGTTTTCATCGGCCAACGTATATGACATTAGAACGGAGATTTTTTTGTGAACCATTTCAACGTTGTTCCACGATGGGAATTGGATGAGGAAATCGATTTCAAGAAGAGAAGGACAGTGGCCAATGGGAAGTTCACCAGAATGACCAATCTCTTCACCGGGGCACATGGCGATGAGACACTAATCACTGTACTGCACGGTATTTATGGCAAAATAAGGGCAGCTTTTAACAGTGTTGATGGTATTACTGAAGATTTGATGATGAGGGTTTAGTAACCGAAGCTCATCAGTATGTTTCTGAGTTGGAAGCAAGGAAAATTGAATTAAAAATAGATCTGAAAAATGTTAAGGCTACACAAAAAAGTCAGATACAGTAAGCCTCATTAAGTACTCTGTCCAAAAAAACGCTTTCTGGGAAAAAGCTTGATCCTCACATTTTTCAGGTGATTTGAGGGATTTCCCAATTCCAAAGATGATTATGAGAGACTAGCTGTGCACACATTTGGACATGATCCATATGTCTTAAGACAATGTTTAGCGGGCGAAACATTGCAGTCAGTAGTAAAAGGATTAGAAAATGATTACAGTGAAATGTCCAGGATATTGAAACAGAAGTTTGGTAGCTAAAGAAACATAGTTGACTTGATAATCAGTGATTTATGTGCATGAAAACCCTTGGTGAACGGTGATGATTAAGGATTAAGACTGTGAAAGTAGTTAAAAATAAAGGTGCTACTCTGATCTAAAGAAAATTCCCTTGGAAGCCGAAATAGATTCCACTAATATCTTGGGACTAGTAGAGAGGGTTTTGCCACATACACAGAAGAGAAAATGGATAGCAATTATAGACGAAGAGACAGTTAGAAATAAGAATATATGTAAATTGGACTCAGAAAGGAAGAATTGAATACATGGGATCTGCAGTTAGAACTGCCAGTAATACTAGATCAAACAAAAACAGTGTAACAAATTCAGGTGTCCATGAAACAGCTATACATGCTGTGACAAGGGACATCCATAACCATCAGACAAATATGGAGAAACAGCTGTTACATATTACAAAGACACTAACTAATTTAGCTGGCAACAGTAAGAAACATACAAGTGGCAGTTCAGATCAATCATCATACTGGTGCGGATTTCATGAATCCAACACTCATGACACTCAGGATTGCTACCACTTCAGATTATTCAACGATGAGGATAAGGTAAGCATGATCAAAAAGAAGGGAATTTGTTACTGCTGCCTAAGTGGTCAGTATTTGGTAAGAGATTGTGCAAGAAAACATGATTGTAATGTAATGGTGAACAACAAAGCTCGTGGCCCGCGGCACCGCCCTCTGCTACAGTCAGCAAGGATGAATGGCATCATATATCACACTAGCAGGGTAGTAAATGATCACCAAAAGTCTAGAGTAATAATGCTAATGGTTAGTTCGGTGTATACCAATGGTGTCCCTATAACTACTTTGCGGGACAGTGGATCAAACATCACAGTCATTACTCACTCAATGGCAAGTAAGTCAGGATCAATAGGAAGTGTGAAGGATTCACACACACACACACACACACACACACACACACACACACACACACACACACACACACACACACACACACACACACACATACACCAATAATCTTTTGCCCTACATTTAACTAGTTAATTACTTATCTCACAATTACTTTTTATCCTCGTTGCTATTTTCCTTGTACTTAAAGTTCAAGTATTGTCTCATTACTTGTATCGTTGTATTTCTCACAGCGATTTCGACCCCAGCCAGAGCCATCGTCTTTGCCCCGCTGCGCTTAGGCTGACACAACATTCGAGGTACTCGAAACGACCACACCTTCCACCTCGCCGTCCTCTGTGGCTGCTTCTCCTCCGTCGCCCCTCAGTACTCTGATGGTTGCTCCCGGACATCGAGCCCTGTCCGGCACGCCACCACCACACGTCGCCATACCCTGGAGCGTTGAGCGTCACCACCCCTGCCGTTACCGCCGCCCTGCTTCTACAAGACAGACTACTCACACCTCGGCTTTCAACGTAACGGTGCGGCTCTACCATCTACCTGACGACGCCGTACTCCTACTCTTCGTGCTTTACCAAGAGTCCAGCCCCTCTTCCCATCTACATGATGTCTCACATTTCCTACTCTACGCGACTGTGTTTTGCTGAAACCATCCCTGGTGTTACTTTTGTTAAGTAAACTTGTTTCATAATTTTTCTTTATTTTTGTGCCGCCTTCACGAGGGGGTGATTCTGAGTGAATACCTGGCACACTAGGGAACGTCTTGGGCCTGTCACCTGTGTCCTGAGATTGCTAGTTCATGACATTGGCGACCTCGCCAGGATTCCTCCACCTACCCAGTTCGTTGTGTACAGAAGTGGACCATCATCACAGTGAGTCAGGTTTGTTGCCTACCACCACTTGCTGTCGTAAGGCTCAGAAGTATGTGTTTGGTGATTGGTCGTTTTGAGATCATTGTTTCCTTATTTCAACCAGGTGCGTCTTTGAACTCTGGTTATGATCTCTTTTGTCAGGTGCGGAAGTAATTTCTCTGACTAATTCTCATTTATCCTAATGAAAAGGTGTTACCCTTTTACTTGGAGGACGTGTCTTGTGTTTTCTTTCTGGTGTTTTTTTTTTTTTTTTCCCTCATTGTGTATATTGCCAGTGGTTAATATGACTGCCAATCAAGACTTCATCGCCCTTGGACAAGGCCTAGGCTACCAAGGTGAAGACCTCCAGAACTTCGTCTCCTCGCAATAAGCACGGCAGAGGGAGGAAAGAAAGCAAGCAAGAACATAAAGAAGAGAAAAGGATGGGGCTGAGCGAGAAGAAAGAAAAAAGGAACGACAACATGCTCTAGCCCTCGAACAGCTGAAACTACAACAATCCTCAGTTAACTCTAGTAATGTGACAACACCTGTGCCTGATAATGTTACACGCCCGAATCTACCTACCTATAGAGAAGGAGAAGATTTGGCTTCATATTTTACCCTCTTCGAACGCATAGCTCGAACATAGCTGCAGGAAGTTGGGCTGCCCACCAGGAAGTCTTTTGGTGGGTAAGCTCGCAGATGTTTATGTATCCTTGCCTGAAGATATCACGTCAGATTACCAGAAGCTGAAAGACTCCCTTTTGAAGTACTTCGCGAATAAACCTAAGTGAAACGTTTCAACAGTTTTCCACTCATCTAGGTCGACTTCGATTACTGGTTTGACTCCACTGGGACAGGCAAAACTTTTGATGAGCTAAGATCATTTGTCATCCTTGATAAGGTTTTAGCATCTCTCACTCCAGAGCTGCGCATGTTCCTGAAGGAAAACGACGTCCGCACCCTTAAAGACGTCGTCAGCAAAGCAGACATCTGGGCTACTGCTCACAACGCCTACCCCAAACCACATACCGAGCGCAAAAAGAAGCCCCTGCCCACCAAGGCTTCACCACCACGCTTGTCTCCGCCACCAGCCCGGAAGTCTACCATCAAGTGTCACAACTGTGGGGAATTAGGGCACATTACCCTAATTGTCCTCAAAACCCTCACCTTTTCGGACCAAGGCGAACTCAAGATACGAAGAACATTCAGAAGGTTGGTTGCTGTTTTTCTAGGCCTTCCACCCAAAAGTATTTTACCACAGGTACCATCAACGGATCCAGGGTTTCCACCATCGTACGGGACACCGGCTGCTCCTGCATAGTTGTCTCTGAAGACATCCTGACTGATGCTGATGTATCCAACTGAAGGAAGGTTCCTGTTGCTGACTACCTGGGCCGCATCGACCACTTCCCTTTGGTACGGTGCTATATACGTTGTCCATATTTCGTTGGGTGGGTAGATGCTATCAGAGTTCCCATCAAGCTTTGCAGCATCCTTGTCGGCAACATGGAAGGAGTTCGACCGCCAGATGACCCAGACTTGGCCCAAACAAGTGATTCGACCTCTCCAGTGAAGGCAACAGTTCATGTTATTCAAACACGTGCTGCAGCCGCTCGCAAAGTTCATCCCCTTGTGCTTCCGAAGCTGGAACCTCTCTCGATGACACCTGATGCCTTCTCTCGCCTACAAGCCTCGTGTCCATCTCTTGATGCTGTCAGGAGTAAGGCTAACACCGGAGAGCAGGAAGTAAACCAGAACAGTTCTACCTTTGCTTACGAGCTCAAGAATGGTATGTACCATTGGGTCTGTCTATCTTCCCCTGATACTCATCTTTCTGACAAAACATGCTTGGTCGTTCCTGCAGACTGTCGCCGTCAAGTATTGTCTACCGCACACGAAAGCCCTTTGGCTGGACACTTATCCCACCAGAAAACTGGAAAGAAGATCAGCGACCAATTTTATCGGCCAGGTATGTGGTCTGACGTACGGGCTTTCTGCAAGTCCTGCGACATTTGCCAACGGATGTATATCAAAGGGAGAAACAAGCCTGTACCTATGAAGCAGCTGCCGATCATCACCGAGTAGCTGTCGATATCGTTGGGCCTCTTTCACCTGCAACATTCGAAGGACATAGGTATCCCCTTGCTCTCATTGACTTCTCCACAGGTTTCCCAGAAGCAGTCCCGTTAAAGAACTTCACCTCCATCAGTGTCGCCCAAGCGTTGCTGACTATATTCTCCAGAGTCGGGATACCTAGAGAAATCCTCCAACGGTAAGGTTGAGAGATTCCACGCTATTCTCAAGGCATCTCTGAGGAAGTTGTGTACTGACAAGCCTCGTGAATGGCATCGTTATCTCCCAGCTACCCTTTTTGCAATGCGGGAGATGCCCAGCGACCGAACTGGCTTCTCTGCCTTTGAGATGCTTTATGGTCGATCACTGTGAGGACCCCTTTCTGTACTCCGTGACTTGTGGGAGGACACCAAACTCAACGACGAGCAACGTTCCTGCTTTCAATACGTCATCGACCTTAAGGACAAGCTAGCCCAATGTGCCAAGCTCGCCGCAGAAAACGCTGACGTTAGTGCCTCGAGGTATAAGACCTACTTCGACCTACGTTCACAGGACAGACATTTCAAGGTTGGTGATGAAGTCTTGATCCTACTTCCCGATTCCACGAGTAAATTATTAATGTCCTGGAGTAGCCCTAACAAGGTTCTTGAACGTAGGAATAAAGTTAACTAACTAATTGATGAGAAAAGAAAGCTTAAACTTTACCATGCATATCTCCTGAAGCAGTACCATCGTAGAGCTAGTGTTAACCAAGCCACCGTCTTAGATGAAAATAACATACCCGATCAACTGATATCTTCCTCCAGCATTACTTTTCAGGATCATGATAATCTACCCTTCGAAGAGGACCTGCCTGTGACTCCAGACGCCCATACAGATTCCACCCATTCTTTAGATGACGCCCCTGCGGTGTGTGAAGACCTGGGCCGGTATACACAAAACTTACTAGTTAACTTGACAAATCTCTGCTAGCTAACAGGAAAGTATTTCACGAAGGCTTATCTAGCAAATGTTAGTAAGCAAACAGCTGTATGTTAACTCTTGCTAACCTTCGCTAAGGATAGCAACCTATTCACTTATTTTTCGTTAAATCGAGTTGAAAATGCATCATTTAATGTAAAAATATTTTTCTATTAATAATTAATCAAACTCTCTTGATATGCATAATTGCACACTTAATCGATTTTTTGTAGTTAGGACAAATACTTTTTAACCACATGCTGGCGATCTGTGGACAACGTCACAACGCTGCCGTCCCGCAACAACATTTGTAAACACAGGAACACACACAAACTCGACATCATGGCAGAGGAAGCGCAACAAGTGAAGAAGGCCTGGGACGAAATCACTAGCAATCTCAATGCTGCTCAAAAAGATTGTGTTGTCCCAAAGTCATCACAGCTACACTGTTGCATTTTTCCAGTTGCAAAATACCTTAAAGTAATTGCCACCTTCGTTTCTGGATCCAGTGGTCTGTTTCTCTGTTTTACTTTGAAGTCTGTCCCTTACTAAGTCAGTCACTGCTATTATACCTGCACGATCAAGTCGGAATCTCTTCACCAGTTGGTCGTCACTATAATCACGGAATATATCTCTCCTTTGTCGAAACGTTCGCCGCCGTAGAGGTTGTTGTGGTCCGTGGCCCGCCATATTCTCGACTAACAGAAGTTTGTTAAGAGCTTAAAAGTCCTCTGGAGCACTTTTATCTTAACAGTACTTTTAAGGCCCTAGGAAACAACTATTAGTGCTTTAACAGTGAAATGTTAGAGTTAGCAGGAGTTTGGTATCCTTAACAGGAATTTGCTAACCTTAAAAGCTGTTTGCTAACTTAACAAGTTTTGTGTATACCGGCCCTGACTTCTACACAGAAGTAGGATCTGCAAAATATCATCCAGGAATACGGTGACGTCTTTTCGGAAACTCCCGGATGTACCCAAGCCATCAAACACGACATAGAGGTATGTTCTACCGAGCGCATTAAACCTAAGCTCTACCCAGTTCCTTTACACCTAAAGGCGTACTTTAATCATGAAGTGAAAGAGCTCCTGTCTCAAGGCATCATGCGCCCATTTACATCACATCATTCCCCTCCTGTTCTGATGGTCTAGAAATCTTCAGGAAGCTACCGTCTGGCTGTGGATTTTTGGATGCTGAACTCCATCACGAGGTTTGACGCTGAACCCATCAACACCATCACTGAGGACCTTCACAAGTTTCATGGGAGTATTTTCTTTTCTGAATTAAATATCACAAAAGCTTACTATCAGATTCCATTGACTGACTACTTTCCCTACTCATCTTGGTTTACTGAAGTTCACAAGGTTACCCTTTGGATTAGTTGCCGCGTGTGCCACATACATCAGACTGATGTGCATTGTTTTGGCTGGTTTATCAGACGGAGTAGCCTTCTACTTTGACAACATCTTTGTCTATGGCCAGACTCAGGATACTCATCTCTATGCCCTACACTGTGTTCTGCAGCGTTTAAGTCACCATGGCCGGACTGCTCGTCCTTCGAAGTGTCGTTTTGGCTTCAAGTCCATCCAATACCTGGGATTCATCGTAGATGGCAAGACCATACAACTTCAAGAAAACAAGATATCGGCCATCGCGCAAGTTCCTCCCCCTATCACCAAGAAACTTCTGCGATCATTTCTTGGTATGGTATCATTCTACAGGATGTTCGTTCCTAACACTGCCTCTTTTACCAGCAGTCTCTCCGATCTCCTCCGGAAGGGCGTTCCAAAACCCTTGGTGTGGATCGATGAAACTCTTGCCTCCTTCAAGCATCTCAAGACCGCCCTGCAACGGCATCCAATACTTCAACTTTCCGATGCACATCGTCCCTTCATACTTCGGATAGATGCCTCCAACCAGGGAGTGGGAGCAGTTATTCTCCAGTACGTGGAAGAACGTCCTCATCCCGTGGCCTGCGCAAGCAGGAAACTATTAGACAGGGAACGTAACTATTCCACCATTGAGAAGGAGTGCTTAGCTGTCGTCTTTGGTATTAAGCATTTTGATTATTACTTGCGTGGAAAAGAATTCATTCTTGAAGTAGACCACAAGCCCTTAGTATATCTAATGCACTTCAAAGGCAGTAACGACCGGTTATTGCGATGGACTATATGCTTGCAGAGCTACAGATTCAGGATTGTACATATTTCTGATAAAGATAATATTAGTGCAGATTTATTGAGTAGGTTTTAAGTTTGGCCGCTCCACATGTTTTGTTTCTGGGTTTGGTTATGTTAATTTGTCTTAATATTTAAGGTTTGTCTCGATACTCTGTATTGAGTCTTGTTTGGGGAGGTATGTGAAGGATTTACACACACATACACACACACACACACACACACACACACACACACACACACACACACACACACACACACACACACACACACACACACCAATAATCTTTTGCCCTACATTTAACTAGTTAATTACTTATCTCACAATTATTTCTTATCCTCGTTGCTATTTCCCTTGTACTTAAAGTTTAACTATTGTTTCATTACGTGTATCATTGTATTTCTCACTGCGGTTTCTACCCCAGCAAGAGCCATCGTCTTTGCCCCGCTGCGCTTAGGCTGAACCAACACTCAAGGTACTCGAAACGACCACACCTGCCACCTCGCCGTCCTCCGTGGCCGCTTCTCCTCCGTCGCCCCTCAGTATTCTGATGGTTGCTCCCGGACATCGAGCCCTGTCCGACACGCCACCACCACACGTCGCCATACCCTGGAGCGTTGAGCGTCACCACCCATGCCGTTACCGCCGCCCTGCTTCTACAAGACAGTCTACTCATACCTCGGCTTTCAACGTAACGGTGCGGCTCTGCCATCTACCTGACGACGCCGTACTCCTACTCTTCGTGCTTTACCAAGAGTCCAGCCCCTCTTCCTATCTACATGTCTCAGTGTCTACTCTACGCGACTGTGTTTTGCTGAAACCAACCCTGGTGTTACATTTGTTAAGTAAACTTGTTTCATAATTTTTCTTTATTTTTGTGCCTTCACGAGTGGGTGGTTCTGAGTGAATACCTGGCACAATAGGGAACGTCTTGGGCCTGTCACCTGTGTCCTGAGATTGCTTGTTCCTGACAGGAAGAGACATTCGGATGACCATAACCAAAGTAAAAAATGTGGTGGCGACCTGTGTTAGCAAGGAGTACATAATAATTATTTCTCTAACAGATCAACTCGGCAAAACATGGCAGGTCAAAGCTTATGGATTGGAGGAAATTACATCTGACGTATGGGAAGCTGATGCATGGAGGCTCTGATTTTTTTTTTTTTTTTTTTTTTTTTTTTTTTTTTTTGATACAGCACCATTTGTTAATCAGGCCATTAGGCAAGGCCGATATGCTCATCGGGTCAGATTATAGTCAGTTACTTCCCAAAATAGTGAAGACAGTGAATTCAGTTATTGGAAAACCAGTTTGAGTATTGTGTACGAGGAAGCATAACGATAAAACACCAAAATGGTGACAGTGCATGTATCACCATGAATCATGTCACGGTTTGTGTTAAAGATTATGATATTGAGGTTTTTGAGGTGCCTAGTTTAAAATTGTCCTTAAATAAGATCCTAAGTAGTGATTTGTACTACTGTGAAGAAATTTTACGTGCATACAAGGTCCAGTCAAGGAATACATCAGTAAAGACCAAAAAGGAGTTGGAGCTAACAGAACAGAGACTTGTTTATGATCAAGCTAAAAAAAAAAAATTGGGTGGGGAAATACCCCTGGATTAAAGATTCTAGAAATCTGCCTAATAACATTGTCCCTGCTGTCATAGATTGAAGGCAACAGAGAACAAACCACTCAAACATGGTTCTCATTATTCTATATAGTATAAAGAGCAGATAAATGAGATGATTATCAAAGGTGTAGCAAGGAAACTTTACAAGGGAAGAAATGTCATCCTTTAGGGGCCCAACTCACTATTTACACCATCATGAAGTTATTAAGCCACGATCGTCATCTACATCTGCAAGAATTGTATTTGACTCATGAGCAGTTTACCAAGGACATTAGCTTAATTCCTATTGAGCCAAGGGACCAGACATGTTGAGCTCGTTATTAGGAGTATTGTTGAGAATGAGACAAGAGAAGAAGTTGTGATTAGAGATATTTCAAGAATGTATCATACCATCATATTATATGTGAGGGATCAGCATAATCACAGATGCATCTGGAAAGATGTGGATTTATCAAAATCACCTGAGCATTATGTCTTAACTAGAGTCACATTTAGGGATTGACCTAATGAAATTATAGCAGCCTTGGCACTCAGGCACACTGAAGAAGTTTATATGAATCCCAGATCCTGCTTACATGATTATGAGGAATATATAAGTAGATACAATCTGTTCCCAGTGAGAAAGATGCAGCTAAGTTTATTAAGGACACAGAGTATACATTCTATCATCAAGGGATTTGTCATAAAACACTAGGTAGTCTCAGAAAGTAATAGTGATTGCCGGGGGAATCATGTTGCTAGAAAGTGAGGCAGAGAAAGTGTTAGGAATGTGATGGGATATCCAGAATTATGAGCTCTTTTATAGAGTTAAGATAAATTTTTCTCCAAAGGTTAAAGGAATACGCTCAGAACCCAACGTGCCATGCAGTGAACTTGAACATATGTTTTCAACAGTTCTCACAAAGCGTATGGTACTCCGCCAAATCAATATTTGACCCATCTGGTTTGATACAACCTTTCACATTGTCAGCTAAGTTACTCAAGGGAGAAATGATCGTGGACAATGACAAGAGAGGGTGGGATGATCATATTGAGGATGAATGCAGGATGAGATGGATAAGCTTTTTTAAGAACTTGTACAATTTGGAAGAATTAAGGATTAAGAGGACAATTAAACCCAATGATGCAGTAGAGAACCAAGGTTGTGTTCTCCAACATTTCTAAACATGCCTATGGAGCCGTAGCATATACCTAGCCGTTTTAAGACACTATCAGGAAGTTATGACACCGGTATCGTCACAGCTAAGAGTAAGATTGCACCTGCTAGACAGAGTCCGATTCCAAGGATTGAATCATGTGCAGCAGCATTTTCATATCGTTTGAGAGGGAAAGTGCATCAGGAATTGGATTGGAATTTCGAGTCTATTTATTATTTATTGGATTCAGCTACAGGAAGAGAGTAAATACATAAAGACGCATGTAAGTTTAAGTCATACATGGGAACAAAAATTGCTGAGATACAAAACAAATCTTAGCGAATGGTGATTGATTAGTTCGGAAAACAATCCGGTTGACATCTTGACTCAACAGGCAACTATTTAACAGATGGGTCAGGACTCTTAATGATAGAATGACCCATATTTTTTTTAATTGCCAGCTGAAGCATGGCCTGTGAATCAAACTAATGAAGCAGAAGTGGCAGACATGATAGGTCAAGAGCTACCGCGTGACGTTAATGCAACTCTAATGCACAATGACAACCTGCAACTTAAGCTGAGCGTTGTCAACTTAGATAGGTTCAGTAGTTACACTAAGTTCCTCAAGGACACAAGAAGGGTAAGGGCAGTAGGAAAGGAGATTTTTGCGATAACTGAAAACGCTAGTAACAAAGACATGCAAGATGCTGAGAAACTGTGGGTTAAAGAGATGCAGAGAGAATACTGTAGAAACTGACCTAAAAGGTTTGAAAGACTTGGACCTACAATCGACAAGAATGGCACAATCACTGTAGGGAACGGAATGAAGTCTTGGCACAAGAAGAACTGGAATAATAATACATATATGCTCTTACAGTGCAGGAGCCCGTAGGGGTCAGGGTAGCTGGGAAGCGAAAGAATTTCTGCTTGTTGTACCTTGCTACACACACATAACAGGTCATGGAAGTGGAAGTCTGCCGGGTTCCTGGTGGTGGGTGTGGTCATGGGGCCTATGGGACGGGCCCGAAAAAATGGCCTAGGTCAGCTCTTGAACCGAAAGATTTGAAATCTATTCCAATGTGTTCATCATAACTCACTTTAACAAAAATGGATGTTGCCAGACATTTTTGGTGGTCAGAGTTACATAACCGGTGCACGAAAAATGGTATAGGTCAGCTGGAATGCGAAAGGAATGAAACTAATTGCAAAATGTTCAGCATAACCCAGGATATCATGAATTGATCTTGCCATACATTTTGGTTGGTGGGGTACCCCAGACCACTACCTCTAACTGACCATGGTCAGGTTGAAATTGAAAGAAATGAAACCAACTCCAAAATGTCCTCCATCATTCCTGGTATTATGTCTAGGCCTTGCCAGACATTTTGGTTGGTGGGGTATCCCCGCCAGACCCCCCCTCCTAAACTACCCCCTCTAGCTGACCTTGGTCAGGTTGAAATTGAAAGAATTGAGACCCACTCCAAAATGTCCTCCATCATTCCTGGTATTATGTCTAGGCTTTGCCAGACATTTTGGTTGGTGGGGTACCCCCGCCAGACCCCCCCCCTCCCAGACTACGCCCTCTAGCTGACCTTGGTCGGGTTGAAATTGAAAGAAATGAGACCAACTCCAAAATGTCCTCCATTATTCCTGGTACTATGTCTAGGCTTTGCCAGACATTTTGGTTGGTGGGATACCCCCGTCAGACCCTCCCTCCCTAACTATGCCCTCCAGCTGACCTAGTGAATGTTGAAGTCCATTTTGTCAGATCTAAAAATAAGTTGCTTCCAATGTTTTAATACTAAGGTTACAAGAAAAACTGGTCATCTATTTTCACACTGATTGCACAGAGAAGAATCACATTCAAGCAATGCTGTAAATGTAAATGACACAAAGGTCCAAGTTCACAATTAGTTATGACTCTTTCTGTCATTTGTGTGTACACCAGTCCAAATACATATCATTCCACGTCATCTGAATCCGCGTCAGAATCCTCACTCCACGCTTCGCCATCAGATAGTTCAAGATGACTGTAGTCAGCCGCATCCTCATCATCTTCCGTGGAATCTACGTCACTTTCGTTGTCGTTGCCGTCTCTGAATAGAGCATCAGGATCGAGGGGCCATGAAACCACACCGGCTGTAAGAGGTTTCCATTTGCCGACCAGCCATAGTCGGTAGGAGATAGACTTTGGTCAGGGCATGCCAGGTTTGCATGGCTCCATAATACTGTAACGTAGTGAGCTCTCTGCAATTTCTTTTCAAGGGTTCGTCGACAAGGTGGCAGCAGTTCACAGTCAATCTTCTTAATGTTTGCAAGTGGTTTGCTCTGAAAAGCAACAGCATAACAAGAGTTATAAAGCATGAACAGTCCATCAGATGCTAAATAAATCCCACTTTTTTATTAAAACAAAAGCAATTTTGTTGTGAACATAGCTCTCCAACATACCTGATGTACTTTCCCACTCATCTGCACCAATTTGCTGTAACGAGCTTTATCCACAGACTGTGCTTTAGGTTGGCTGTACATTTGGCAAACGAATTCAGAAGCAACTTCGATGTTCACATCACCATCTACATCCCCCATACACGTAAAGAGGTGTAGATATCGGCCAGTTGGATCCTTTTCGACAATCTCGAGGGGCTTCAGCTTTCCTTTCCTGTAACATATTAAGATGTTCATTACTATGGTAAATGAGAAATACAAATTGAGCTATGGTATTCTATGATATATGTTCCTTATTAAAGTATGAACGCAGATCAGGCCTTTTAACTGTTTCAGATTTGTAAACTATAAGGATCAGTACATACCTATAAAATGAAGACGTAAAGTCACATCCGGTAAACGCATGGTATCCGGGCAATACTCTCGATAATCCTGCCTTTCGTTCCTCGAGGACGTTTACAATATTGCTGACATCAATGTACCATCTGCTGTTCCCACTGCCGCAGTCCATGATTATTGTTGAGCGAGTTCTCTCCTCTGGCGGTTTCCTCCCAAATAAGCCAATGAGAATAATCAGGACATCGGTATCTGATGCTCGAACTAGGACTGCACTGGAAATGATGTTCTCTACATGAAATGCAATAAGGGTGTTAGCTTCCTCATGGTTGGCCTGGAGATGTGCATGGCTTGACACGACAATCTTCTGTTGCACATTTGTATGTATCACACTTACACCAAATTGATCACTCGTAAATAGATACAACTATTGCTAAATTACAGAGGAAACTTTCGGTACCAGGAAGTGTAGAATTGTGAAATCTAGACGTGATACATGTAAAAGGTTGACACCTGAGTGTGAAGGTCAGAAAAAGGATGAATTGGTTGATGAAAAGCTTAAGGCGGCGTCACACTAGCACTTTTCCGTCAACTTTTTTCGTCAACTTTCTGAACACTGTCAACTTTTGTCGACGATCGTCGTCACACACAACCCTCGCTTTCGCCTTGTCGCGTTGTCGACTGAAAACAAGCATGGGTCCACTACCGCCTCAGGAAGCCGCTGCTGCCTTGTATTTTATCATGTGTGTAGAGAGATGGAGACGAGCTCTGGGAATGTTTCCCTCAAACTGCACGACACTGCATTATATGCTACCCTCTTGATGCCTTTCTTGCTGTAATCAGCTGTTCTGTGGTCCCAGAGGCAACGATGGCTTCTAATGCTCTCTATGCGAAACTCTTCAGACAGCTTTGTCCACTGAGGAACAACTGAACTGCTCATCTTGGCCAGTGTTATTAGGGAGTTCTACCTTGGAAACATTCACGAGCGTCGCAATCCCCGAAAAATGTAAACAAACAACTGAGCCTCCTTTCACTGCTAGGCTAGAACAATATGTATTATGTGCAAATATATATATATATATATATATATATATATATATATATATATATATATATATATATATCAACTTATAACATTTCTACTTAGTTAAGATAATAGCATTATTCTGATTGACAAAAAATATATTTTATTCTAAAAGTATGAATTAAAAACCATAGATCTTATTTTGACTAAAAATTGACGCAACAGAAAAACGTTGCAATTCGTCTGACTCATGACGACGGGAAAAGTTGATGGAACAGTAAAAAGACGACAGAAATCGTCAACAACGACGGTAAAAGTGCTGGTGTGACGCCGCCTTTAATTAAGCTATCTCCACCATTTTACCACACTGCTTGCAATATATTTGGCTTTTATCAGAATCCATGATGCAGTGAAACGTAGAACCTTTGGCAAGGCTTATGGAATAATATTCAATTGTTTATCTACTAGAAGTGTTTACTTAGACCTGCTGGAGGGTTACGATACTCTGAACATCTTGATAGCTTTCAGACGATTTGTGGCCTAGGTGAGACAATCGGTGATCCTCTGAGAGGTTCAAGATAGAACCCTTCGAAGGTCTACTCCAGGAATGGAACAACGGGTAGGAGCCACATCCCACAGACACTCCCAAAGTCAGAAAAAGGGTTAGGGGGTCCTCCAACCCATCTGAGGATAAAGAAATCCCACACGCTTTTCCCTGCATTTGTTATACTGGGAGGCAGGCCTTTCTAGTACCTTGGCACCCGAGGCTTGTGCACGGTTGGATCCCCCAACAAATTCGGATCAAAGTCGTGGCTAGAGGCTCGCCCGAGCCCATAGTCCCGATTCCTACCTCTACCCGTATCTCTTGTGGAGGCTGTGAAGTTTTTTTACAGGGAGAGGTTGCAAGCCCCACCCCAACCAGCTAATTCAGCCATGGGCAGAGACATCGGTGTCCCTGAGGGGAAAAAGCCCTAGCTGCCAAAAAAAGACAGAAGAAGAGGCAAAGACAGGAGAAATATGGATCTTCTCAAAAGGTTATTATCAAAGAAATAATCAAGACCAATTCTTACCTAAACAGTACAGTGTTTATTTTCGGTGTTACAATGTTTATTTGTTGACTTAATAAAATTCTTGAGACGGTGCACATACACTTTTGTGAGTAGCAGGTAGATCAAATCATACATAAGCAGTACAGTGTCCATTTTTAGTTTTACCGTGTACATATGTTCACTTAGGAAAAATTTTGAGACACTTTGCACAATTTTTTTTTTTTTTTTTTTTTTTTTCGGTAGTAGGTAGTCGGCAGTAGTTGCAGCGATAGTCCCCTTTCACACTAGGACACTAGTATCCGCCACTGGTGGCGAACACTAGTTGCCTTCCATGCTTTCACACTAGGACACCGGTGTCCGCCACCGATCATGCCCGGACCTCATGAACCCGCCGCTCCTTGTCAGTTGGAGGAATGGCGTCCAACGAAAAACTCCTCCTTTTTTTTTTTCGGTAGTAGGTAGTCGGCAGTAGTTGCAGCGATAGTCCCCTTTCACACTAGGACACTAGTATCCGCCACTGGTGGCGAACACTAGTTGCCTTCCATGCTTTCACACTAGGACACCGGTGTCCGCCACCGATCATGCCCGGACCTCATGAACCCGCCGCTCCTTGTCAGTTGGAGGAATGGCGTCCAACGAAAAACTCCTCCTCGTTGCCCTGCTGGCTAAAAATAAACGGAAGAGGCGCTCTGCAGAAAGGAAAGTGCATGTGCATCCTATATTATCCTCTAGGATGTACACAGGAGTGCATCATACACTTTTCCCTGATTTGTGTGCAGACGAAAAGAAGCCAGTGTCCGCCACTAGTTGCGGAAGTGAGACACCGAAATTTTAGTGTCCTGGAAGTTGCCCGGTCGAGACACTGCAGTTGCCTAGTGTGAAAGCATCCATTGGAAAGCATAGAAGGCAACTAGTGTGAAAGGGGGCTTAGAGATACACCTTTGAATAACTTAACATTGGAACTAACCTGTTACCAAGTAGCAAAGTGTCAGCGTCAAACGCTCCATTGTAGACACTGCCTTCCTCATTTTGATGTCGATCTGAGCAATAAAGGGTGAAGTCATCTCCATAAGTCTCTAGTATTGGTTTTTGTCCAAGCTAATCCAATATTTCAACATAGCATGATTCTCTAAGTTCAGTTCTGTCTAGAGTTTGTAATAGATACTCTCTTTCTGTCAACGAGCTAACTATTATCACATCCAAATACATTTCCGGGCTTCTTTGGCTTGTCTGAGTTTCAAAATACGTCTTTTTAAGTTGATAGCGATTTGCTGAGTTGGATCCATCTTTGTTTACACGGTGAGGCTATTGTCTCGACGCTAGAATTATGCAATCGCAACTTTTGTGTGAAATGACTATCATCGACAAAAGTTGATGATTCATCAAATATTGATAGAAAAAAATGCTAGTGTGATGGCGCCTTTAAATCATTTCACGCCGTATGTTAGCTTCGTGTTCTCAAATCACACAGTATTTAATTGAAAACCTAAATCTCTGTTAATAGTAGCCACTTCCATGACCTAAAACATTACTTATCATTTAGTCTTAATCGAAATGTGATTCCTTTGTGATCTCATTTGCCGTCGTTGGTGTGGTTGTTGCACGCTGATTAGCTGAAAAGCTGTAGACAAACGAAAGCAAACGAAAGCAAAAACCTGTGAGAGGTGTTTTGAAGGGCTTACTATAACTTGCGTTCGTTTGTATCCGTTTGCCCCAAGCCGGACCACTACTGAAATCTTTGTCTGCAATGGAGCAGTAGCTCCCCTCCTGTTTTATTTATCTATTTATTTATTATGTTTTAAGTTTTACAAACACAACTCAATATACAAGTGTTACAAACCACTGTAGTCTATGGAAGGGTAGGGGCAACTACCTTCATACTACGTGATGCCCAGAGTCAATAAAGAGGGTAAATATGTGTCAATCACACACACACACACACACACACACACACACACACACACACACACACACACACACACATGTATTGTTCCCAGACAAGTGCATTTCTCACTATTCTCCTACAAGGACACGTCCCTCCACTTACCCCATCATTAGATAAGATAAGGGGAATAAAAGGAATGGAAACGGTATTGAGGACACATTACCGCTCTGCTTCTGCAAGTTCTTCAGTAACTTTTTTCGGTGAGATTCCATCTTCACCATGAACAAGCTCTTTCTGATATCAATGCTTATGGTAAGTTATTTTACTTGTGCACATCTTGCCTTCTCAAACTCCTTTCCTAACAAACCCTATCTTGCCCCTAGTAGTGCCTTAACTGACTTAGTCTTATGCCACTAAATCCCTTCCCATCCAGCATGGAAAATTTTATACACAGAAACCAATCTTAAAAACGTCTGGTATTTAGTGTAGAGTTCCTTGGACCGTGTTAATAAAGATTTATAATTACAGTTGTTTGACCAAGCACAACCCTTACGATTAGATTTGTGCTTAACTACACAAGTTATGCTTGGAGTTAGTTTTGAATAAATATTTGTATAACAAAGCATATAGTGAAACAGTATTCCTTAAAAAGGACCACATGAATTATACACCAGTGTACAAAAATATAAAAATGCTCTTAATGAAACGTTACTTTCTGTCTTTAGGAAGTCACTTAACTCATGACATATCATGTGTGCTCAGCTTCAATGGTGGATAAAATAATGAAGTCATAAATAGCAATGAATTTTACGGAGCAATTAAACAAACGCAATTTGAAATATTGATCACAGCATGGTTTCACGAACGGGAAAGTAAAAGAGGCTGAATAAAGTCATAGCTACGTAGATGACAGGGGAAAAAGACAGAGAGATATAATAAATATCTGTAAATCCAAGTGCAGCTAAGCAATTAGTGGAGTGTCACTAACTATATAATTATATATATATATATATATATATATATATATATATTATATTATATTTTTATTTTTTTATTTATTTATTTATTTACCAAATTACATGGATAGTGGAATGAGTAGTGACTACCAAATTTGTAGAAGATAGGGAAATAGGTAGATTAATTAGATCTGATTTGAATGCCAGACAGATTTGGACATGGTGGATAGCAAATGCAGTTTGATGTTTACAAATGCAAAACATAGGTAGAAGAAACATTCACAATAGGTATATGATGAACCACGAAGCTCTGCTAGGTTCAGGATCCAAAACTTTGTTAGCTTTTAGTTAAATTTAAGAAAAATATGCATAATGGCCAGAAATAGTAAAATTAGTTGCTAGGATTGATTTTAGGAGTATCAAAACTTAAAGTACATAATTGATATTAAAGTCATATTTAACGCTGGTCTGACGCCATCTAGATTATGATGTACAGCTCAGATCCGAACATCAAAATCAATACAAAAGCGAATGGCTAAAAGGATACATGAGATGATAACAATTTCCTGTGGATAGAGATTGAAGCTATTAAAATTAGAAATATTGCTTACAGATAAGCATTTTTCAGTGCAAGAAAGTTTTCACAATGAGTACGTAAAGGATATTTACTTTTTTTCAAAATCATAGCTCCGTAGGCTTAACTTTGAGTTGCGCATAAGACTAAAGGTAACAATGATAATGAACGATCATCAAACACATTTAGAACTTTTAGTCCATAAAAGAAGGTTTCAGATGAATAAGTAATTTTGAAATTTGGATATATATATAGAATATACCTGCATCAGAACTACCTACAAAAATTTAACGAGAGGTGCCATGTGGACCTGCACATGAAGGAGTGGTGTGATATACTCGCTTCACTCTAAACTGTCCACTTTTATGTGACCAGAATTATCTAAAATTTTGTTCTATGTACATCACCTTTGAGGTAAAAAAAAATCAAAGCGTTTTTTTTTTTTTTTTTTTGTATGTAGGTTTTTGGTGGTGGGTGGATTCTTTCCAAGTGAGGAGTGAGTGCCCTCTACCTCCCATAGCTCTCTCCCCCTCTGTCTCTCCTCATCTGTGCCTTCTCTTCCTCCTTTATGGGCCAGTGTCCCTGGCAATGCCTCATCAGCTGGTTGGGGTGGGGCTTGCAACCCCTCCCCATAAAAAAATACCCACAGCCACCAACAAGATTAGAGGCAGAGGTCGGGGTGGGGGCTATAGGCGCGGGCGAGCCTCTGGCCACGGCCCCAATCCAAGTATGCTGGGGGGTCCGACCGTGCAGACCTCTCGGGTGCCAAGGCACCATAGGGGCCTGCCTACCGGTATGACGGATGCAGGGGAAAGCCTGCGGGAGCCCTGTGTCCTGAAAGGGGCGGGAGGACTCCCTAGCCCTACTTCTGATTTTGGAGGTGCCGCTGGGGCTGCAGATGTGGCGCCTGCACATTGGACCGCTCCTGGGGTGAACCTTCCAAGGGTTCTGCGTTTGGGCTCCTGGAATGTCCTGAGTCTCTCAGAGGATCACCGACTGCCTCATTTATCAGATGAGCTCAGTAGGCTGAGGGTGGATATGGTGGGGCTCTCTGAGACAAGGAGGCCTGGCAGTGGCGAGACCAGTAGTAAGGGTTTTACTTACTACTGGTCCGGCATGAGCAATGGTCACCATGTCAAGGGGGTAGCCATAGGCGTCTCCAGCAGACTGCAGCCGTCTGTTGTAGAGGTTACTCCGGTTGATGAGCGTATAATGCGATTAAGGCTGAAGCACAGTTTAGGCTTCATGTCTGTTGTTGCTGTATATGCTCCTACCGAGGTATGTGAAACTGAAGAGAAGGAGATGTTCTATGCCAAACTACGACTCTGTACTGGACCAGTGTCCCCGTCGTGATGCACTCATTGTCCTGGGCGACTTTAATGCTGTCACTGGCACCGAAAGGGCTGGCTATGAGATATGTGTTGGTCCCCATGGTTCTGGTACCAGGAATGACAACAGATCTTTCCTTCTGAATTTTGCAAGATCCAGAAGGCTGAGAATTGCGGGTTCCTGGTATCAGAGACCAGCGCTGCACCGCTGGACTTGGTATAGCAATGCCGGAGGGGTAGCGAAGGAGATCGATCATATCCTTGTCAGTACTCGTTGGAGGATCCTCTAGAACTGCAGGGTTTTTCGGAGTGACGAGTTCTTTGCGACCGATCACAGGCTTATTGTTGCTTCAGTTAAGCTTAATATCAAGTCCAGAAAGCCTCCAAGACGCAACCACGCTGTGTTTCATCATGAGAAGCTGAAGGACTTGACATGTGCACAAGAGTATGCAGTGACAGTCTCCAATCGGTTGGGAGTGCTTGACACCCTTGAGGACCCTGAGGAGCTATGGGATACCTTCAAACGCGAGACTCTTGAGGCTGCCAAGGAATGCATTGGGGAGCGCCCGAGGTCACGGAGTGGCTTCACCTCGGTAGAGACGCTGGAAAGTATTGAGGAGAGCCGCTGCCAGACTTGCTGGAGACCATGACCAGTACAGGGCTCTGTCACGTAGGACTAGAACTCTTCTGAGAAGAGACAAGGAGAGGTACGTCAGGGGTCTCGCTGAGGATGTCGAGTGTCATTTAAATGCTAATGACCTCAGACCTGCCTATCGAGCTCTGAAGAAACTCCGCTCCAAGTCTACTTCTCAGGTGAGTGCTATCCGAACAGCAGATGGTTGCCTCGTATCGGATGCAGATGGGCAGATGGCTCGTTGGGCTGAGCACTTTGAGCAGCTGTTCACGGTGGATCCTCCAAGCGGACAGATCCGGACTGCAGGATTCCAGACGCTGGATGCTGATCCACCCATTGACGAAACCGCACCCTCCATTGGCGATGTCAAAGAGGCTGTGGCAAAGTTGAGGGGTAGAAAGGTAGCTGGCATCTGCAACATCAGTGCGGAGCTGCTCAAAGCTGGGGGTGAAGCCATGATCCGTGGGTTGCATGCTGTCTTGACTGCTGTATGGCATTCAGGTACCATTCCCCCTGACTGGAAGAAGGGGTTGGTCGTCCCTATCTGGAAGGGGAAAGGGGACCGTCAAGACTGCAGCAACTACCGTGGAATAACGCTGCTCAGCGTACCAGGCAAGGTGCTTGCCCATTTGCTGCTGACACGGATCCGCACTCACCTGCTGAAGCATCAGAGACCTGAACAGTCAGGGTTCACGCCCGGTAAGTCAACAACTGACCGTATTCTAGCGCTTTGCGTACTGGTGGAGCGCTGACGTGAGTTTCGACAGGGAATGCTTGCAGCCTAGGTCGATCTCAAGAAGGCGTTCGACTCAGTGTATCGAGAGACACTCTGTGATCTTCTGCGTCTCCGTGGGATTCCTGCAAGGATTATTGGTCTATTAACTAGCCTGTACTCCGAGACTGTAAGTGCTGTGAAGTGTGGAGGAGGCGTGTCCAGCTTCTTCCCTGTGAATACAGGTGTGAGGCAGGGCTGTGTGCTTGCTCTATCACTTTTCAACACATGCATGGATTGGGTACTAGGCAGAGTTGTGGAACAATGTCATTGTGGAGCATCTGTCGGCAACGCCAAGATTTTTATTATTGTTTTTGCTGATGATGCAGCAATCTTCGCTGAGTCACTGGAGGTTCTGGTAATGGCTCTAGAGGCACTGCACGAGGAGGTGAAGCCCTTGGGACTTAAGGTTTCCTGGGCCAAGACCAAGGTCCAGGTGTTTGAAGGCGTGCTGGATGAAACAGTACAATCTGTCCATGCGTGTGGTGAGGACATTGAGATCTTGAAAAGTTTCACATACCTTGGTAGTGTAGGGCATAACGATGGTGGGTCGAGCTAAGAAGTCACACGGCGGATCGGCCTGGCCCACGGCGTTATGGATTCGCTCAACACGAGTATTTGGCGTTGTCGATACCTGTGCAGACGGACAAAGAGTCGGATCTTCAAGTCGCTGGTGATCCCTGTCTTACTCTATGGATGTGAGACATGGACGCTGAACACCGACCTGAAGAGGCGAATTGATGTCTTTGGTACTAGATGCCTTCGCAGGATCATGGGATACCGCTGGTATGACTTTGTGTCAAATCAGCGATTGTTCCACGAGACCGATTCGAGGCCTATTACTAGCATAGTCCGTCAGCGCCAACTGCGGCTATATGGGCATGTGGCACGATACCCGGAAGCCGACCCTGCTTGTCGGGTTGTTTCCGTAAGGGACAACCCAACCTGGAGGAGGCCTAGGGGACGCCCACAGAACTCTTGGCTGCGGCAAGTCGATGTCTCCTGCTGGGAGTTACTCGGTATACGAAGGGAGCCTGCATGGGGACTCGCGAGGCGTGACCGCCAGGAGTGGCGCCGTAGGGTAGGCGAGGCAACGCGCCCCCCGGCGTATGTTCCCCATGATTGATTATGTAGGTTTTTATTATCCTAAACCTGGCATATGGACCAGGAGGTTCAGGCCTGCTGACACCTTCAAATTACTTCACTCGCCCTCAGCCTCTCCTCCATACTTGTACCTTCACCAAACTCTTCCATTTCAGTCTATCGAATTTTACCATTACTTTTTGCTGGAATTTTACCTACATTCAGCATTTTCATAAAATGAATGGCTGTTCTAGCTTGTCATACTATTGCAGTATAGCTTTAATTTTTGCTTTTCTGAAGTTTTTAATTTATCTTCAATAGAAATAACCCTAAACATCTGTTACTTCACATTCTTCTATCTGAACACCATTATCCACAGAATTCCACAGATCTCTCTCTCTCTCTCTCTCTCTCTCTCTCTCTCTCTCTCTCTCTCTCTCTCTCTCTCGTCTCTCTCTCTCTCTCTCTCTCTCTCTCTCTCTCTCTCTCTCTCTCTCTCTCTCTCTCTCTCTCTCGCTCTCTCTCTCTCTCTCTCTCTGTGTGTGTGTGTGTGTGTGTGTGTGTGTGTGTGTGTGTGTTCATTGCTAAAAAAAAAAAAAGCTTACAGATCATTCAAGGATTCTATTCTAGTACACATTCTGCAAAATGAATATAATAATATAAATATAAGCTCTGCTTGTATGTTTTCTGTATGTGTCATAGATTGTGTATGCAAAAAAAGCACGGCTAGTGTATGTGTTTGTTTGTGGAAAGAAGGTGCGAAGTAAAAATGTTTGATGTTTCTTTGGAGAGAAATAAATGATCTGTAAATAGCTACCCTTGAAAGTGTAAGAGAGTGGTGGATTTTGAGGGCACACTAGACTAAAACATGGTGCACACAACAAAGTAAGCAACACAAGGCGGTTCCAAATAATCATCATACAAAAACCTAAGTAATTTATCTTATAGTAAACGAAACATTGGAGTAAATGGATAAGAAAACAAAGTCCGTGAAATTAATTATATGTTAAGTTCCTTGAGAGTTCTGAGTGTAGTGGCTACAGATCTTCATATACATTTCTTGTTTATCAATATTTATTTGTAACACACACTATGGTTGTGCAGAGTGTATATAAACATGGCATAAACTTATAAAACTATAAAAACATAAATTATCAAAAATTCAAATCCTACGCTAGCCACACTTTCATTCATGACATCGAAGTAATATATATATATATATATATATATATATATATATATATATATATATATATATATATATATATATATATATATATATATATATATATATATATGCAACCTGAGAAGACACCAATATCAGACCAGACAAAGCCCAAACATTGTTTAAGTTAAGAGTAATGAATGTGGCCTCACAATAATAGTATTCTACTAAAATACTTTTTAAACGTTAATGACATGAGTATTTATGACAAACGTATTAAATTATACCTTTTTTATTTTTCCTTGATTCTTGCACCAGTCTGGAAGACAAGCCAAATCTCTGGAAGCGTAACACCTTTATTCATTTATTTATCTATTTATTTATTCATTTATGTATTTATTTGTTTCATTCTTTATTCGCATGCGTTACTTCTATCGAGGCTTCCTCTATCTGCCTTCCTAAGATCAAGTCCATCTTCCTCAATCTATTTCATGTTAAAATTCAAACTTAAGATTTCCCTTCTACAGAGTGCCTTTCTCTCTTGTGAGCTCCTTTCCTCATACAAACAAAACTGCTTATATCGTTTTGGGCCTTTGGCTAAGATCAAAGTGTTTTGATGTTGTTGTTTTTTATCTTTTTTTCAAAATACCTTGCATTTGAAGCTCCCAAACTAACTCTAAGCTGGTTTACATCTTGTCTAGGCTTATTATTTCATCACACTCCAAAAGAGAAGGAGTGAGGCTAGTTAGCTGTTTGTGAACTTCACTTTAAGACCGTGCCAGCTAGTACATTTAGACGGCTCTGCATGATTTGGATAAGAAAAAAAATGTTGGAGATCCAACACACTTACAATAAAGTGAAGTATATTGATTTGGTGTTTCTACAACACGAGACAGATGCCCGCTAGGTACATATTATCTTATCTAGGCACATACACGTGATTTGTGTGTATCTGATGTCATGACAAGTGATGTCACCTCAGCATACGTATCCACCACTTGTGATAGAGGCAAGACGATCTCAACATAACATGATCGCCAAAACGGTTATGCGCAAGATCGTCGCAGGTTTTGATGTGACTATGACATCATCTCAACACAAGTTGACCGACAAAACTTGGCTTAAAATTACATATGTGCTAAGCTAAATGTGAAGTGTCCTATCTTTCTCTTTCTCTGATGTTTCAGGATGGCATGTTTTTCTTCTTTCGAAGAAAAAAAAAACGTTGCACATAACATGAAGAATGTTAAAGTAAGACATGAGAGATGTGTGATTCAGTCCCTAAGAGGTTAAAATGTTGAAAATGGTAGAAGATTATAAATATGAAAATGTGGAGACCATAAAGTTGAACACATGAGGGAAAAAAAAAAAAAAAAAAGGATAAAAACTTTAAGGAAGAAATTCATGGTGTTATAAAGTACTTGAGACGAAAGAAGATGATGGATGTGGATCCACTTAATGAAAAAAATCCACTGGGAAGTAAAAAATGAAGTTATAAATTACTATAAAAAAAAAACAGAAGAACAGGAAAAGCAGAAGCGCCATAAGAAATACGTGTATTGAGAAGCGCCATAAGAAATACGTGTATTGAGAAGCGCCAGAAGAAATAAATTAATATATGGGTAAAAATAGAGAGTAAGGTGTGACTGATACGATCAAATGACTGGAAAACGGAGACATTGCCAATATTTTGGAATGAATGTAGGGATACTGTTGCAGAATAGAAGATACAAGAGCAAGATCGAGTTAGAAATTAAGGTGATTGATTATAATAGTGTGGTAGGTAAAGTTATCAATACAGTTTTAATATAGGATTTTGTATATGAAGTGAGAGAGTTGGAGTATTAAGAACATAATACGTTTATGATGAATAAAATTCTATAATTTTTTAAACTGTTGAATGTTGTAGAAAACCACAGTAGAGACTTTGGAGTGAGATTTAACAGTTAGATTAAAGAATATTAGGATTAGGATTAGATCAAATTATGGAAATTCAAAGAGGAGACTGAGGGAAGGGCTGTATGACTAATAAATACATATACCTAAGGATGTGGATGAGTCTGAAAACTTGTTTGAAGGGTAAGAATAGAAACATAAGTATGATGAATGATAGGTAGACTTAGAAGTGCAGCAAATGTTCTGATCATTATGTATGGCAGTGGTTTCCAACCTGTGGGGCGCGCCCCCCTAAGGGGGCACGAAGGGCTGCCAGGGGGGGGGGGGGCGCAAGCACTTCATAAATAGAAAAATTACTTAGTTACTAAGTAATTTTTCTAAATACAATTATAAATTATTTCAAATGCTACTAAGTAACTAAGGAATTAAACACCTATAAAAGATAAAGAGAGAAACGTGCTGTAAATATAAATATTGTAATCATGCAATGATTACCAGAAACAGTGCTTCGTTCGTATGGTTCCCGTTCGGTTCACGTCTCAGACGCGTCAGTACTCCAGCTTTGGGACTCGGCCGTGTGGCCACGCCCGGCACTCCGCCCGCCGCCACATTAGTATGAGGGTGCGGTAGTAAATAGCAGTAAATAGCAATATTTAAACCAGAGTGGAGGGGGGGCGCAGGGAACTTGTTATTTAATGAAGGGGGGCGAGAATTCGAAAAGGTTGGAAACCACTGATGTATGGTATGGATGTGAATCCATGTAATAGAAATGAAAAAGAGAAGTAGTATATACTGGAGAAGCAGGAATTACACAGAATGTCCTATCAAGGTATGCAGCAATGGAGGCTTAGAGAAGAAATATGGGATATAGCACTTTTTAGAGAAACATTTTTAAGGAAAGCTTAATATAAATATAAAAAGAACCCCCAATGTATGAAGGAAGCCTGAGTGGTGATCTCTTCCAAACCAAGGCACAGGATATGGATGTGAATGCAAATAATTAAAGATAGTCTTAATCCCACTGCAAAGTGTGCCATATGTGTGACGCGGGATAGGACGAAATGGTGAAGCACGTGTGATGTTGGATGGTATGAGTTATGCCAGAGACAAAGATAGAATGATACATATAGTGTTGAGGAAATTTCAGCTTGCCAGAAGGGATATTGTTTTTTGCTGTTCTTCGCCACTTTTTTCCCTCTTGCATAAAGAAATTAATTTTCCAGTTTATATTATCTATGCAGTAGAGGGAAGCCAACCAAGGGCAACAACAACAAAAAAAAACAATTAAAAGCCCACTAGTTGCCAGACCCCTTAATTACAGAGTAAAAGAACTAGCCAAAAGGCAGGGACAAATGCCTTGAAACCTCCCTCTTAAATTGGGTCAAATCATAGGAAGTTGGAAATACGGAGACAGGCAGGGAGTTCCTGAGTTTAACAGAGAAAGAAATGAATGATTGAGAGTGCCGGTTAACTCTTGCATTAGAGAGTTGGACAGAATACGGGTGAGAGGAAGAAGAAAGTCTTGTGCAGCGAGACGGCAGAAGGATGAGAGGCATGCAGTTAGCAAGATCAATAGAGCAGTCAGCATGAAAATAGCGATAGAAGATAGTAAGAGATGCAACATTCCGGTGAAGAGAGAGAGAAAGAGTCTGAAGGAAGTCAGTCAGTTAGTATTCACTTCGTTTTTAAAAAGAAATGAAAAAGTCTCAGGTTGGTATCGTCACCGTAGTTGAAGAACAGACTTAGTATGATTAATCTCTTGCTAAAACAGCTTCTCTAAGTCATCTCTCCAAGTTTATCCCAGCCCTCCAACTTTTAAACCTGTATAGGGACAGTCTCCGCCCGTGTATTGAGTACTTTTTACTTGTAAGGGAGTCCTTCATCGGAACTACTTTCTTGGATAGGGTGAAAGCAAAAGTTTCTCTTCTCAGCAATTTATCTCCTTTGAGTATCTTCAGTTTCTTTCTCATCGTTACAGTATTTTATCTCTTGCTATCTTTTACTGCTATTTTCATGCCAGCTGCTCCTCTGATAAACCTAACTGCATTTCTTCCCTCCTACATTCTCTCACCTCTTTTATGTTGACATAATTAACGTGAAGCTTAACCAGTACTCATTAACTACGCTGTACTCTGTAACTCTCTACCTACTTATGTATTTCCCTGCACTTATGACTTGAACTTATTCAAAAAGGACATAACATTTATCCCATTCTTTTAGTTTATTCTCGTATCCCTGTTCGGGAACCAGCATCTCAGTAGACCTTTCTTGTTTGAATGTTCTTCTTGTCTTTGGCAAATTTCCCCCTCTTATATAAAAAAAATAGCTTCATAAAATTATTCTTAGCATTACATTTTTTTTTTATAATATAAAATAGATCTCGAGTAGCTAGTAATTATGTAACCAAAAAGCTTTGATTATAATCTTTAAACAGCTAGGAACATTTCATCCGAATCTCTATTTGTCATAAACACCAAAAAAATCTTCCTCAGGGCTGCTCTATCCCTCTGGTACTGGCAATATGTGAACCAAACTGTAAAGGAAAGAATCCTGGTGACTTCGTTGAAGACCCCCAAGACTGCACCAAATACTACATTTGCATGGCCGGCGAAGTTCCTACTGACACTTCTCTTCCGTGCCCCTCTGGCAACTATTTTGATCCACATTTAGAGAGGTGTTCACCTGGTGACACGTGCTTAAACAGCTGCATCCCACCTAACTGCCACCTGACATGTACTAAGCAAGTTGACCTAATCTCTGACCCCAACGACTGCAGCGTGTATTGGACGTGTCTCGCAGGTCAAGTTGTTGGAGATCCAAAACGTTGTAGAATCGACACACCGTACTTCAATGGGGAGTTTTGTGTAAACGATAAATCTCAGTGTTGCAGTGAGCTATGCAAACCTTACTGCTACAAAGATGTGATCCAGGCACCTGATCCAAAGAACTGCACGGCGTTTTACATTTGTGAGAAAGAGGGAGTGCCCAGTGAAGACATGCACTTTTACTGTAAAAATGGTGAGATCTTCGACATCACTCTGGGCCGATGTACTCAAGACGCGCAGTGCAGGCCGCTGTGTGATGACGGAACTGGGAACATTGTGACACCCGAACCTCCAGGAACGTCAACCGAAACCCAAAAAACCACCACCACCACCACCACAATTCCCACCACCACAAGTACTTCAGGTGACTGTAAGGACTCCATGATTTGCACGAAGAGTGGATTTTATCCACAATGCTCCACATGTCAGCCCGGTTACTTTGAGTGTAAGGGACAGGGACAGCAGGGCATCCTTCACATGTGTCCTAACGGTAACGTCTTCAATACAAATCCTGACGCTCCTTTATGTGTTTCCCCTGAAATGTGTCCCTTTAATCCTTGATTCCTAAACACCCACACAGCTGGAAACTTACCAACTATCCTGAAATTTATTTTCTTAAGACTTTTTTTCATGAATAAATGAAAACAAGAAACAAGCAAATAAGAGTTAGTGCAAGTATACATCTGGCATACAGGTGGCTGAGTTTTTCAAAAATGACTAGCTTTTCTACATATGATTTTCCTCCATAGATTTTTCTTTAAAACCGCATATTAATGTAACTCAATTAACCTGATTACTGTATTCATTCCATTTATCCACTAGACTATTTGAAAATTCATTTTTTTAAATCTTCTTTTTTTTGGTCTGACTTCATATTTGTACACATGATTTTTGGTTCTATTCTTACAACAGACCCTAACAATTTTGCTAACATTATCTGTTATATCTGCTACAACACTTAAGACCCTATTGATTAAAAGAAGTTGGCAAAGATAAAGGCTCCTGAATACTCGTGCTATAATGACGAAGGTGTCTCCTCCTCCTCCTCCTCCTCCTCCCCCTCCTCCTCCTCCTCCTCCTCCTCCTCCTCCTCCTCCTTCTCCTCCTGCTCCTCCTCCTCCTCCTGCTCCTCCTCTTCCTTCTTCTGCTCCTCCTCCTCCTCCTCCCCCTCCTCCTCCTCCTCCTCCTCCTCCTCCTCCTCCTCCTCCTCCATCTCCTCCTCCTCCTCCTTAATAATCAAGAATTGACTTTTATTTATTCAAAATTGTTTTTTGTGCATGACTTAAGTTGTATAATACCAGTACTTAATTCCTAATAAGTGACTTTTATGTTGTCGGAATATTATGAATACATACCCATTTGTTGTCTTTGATTAATTTTTTTCTTCTGCTTGAATTCAGGAAAAGCTTCATCTCGTTTTATTATATAATCTTCCATATTCCATTCTTGCATTGTAAAGTCTGGAACTCTCATCATTCTAAAATGAGAGTTAGTTAGTACCATCAATTCTATACTCTACTACTAACAATTGCTGAACTCTAGGCCTTATTTTTTTCAACTTTAAATCAATACATGCATATTCTTATTCACACACACACACACACACACACACACACACACACACACACACACACACACACACACACACCGCGTAGTGTAGTGGTTAGAACGCTCGGCTCACAACTGAGAGGGCCCGGGTTCGAGTCTCGGGAGCGGGGAGGCAAATGGGCAAGACTCTTAATGTGTATCTAGCCCCTGTTCACCTATCAGCAATTAAGTACGGGATGTAAGTCGAGGGGTCGTGGCTTCGCTGCCCTGGTGGGTACTGTAGTGTGTGATGCGGTTTCAGCCCTACCCGAAAATCGGTTTATGACCTCTGAGCTCGCTCCGAAGTGAAAGGCTGGCTGGGTGACCAGCAGGCGACCGCAGTGAATAGCACATTTATTCTATCCACACAGAGAGCTATCTATAGGCCAGGATGGTAATTAATCATAAGACGGCCTAAACAAGAGACTAGACGTGTACAGACATCGTCTCCTGTGGAAAAGGATAGTCTCCTGGATACCAAAATGCAACGGTTTTATCTTTTTTTTTTTTTTTTTTTACAGAGATAAGCTGCCCTAAGGCAACAAAAAATATAAAAATAAAAAATAAACTCACTAATTGCCAGTCCCTATAAACATCAACAGAGTTAGTCGAAAGTCAAGGACAAATGTCTTGGGACCTCCCTTTTAAATAGAGACAAGTCAAAAGAATTTGGAAATACAGATGCAGATAGGGAGTTCCAGAGTTTACCAGAGAAAGGAATGAATGACTGGGAGTACTGGTTAACTCTTGCGTTGGAGAGAATAGGTGTGAGAGGAAGAAGAAAGACTTGTGCGGTGAGGCCGCAGGAGGACGGGAGGCATGCAGTTAGCAAGATCAATAGAGCAATTAGCATTAAAAAACGATAGAAAATAGCAAGAGATGCAACATTCCGGAGAAGAGAGGGAGGCTGAAGGCAGTTAGTCAAAGGAGAGGAGTTAATGAGACGAAAAGCTTTTGATTCCACCCTATGTATCAAAGTTTTGTGAGTGGAACCTCCCTATACATGCGAAGAGTACTCCATACATGGAGTACTCTTTGCATGTATGGAGAGTTAGCGATTGGGTTGATGAGAAAAACTGGCGGAGACATCTCAGAACGCTTAACTTCATATAAGCTGTTATAGCAAGAAATGAGATATGAAGTTTCCAGTTTAGATTATGAGTAAAAGAGAGAACGATGATATTCATTGTAGAAAAGGGGGTAAGCTGGGTGTCATTGAAGACGAGGGAATACTTATCTGGAAGATTGAGTTGAGCTGATAAATGAAGAAATTGAGTTTTGGGGGTAATTTTGAGAAATCTGCAGAGAGAAAGATAGAAATCGTTTGAGGGAAGTTTTGAGATCAAAGCTTTGTGCCACACTCTTTTGATTTTGATATAACTAAGGCAACACCTAAAGTTTCACAAAAACCGGTGACTATGCCAGAATATCACCGGTAGGGCGACCTTGACGGAAGCCATACTGGCGATCAGATAGAAGATTGCCAAGTGACAGATGTTTAAGAATGTTTCTATTGAGGATAGATTCGAAAACTTTACAAAAGCAGGAAATTAAAGATATACATAGGGTTGTAATTTGAGGGATTAGAACGGTCACCGTTTTTAGAAATAGGCTGAATCCAGCACAAAAAAAAAGGTGGAGTTGAAAGAGTTGTGCCAGGCAAGGTGCAAACACCGAAACACAGTTTGGGGGAACAAAAGGATGGAACCCATCAGGTCCGTAAGCCTTCCGAAAATTTAGGCTAGTAAGTCGTGGAAAACATCACTACGTAAAATTTCAAGCAATATATATATATATATATATATATATATATATATATATAATATATATATATATAATATATATATAATATATATATCTATATATATATATATAAAGTAATGATTACAATTATTTATAACAATCTGACAATAAAAGTATCTATCTATCCATTTAAAAAAAAAGACATTATGAAGGTTCAGTTGCTTATCAAAATTGTACTGCCTAACATTTTTTTTCTTAATTTGTCAATATATTATGTGTTGTTGTTTTTTTTGCTTTCATCATTATTGTTATAGTTGTGTTTCGATAATGGTGATTATGATTTGGATGTAATAAAAATATATGTATTATGACTTTGCTTTGTTCATTTATTCACTCTCTAACCAAATGCATGAGTGATAGGAGTGAAAGATTTCGGCAGGAATGGAAGCCATAGTTAAGAAGAAAGTAGCGAGGTGTCTATGTTGTATGGCATGGATTGCAATGATAGAAAGACAAAAATAAAAATAAGAAAAGATAATGATTGCATAGGTAGGCATACACTAGTGATTGGCATATATATATATATATATATATATATATATATATATATATCTATATATATATATATATATATATATATATATATATATATATATATATATATATATGTTACAGTCAATATCTAAATCCAGACAACTTGTAAAGTGACTTATTTTTTCAGGAAATTTGTGAATTGCCTGATTCACTCAGTCAATTTAGAAATGAGCTAAAAATTGCAGGCAATTTATAAAGTGACTAAAATTTTCATTTATTCTATTGGCATACTGACTAATATGGAGTAATGAACTGACAGAAAAAAAAACAGTATTCTTGAGTAAAATTTTACACACCGCGTAGTGTAGTGGTAGCACGCTCGGCTCACAACCGAGAGGGCCCGGGTTCGATTCCCGGGAGCGGCGAGGCAAATGGCAAATGGGCGAGCCTCCTAATGTGTATCTAGCCCCTGTTCACCTAGCAGCAAGTAGGTACGGGATGTAACTCGAGGGGTTGTGGCCTCGCCGTCCCGGTGTATAGTGTGTGACACACAGACACACACACACACACACACACAAACACACACACCCAGCCACTGGGGGCACAAGCCCGGATAAATGGGGAGGGTTGCGTCATGGAAGGGCATCCGGCGTAAAAATATCTGCCAACTCAATATGCGGAGCTCGTCAAAGACGAGTGATCCGCTGTGGCGACCCCAAAATGGGAATAGCCGAAAGATGAAGTAGATTCTTGA
Organism: Callinectes sapidus; assembly: GCA_020233015.1. Classification (NCBI taxonomy): domain Eukaryota; kingdom Metazoa; phylum Arthropoda; class Malacostraca; order Decapoda; family Portunidae; genus Callinectes; species Callinectes sapidus. The sequence continues at coordinate 12,875,066 of CM035223.1, read as the reverse complement.
GTAAAAATTTATTCTTTAAAACCTATGTAACGATAGTAAGTCAAAATAAGATGTCCGATGAACCATCTGAATGAACAAAAACAAAAAATAAATAGTTATTTTTGTTAGTTTAATATCAGTATTGACATACTGTGTGTGTGTGTGTGTGTGTGTGTGTGTGTGTGTGTGTGTGTGTGTGTGTGTGTGTGTGTGTGTGTGTGTGTGTGTGTGTGTGTGTGTGTATGTGGTGTGTGTTTGGTGTGTGTGTGTGTGTGTGTGTGTGTGTGTGTGTGTGTGTGTGTGTGTGTGTGTGTGTGTGTGTGTGTGTGTGTGTGTGTGTGTGTGTGTGAGACCGGTACAAGTGTCTGGAGGCTGGACAGCTCGCCAGTGCAGTTGTATGTTGGCCTTGTCCCTGGCATTGTCCTTCCGTGACTAAAATTTTCATATATTTTCTTGACATATTGACTGAAATAAATCCTGGTATGGGCAAGGTCACAAATCTTCCGAATCCAGGTCTATTGGCTTGTGAAGCCAGCTCAGAGCTCATTATTTTATTGACATACTGTGTGTGTGTGTGTGTGTGTGTGTATGTGTGTGTGTGTGTGTGTGTGACCGGTACAGGCGTCTGGGGGCTGGACAGCTCGCCAGTGCAGTTGTGTGTTGGCCTTGTCCCTGGCATTGCCCTTCCGTGAGGTTTACTTCATTTGTAGAAGATATGGTGGGTTTCCAGGAAGCACAGTTTTACGAGGAACTGATGTTGAAGAAGAGCTCGGACTCAAAGTCATTACTACTGACTAAAATCGAGTACTACAATCTGATAGAAGAACTCAGGGTAGCAGCATGTGCAAAAAAGAAATCAAATCGTCAGTACTACATCCTTGGGCGTTACGAAATTCTTCAGTGTGGTGGTGTTGAAAAGTTGATAAAGAAACGGAATGATAGAACTCAGGAACCTGTTTATTTTGTGCACATTGAGGATATGTTTGACACAATAAAACGTGCTCACATTGCTACGGGACATGGCGGCAGAGACAAAATGGTCAAAGATTTGTCAAGATATGCGAACGTAACGAGAGATACTGTAGAACTGTTCAAATCTTTGTGTGTTCAGTGTCATAAAAAACGGAAGAGATGTGCTACCAAGGGTGTTTCTGTCAAACCGATTTTATCAAAGGACTATGGCTCACGAGCCTAAGTGGATCTTGTTGACATGCAGTCTTGCGCCAGAGGAAAATATAAGTGGATAATGGTGTACCAAGATCATCTAACAAAGTATTGCATATTGCGTCCCTTAACTTCAAAAAGAGCCGCTGAGGTTGCATTCCAACTAGTGGACATGTTTTTAATGTTTGGAGCACCTCAAATTCTTCAAAGTGACAATGGTAGTGAATTTACAGCATTGGTTATTTCGGAACTCAAACTTCTTTGGCCAGACCTGTTGATTGTTCACGGTAAACCAAGGCATCCACAGAGTCAGGGATCAGTTGAACGCCTTAACTGTGATATAAAAGACATGCTTATTTCATGGTTAAGTGATAATGATACAAGTGACTGGCCCATGGGATTCAAGTTTGTGCAGTTCCAAAAGAACACCAGTTACCATTCAGGAATCAAACAATCCCCATACAAAGCACTCTTTGGTGTTGAGGCCAGAGTAGGTCTACGCTCAATTGCACTTCCAGAAGAAGTTTTGAAGGCATTGATCACTGAAGAGGATTTACTTGGAGCATACAGTCCAGACGACACAAATGAGTGCACAAGCCCTCAAGACGATTCACCTGAGTTGTTGAACCGTCCAGACGATCCACCTGAGTTGTTGAACCATCCAGACGATCCACCTGAGTGCATGAACCCTCCAGACGATCCACCAGAGTGTATTAGTCATCCAGACGATTCAACTGAGTCCTCTACTCCTCCAAATGACTCGCCTGAGGACTTCGCTCAGCCAGGTAATGATACATACACATAAACACACAAAAAAGTTATAAAAGGCAACTAATAACTAATATAATTAAACTCATAACCACATACCAAGTCTACCACCATTAATTAATGCTTTCTTCTGATATTAAACTAACAAAAATAACTATTTATTTTTTGTTTTTGTTCATTCAGATGGTTCATCGGAGGGCTCTCCCTATCGAGACAGTCCACCCTGTGACCAAAATCCTCAAGGAAGACTTCATGAGCTACAAGACAACATAGCACTTTAACGGTCCAGAGCAGCAGCTGGTCAGTTAGCTCAAGCTGAGCGCATGGTCAAACGCAGTCATTTAGAACATGTCCCAGGTAATCCAGGAGATAACGTGACAATTCCCATTCCGTTAGTTGATCGACGGAAAGGTGATCCACGAAATGTTATTGGTGTGATCTTAGATTGTAACGAAAATTACATGTATCGAATAGCCGTGAAAGAGGGAATACTCAAGGGACGCTACAGTAGAAGCCAATTTGATATTTGTAACCAGCAACTGTACAGTATTAGTGACGTGAGTGCAGACAATGAAATAGGACTTCGTCAGGCAGTACAGCAGTCATCTAGGTTTGGTGGCCAAGGTTATGCTAAGTGCAACTGTACTGTAAGCAAACAGTGCCAAACAAATCGCTTCAAATGTTATAAAGAAGGTTACAAGTGCAATAGTCGGTGCCAGTCTAGTTTGAATAGTAGGAACAAAAACTGATAGTGTTTAAAATATCACCTTTTATTCTTCATTTTTTTTCTTATTTTGACTTACTATCGTTACAAAGGTTTTAAAAATAAAATTTTACTCAAGAATACTGTTTGTTCTTTCTGTCAGTTCATTACTCCATATTAGTCAGTATGCCAATAAAATATATGAAAATTTTAGTCACTTTATAAATTGCCTGCAATTTTTAGCTGATTTCTAAATTGATTGAGTGAATCAGGCAATTCACAAATTTCCTGAAAAAATAAGTCACTTTACAAATTGTCTGGATTTAGATATTGACTGTAATATATATATATATATATATATATATATATATATATATATATATATATATATATATATATATATATGGCTGAAAATACTGGTTAACTCTTGCGTTAGACAAATTATTGGTGAATGGCTGAGAATACTGGTTAACTTCTGCATCATAGAGATGGCCAGATTAGTGGTGAATGATTGAGAATACTGATAAACTCTTGCATCAGACAAAAATAGTGGTGAGTGACCGAGAATACTGATAAACTCTTGCATCAGACAAAAACTAGTGGTGAATGGCTGAGAATACTGGTTGCATCAGGTAGATGGACAAAATGGTGGTAAATTATTGAAAATAGGCAGTTAACTTTTGCATTAGACAAAATAGTGGTATTGAGAATACAAGTTAACTTTTCCATGAGACAAAATAGTGCTGAATGACTCAGAGCACTGGTTAATTATTTCATTATACAATAGTGGTGAATGATTGAGAGCACTACATAGTTGATTCTTTCATTATACAATAGTGGTGAATGATTGAGAGCACTACATAGTTGATTCTTTCATTATACAATAGTGGTGAATGATAGAGAGCACTGGTTAACTCTTGCATTAGACAAATAGTGGTCAAATACTCACCTACTTCCCTGGCAATACAGAGGCAGTAGACACCTGCCGAAACGATCATTACTCCCAGGGAGGTCTAGAGCACTGGAACAGGGGGACCTGTGAGCTTATCATCAAAACCAGTTGTGACCTCACTGAACGTTTCCCTTTGTGTCTCATAACACAAGGGGGTAGTCACAGCCTGCCCTCTAAAGACAACCTCTTTCTCCACACAAAACTACATGCGCCTAGTTACACACACCTCCCTCACTCAAAATTTTAATTAAATATGGCGACTCCAACACCAGCCTCGGAGTCCCCTTCTGGGGAGGGGACCATAAATGTTCCCAGGTCGGATTGTTGTCTAGAGGTAGCTTCACCAACATAAGTTGTCCAAGTGAGTCTGATACTTGTGGCGAGCGGTCAACTGATTAATATATATATATATATATATATATATATATATATATATATATATATATATATATATATATTATATATATATATATATATCTATATATTATATATATATATATATATATATATATATATATATATATTATACTTCTCAGACTCAGGTTTGGAAGGAAACTCATATTATAAAAGTTAATATATTATGTGTGATATTTACAATGATTTCACGACACACGGTCTTTTCTCGGAGAAGTGTTTAGCTTGTCTCTTGGGAGATAACTTAGAGAACACTTCTGAGTCTCGAGAACACACACGTTCACGGCATTACACACAAAAGTCCTCACACCCAGAACACCACGCAAAACCGGGAGAAGACCGGCCAGCGGCGGCCCAGTTGGGTCTCCCCCAACCGCCTCACACCGCAGCTCGATTTCTTCTCTCTTCTGGTGCGGCCCGCCGCGCCTCACGCCGCAGGAAACTGCTGACTCCGAGGCGTGGTCATGTGATGCAGGGATGGGTGTGTGTGTGTGTGATGCCTCAGTGTTCAAGTACATTATTTTATCTCATATAGTGATGACTTATAAACTACATCCTACTTAGAGAGTTTATATTATTATATTTTAGTAAATGCAACATCCTATGGATGCAATAACAATTTAAATGCCAAGTTACATATATAAACACATGCAACTCCTTGTAGAGGACATTATATTATTATATTTTAGTAAATGTAACATCCTATGGATACAATAACAATTGAAATGCCTAGTTATATATATATATATATATATATATATATATATAAATATAATATATATATCTATATATATATATATAGTATATATATAGATATATATTATTTATATATATATATATATATATATATATAATAAATATATATATCTATATCTAATAATATATATATATATATATATATATAAACACATGCAACTCCTTGTAGAGGACAAAGCTGTGTCAGCATTTCTGAAGTATTGCACCATCTTATAGAGATGTTGCATCAGATTGTATTTGCATAATTATATAAATACAATGAATTTCTACCTATCATGTCCCTAACAGGACTACTCTTCTGGCATTGACCCTAAGTGTTTTGACATCCCCCTCACATTTTTCTCCATTAACTTCTGCAATATTCGCGGTCTTCGATCTAATTTTCAATCTGTAGAACACCACCTCTCCTCCACTAAACCTTATCTTCTTTTTCTCACTGAAACAGGTGTCTGAGGCAACTGACAGTAACCCCTTTTCCCTCCTACTTTTTCTATCCTCATTTTCGTTCCAAAGATGGATGTTGCGTCGATGTCCGCAACGACAAAACTTGCTCTCGTGCCCACGCTCTTGAATCTTCTGAGTTTTCCACCATCTGGCTTCGACTTCAGAGTCACTCTCTTCTCCTCCCCCTCTGACTACTTCACGCTACCTATTAAAATCCTTCGTAATGATGTTTTCCATGCCCTCGCTGGCCTAAACACTCGGAAGGCTTATGGACCTAATGGGGTCCCTCCTATTGTTCTCCGAAACTGTGCCTCCGTGCTTGCACCTTGCCTAGTTAAACTCTTTCAACTCTGTCGATCTACATCTACCTTTTCTTCTTGCTGGAAGTTTGCCTACATTCAGCCTGTTCCTAAAAAGGGTGACCGTTCTAATCCTTCAAACTGCCGTCCATTGCTTGAACCTCCTGCTTATCTAAAAAAATTTAATCTATTCTCAACAAGAAGATTCTTAAACATCTATCACCTCACAATCTTTTATCTGACCGCCAGTATGGCTTCTGTCAAGGCCGCTCTACTGGTGATCTGGCTTTCCTTGCTGAGTCTTGGTCATCCTCTTTTAGAGATTTTGGTGAAACTTTTGCTGTAGCCCTAGACATATCAAAAGCTTTTGATACAGTCTGGCACAAAGCTTTAATTTCCAAACTACCCACCTATGGCTTCTATCCTTCTCTCTGCAACTTCATCTCAAATATCCTTTCTGATCGTTGTTTTGCTGCTGTGGTAGACGGTCACTGTTCTTCCCCTAAATCTATTAACAGTGGTATTCCTCAAGGGTCTGTCCTATCACCCACTTTCTTCCTATTATTCATCAATGATCTTCTAAACCAAACTTCTTGCCCTATCCACTCCTATGCTGATGATACCACCTTGCACTTTTCCACGTATTTCCAAATACGACCAACCCTTCAGGAAGTACACAGCTCACGCAGGGAAGCCTCAGAACGCCTAACTTCTGATTTCTCTCAAATTTATGATCGGGGCAAAGCAAACTTAGTATTGTTCAATGCCTCAAAAACTCAGTTCCTCCACTATCAACTCGACACAACCTTCCAAATAACTATCCCCTCTTCTTCAATGACACATAACTGTCCCCTTCTCCTACACTAAACATTCTTGGTCTATCCTTTACTTGTAATCTAAACTGGAAACATCTCCTCTCTAGCTAAAACAGCTTCTATGAAGTTAGGTGTTCTGAGCCGTCTTTGCCAGTTTTACTCACCTCCCCAACTGCTAACTCTATACAGGGGCCTCATCCGTCCATGTATGGAGTATGCTTCACATGTTTGGGGAGGCTCCACTCATACAGCTCTATTGAACAGGATGGAAACAAAAGCTTTTCGTCTTATCAACTCCTCTCCTCTGTCTGACTGTCTTCAACCTCTTTCTAATCGCCGCAATGTTGCCTCTCTTGCTCTCTTTTACCGCTACTTCCATGCTAACTGCTCTTCTGATCTCGCTAACTGCGTGCCTCCCCTGCTTCCGCGGCCTCGCTGCACAAGACTTGCCTCTTCCTCTCACCCCTATTCTGTCCAGCTCTCTATTACAAGAGTAATCCAGTATTCTCTTTCTTTCATCCCTTTCTCTGATAAACTCTGGAACTCTCTCCCTGCTTCTGTATTTCCACCTGCCTATGACTTGAACTGTTCCAAGAGAGAGGTATCAAGACACTTTTCCAATTCTTTTGGCTACTGAATCTGGACTTTCCAGGGACAGGCACTACAGTGGGCCTTTTTGTTTTATTTTTGTTGCCCTTGGCAGACTCTTCTACATAAAAAAACACTGTGAACACAAACAGTCACACTCAGTTTTTTTTATATTCTTTGTTTAAAATATGTTGCTAAACCATCAATATACATTTTTTTTCATGTTATAGTTAAATGAAGGCATGCCATGCATACAAACATTCCGGTGGTGGTGGTGGTGGTGGCGATGGAAAATGGAAATGATTCCATTATGTGCCGCAACAGCTTAGGTCATATGGCACCACTAGGGTTAACAGGAGAGCGTTACATCTCCCACTGGGCAACTAGGTTTGGCAAGGATTCGAACTCGGCCCGCCACCACCGGGGCCCCAAGACCAGCTACCTTAACCAACTATGCCACCCAGACCCCGTGTGGTGGTGGTGGTGGTGGTGGTGGTGGTGGTGGTGGTGGTGGTGGTTACTTTTCCTGGTAAATGACAGAAGCTCTACATATAATGCTTTATTGGCGTTATTGATGAAAAGTTTAGTATGGGCTCAGCATTAAATTGTTTAGGCACCCATAATGGATGCATACACTATTATATTACGCTTTGATAAGAGGTAGGCCGATCAGTGACTAAGAGAAAAAAGAATAAATGAGAGTATTGAATACATCAATTGAGTCCCCAGAATCATAGTACATAGTCTACCCCGGATTAACTTGTTGTGCAGCATGGTGACACACACACACACACACACACACACACACACACACACACACACACACACAAAATCTTTAATCCCTTGAATATTTGGGAGTGGTCAGAATATGCATATACATGGTGGTGGGTGGATTGTTTCCAAGCGAGGAGTGAGTGCCCTCTACTTCCTATAGCTCATTCCTCCCTCTGTCTCTCCTCATCTGTGCCTCCTCTTCTTCCTTTTTGGGCAGCCAGGGTTCTTTCCCCCAGGGATACCAGTGTTCCTGGCCATGGCTGACCTAGCTGGTTAGGGTGGGGCTTGCAACCCCTCTCCGTAAAAAAACACCCACAGCCACCACCGAAGTTAGAGGCAGAGATCGAGGTAGGGCCTATGGGCGCGGGTGAGCCAAGTATGCTCGGGGGTCCGACCGTGCAGACCTCTCGGGTGCCGAGGCACCAGAGGGGCCTGTCTACCGGTATAACGGATGCAGGGGAAAGCCTGCGGGAGCCCTGTGTCCTGAGAGGGGCGGGAGGACCCCCTAGCCCTATTTTTAATTTTGGTGGTGCCGGTGGGGCTGCAGATGTGGCGCCTACACGTTGGACCAATCCAGGAATGAACCTTCGAAGGGTTCTGCGTGTGGGCTCCTGGAATGTCCTGAGTCTCTCAGAGGATCACCGACTGCCTCATTTATCGGATGAGCTCATTAGGCTGAGGGTGGATATGGTAGGGCTCTCTGAGACAAGGCCTGGTAGTGGCGAGACCAGTAGTAAGGGCTTTACTTACTACTGGTCCGGCATGAGCAATGATCACCATGTCAAGGGGGTAGCCATAGGCGTCTCCAGCAGACTGGTGCCGTCTGCTATTGAGGTTACTCCGGTTGATGAGAGTATAATGCGATTAAGGCCGAAGCACAGTTTAGACTTCATGTCTGTTGTTGCAGTGTATGCTCCTGCCGATGATGAAACTGAAGAGAAGAAGTTCTACACCAAACTCGACTCTGTACTGGACCAGTGTCCCTGTCGTGATGCACTTATTGTCTTGGGCGACTTTAATGCTGTCACTGGCACTGAAAGGGCTGGCTATGAGATATGTGTTGGTCCCCATGGCTCTAGTACCAGAAATGACAACAGCTCTTTCCTTCTGAATTTTGCAAGATCCAGAAGGCTGAGAATTGCGGGTTTCTGGTATCAGAGACCAGCGCTGCACCACTGGACTTGGTATAGCAATGCCGGAGGGGTAGCGAAGGAGATCGATCATATCCTTGTCAGTACTCGTTGGAGGATCCTCCAGAACTGCAGGGTTTTTCGGAGTGCCGAGTTCTTTGCGACCGACCACAGGCTTGTTGTTGCTCCACTCAAGCTTCATGTCAAGTCCAGAAACCCTCCAAGATGTAACCACACTGTGTTTCATCTTGAGAAACTGAAGGACTTGACATGTGCACAACAGCATACAGTGACAGTCTCCAATCAGTATGAAGCTCTCGACACCCTTGAGGACCCTGAAGAACTATGGGAAACCTTCAAACGTGAGACCCTTGAGGTTGTCAGTGCATGCATTGGGGAGCGCCCGAGGTCACGGAGTGGCTTCACCTCGGTAGAGACACTGGAAAGTATAGAGCTCCGTCACATAGGACTGGAACTCTCCTGAGAAGAGACAAGGAGAGGTATGTCTGTAGTGTGCACCTTACTCTAGTCCTGTGTGCCCTCAAGATCCACCATTCTCCTAATACCATTCTCTAATTTTAAGGATAACTCTCTCCATACATTTCTATTCTCTCCCAAGAAACACCAATCATTTCTACTTCGCACCTTCTTTTCACAAGCAAACACATACACCGGCTGTGCCTCTTTTACACACACATCTTTCACACGCACAGTAAACATACACGCACTTTATGTATATATGTATAGATACTGTATGAATGTAAATTGCTGAGTGTGCAGCAATACAGAATGACATCGTGTAAATTTCCCTGAATAAAAAGAGAGAGAGTGGCAGATGTAGACTGTCGTATCCGTTCCCTTAAGAGAAGCCAATATCGCCCATAAGTCCTTATGGGAATGAGACATAACGGATTACAGAACCTAGACCCTTAACGGACTAGAAACGGCGTACCTATCCAGGGTACGTTTGTGGACCTTAACCCTTCGAGAGGCAGCAGGGCTGGCCACTAAAACCATCACTTGTGTCGGCTTTATGTCAGGGGTCTCGCTGAGGATGTTGAGTGTCATTTAAATGCTAATGACCTCTGACCTGCCTATCGAGCTCTAAAGAAACTCCGCTCCAAGTCTACTTCTCAGGTTAGTGCTATCAGAACAGAAGATGGTTGCCTCGTATCGGACGCAGATGGGTAGATGGCTAATTGGGCTGAGTACTTTGAGCAGTTGCTCATGGTGGATCATCCAAGCGGACAGCTCCAGACTGCAGGGTTGCAGACGCTGGATGCTGATCCACCCATTGACGAAACTGCACCCTATATTGGCGATGTCAAACAGGCTGTCGCAAAGTTGAGGGGTGGAAAGGCAGCTGGCATCTGCGGAGCTGCTCAAAGCTGGGGGTGAAGCCATGATCCGTGGGTTGCATGCTGTCTTGACTGCTGTATGGCATTCAGGTACCATTCCCCCAGACTGAAAGAAGGGGTTGGTCGTCCCTATCTGGAAGGGGAAAGGGGACCGTCAAGACTGCAACAACTACCGTGGAATAACACTGCTCAGCGTACCAGGCAAGGTGCCTGCCCATTTACTGCTGACGCAGAGCTGCACTCACCTGCTGAAGCATCAGAGACCTGAACTGTCAAGGTTCACGCCTGGTAAATCAACAACTGAATGTATCCTAGCGCTTCGCGTACTGGTGGATAGCCGACGTGAGTTTCGACATGGAATGCTTGCAGCCTATGTCGATCTCAAGAAGGGCTTTGACTTAGCGCATCGGGAGACACTCTGGGATCTTCTGCGTCTCCGTAGAATTACTGCAAAGATTATTGGTCTATTAACTGGCCTGTATTCCGGGACTATAAGTGCTGTGAAGTGTGGAGGAGGCGTGTCCAGCTTCTTCCCTGTTAATACAGGTGTGAGGCAGGGCTGTGTGCTTGCTCCATCACTTTTCAACACATGCATGGATTGGGTACTAGGCAGAGTTGTGGAACAAAGTCAGTGTGGAGCATCTGTTGGCAACACCGATATTACAGATATTGTTTTTGCTGATGATGCAGCAATCTTCGCTGAGTCACTGGAGGTTCTGGTAATGGCTCTAGAGGCACTGCACATGGAGGTGAAGCCCTTGGGACTCAAGGTTTCCTGGGCCAAGACCAAGGTCCAGGTGCTTGGAGGCGTGCTGTATGAAACAGTACAGTCTGTCCATGCGTGTGGCGAGGACATTGATATCTTGAAAAACTTTACATACCTTGGTAGTGTAGTGCATAACGATGGTGGGTCGAGCCAAGAAGTCACACGGCGGATTGGCCTGGCCCACGGCGTTATGAACTCGCTCAACGCAAGTATTTGGCGTTGTCGATACCTGTGCAGACAGACAAAGTTTCGGGTCTTCAAGTCGCTAATGATCCCTGTCTTACTGCATGGTTGTGAGACATGGACACTGAACACCGACCTGAAGAGACGAATTGATGTCTTTGGTACTAGATGCCTTTGCAGGATCATGGGATACCGTTGGTATGAATTTGTGTCAAGTCAGCGATTGTTCCATGAGACCGATTCGAGGCCTATTACTAGCATAGTCCGTCAGCGCCAACTCCGGCTATATGGGCATGTGGCGCGATACCCGGAAGCCGATCCTGCTTATCGGGTTGTTTCCGTAAGGGACAACCCGACTTGTTGAAGGCCAAGGGGACGCCCACAGAACTCTTGGCTGCGGCAAGTCGATACCTCCTGCTTGGAGTCACTCGGTATGGGAAGGGAGCCCCCTGGAGACTCGCGAGGCGTGACCGCCATTAGTGGCACTGTAGGGTACTCGAAGCAACGCGCCCCCCGGCATATGCCCCAATGATTGATTGATTGAGAATATGTGGATAGATGGATGGATGGATGGAGGGATGGATGGATTGATAAATTAATATTTTCTTTATTTCTAAGGAGGGATACCAGCAGAGGGCTACAAAAACGTATGGCCAAAACAGACCTACTGAGGTGCTGGTCCCCAAGCATAATCAAAAACAGCTGTCAAAATTTATAGTGTCTTGAAATGATTACTAGTGATAATTTAAAATAATAAACATTAAACCTTATAGAAATAATATCATGTATACTTCTGTGTATATCAAAAAATCATTGCAGCAAACAGAATTGTTTAGAGGTTGGACGGAGGTAGATAAAGAGGCTAACGTAATATGCATACCTATGTTAATATGGTGCAATCATTATATAAACTATGTCTCCATTGGTCCTGTCACCTACGCCTCAGTGCGCGCTTGTCTCTCAAGGAATGTTTATTATGGCACGTATCAATCAATCAATCATGGGGGGCATACGCCAGGGGACGCATTGCCTCGCCTACCCTACGGCGCCACTCCTGGCGGTCACGCCTCGCGAGTCTCCATGCAGGCTCCCTTCCTATACCGAGTAACTCCCGGCAGGAGGCATCGACTTGCCACAGCCAAGAGTTCTGTGGGCGTCCCCTAGGCCTCCTCCAGGTTGGGTTGTCCATTACGGAAACAACCCGACAAGCAGGGTCGGCTTCCGGGTATCGCGCCACATGCCCATATAGCCGCAGTTGGCGCTGACGGACTATGCTAGTAATAGGCCTCGAATCGGTCTCGTGGAACAATCGCTGATTTGACACAAAGTCATACCAGCGGTATCCCATGATCCTGCGAAGGCATCTAGTACCAAAGACATCAATTCGCCTCTTCAGGTCGGTGTTCAGCGTCCATGTCTCACAACCATAGAGTAAGACAGGGATCACCAGCGACTTGAAGATCCGAATCTTTGTCCGTCTGCACAGGTATCGACAACGCCAAATACTCGTGTTGAGCGAATCCATAACGCTGTGGGCCAGGCCAATCCGCCGTGTGACTTCTTGGCTCGACCCACCATCGTTATGCACTACACTACCAAGGTATGTGAAACTTTTCAAGATATCAATGTCCTCGCCACACGTATGGACAGATTGTACTGTTTCATCCAGCACACCTCCAAACACCTGGACCTTGGTCTTGGCCCAGGAAACCTTAAGTCCCAAGGGCTTCACCTCCTCGTGCAGTGCCTCTAGAGCCATTACCAGAACCTCCAGTGACTCACCGAAGATTGCTGCATCATCAGCAAAACAAGATCTGTAATCTTGGTGTTGCCGACAGATGCTCCACAATGACTTTGTTCCACAACTCTGCCTAGTACCCAATCCATGCATGTGTTGAAAAGTGATGGAGCAAGCACACAGCCCTGCCTCACACCTGTATTCACAGGGAAGAAGCTGGACACGCCTCCTCCACACTTCACAGCACTTACAGTCCCGGAGTACAGGCCAGTTAATAGACCAATAATCCTTGCAGGAATCCCACGGAGACGCAGAAGATCCCAGAGTGTCTCTCGATGCACTGAGTCAAACGCCTTCTTGAGATCGACCTAGGCTGCAAGCATTCCCTGTCGAAACTCACGACGGCGCTCCACCAGTACGCGAAGCGCTAGGATACGGTCAGTTGTTGACTTACCGGGCGTGAACCCTGACTGTTCAGGTCTCTGATGCTTCAGCAGGTGAGTGCGGATCCGTGTCAGCAGCAAATGGGCAAGCACCTTGCCTGGTACGCTGAGCAGCGTTATTCCACGGTAGTTGCTGCAGTCTTGACGGTCCCCTTTCCCCTTCCAGATAGGGACGACCAACCCCTTCTTCCAGTCTGGGGGAATGGTACCTGAATGTCATACAGCAGTCAAGACAGCATGCAACCCACGGATCATGGCTTCACCCCCAGCTTTGAGCAGCTCCGCACTGATGTTGTGATTCCAGCTGCCTTTCCACCCCTCAACTGTGCCACAGCCTGTTTGACATCGCCAATATAGGGTGCAGTTTCGTCAATGGGTGGATCAGCATCCAGCGTCTGCAACCCTGTAGTCCGGAGCTGTCCGCTTGGAGGATCCACCGTGAACAGCTGCTCAAAGTACTCAGCCCAACGAGCCATCTGCCCATCTGCGTCCGATACGAGGCAACCATCTGCTGTTCGGATAGCACTCACCTGATAAGTAGACTTGGAGCGGAGTTTCTTCAGAGCTCGATAGGCAGGTCTGAGGACATTAGCATTTAAATGACACTCGACATCCTCAGCGAGACCCCTGACGTATGGTACTTATATATGTACAGTACTTATCGTACATAGTATTTTTTAAGCAACAACCCACCCCTCCCTCTTTTCCCGCGTTAAATCAAGCGCCGAGTGCACTGATACGTGACGTGGTGGTGTGATAATCATGGTCAATTAACAAGGTCTTACTCAGGCGTTATTCATGATGAGTTAATAGAAGTATTAAAATATACCCAACATTAAAAAAAAATAATTAAAAAAAACTACAAATATAAATGACGTGTCTTTCCAGGTTATCATGCTCAATCCAGGGCAGTTTTGGTCATTGAAATCCGAGGCTGTTTTAACTGGATACCCTTGAAACTTCCCTCTTCAAGCAGTTTAAATCACAGGATGAAAGAACCGAGAATCAGGCAGCAAAGGAGGCCCAGGTTGAGAATACTGGTTATTAGAGAGTATTAGAGAGGTGGACAGAATAAAAGTAAAAGAAAGAAGAAAGGCTTGTGCAGGAGGCAACAGAACGGGGGAAGGCATGAAGCTAGTAAGGCATTTAGCATGAAAGGTCACTTTGCAGTTTCACCCAAGCAATGCCTCTCTGGTGTAGCTTGCTTGTATGTGTTGATGTTGGTCAATGTAGTGAATAGATTGATGGTTCACATCATTCCCGTGTCTTTCTTAGTTATGACTGTTTCTTTCAACTCCATCTTATGTCCACCTTTCATTTCTAACAATATTAGGAAACCTGAGGGACATCTGGGTTTTTGGTTGGAGGAGCATTAAATCAAGTAATGTGCGTTGCAAAATCGCTCGAAAATCAACAAGATCACATAAAATAATTGAAAATACTTTGAATGTGGGTGCTGCTGTTGCTGCTGCTGCGAGAGTTGTTTGTTGTTTTTTAGTTGAGCAGTGTTGGGTTGGGTTGTGTGTGTGTAGGGGAGGGGGGGGGAGTGTCTGTTGTTCGTAGCTGTAAGTTGGAGTTAAAAGAAAAAGTCAAAACTGGAAAAAATATATATTTGCCATGGAAATGATATATGCCCTGAATCAATTTACTATATTACCCCCCCCACCCCACCCACCCACACACACACACACACACACACACACACACACATACACACACGTGGCACCGTTCAAGACGGAAGGGAATACAACTGCTCTGGCATTGAATACACTGAGGACTACAAACCCAGCAGACCTGGTGATGTATTGCAGGGGGAGAGGGCGCTATGCAAGTGATCCTGTCTCCTAAGTCATATTGAATTTGCTTGTGTTGAGGGTCTTGAAGCCGACTAAAATAATGGAAGGGGTTGAGAAGGAAGATGGCATCACTGCCAATGTAAGCAATATGAGTCTAGGATCAGGACCTAGAGAGATTATAGAAACACCTGCAGTATTACGACAGCTGAGAGGTTGGTACACTAAAAGAGTATTTTTTGGTTTCATGGAGAAAAAGACCAATATGCTTTTGATTATAACGGTGGAAAGAGAATTTCGGTGTTTCCGGAAGATGGTCTCCAGAATGTTTGAAAAAAAAAAAAAAAACGTCAGCTGATCGAGAAAAACGAGAGTGCTGAGATAAAAATTCGAAAAAATAACAGTACCCTGAAGGAGAAACACAAGGAGTATGAAATGGCGCTGAAAGGGCTAGAGGAAAAGGTAGACACTAATGTGGGGATAGAAGTAGCGATCAGTGAAACAAAGCTGGAATATTGGAAAACATTCTGGAAAAAGAACAAGAAAGGAAAATGTTAACTTTGCAGAGGTATTATAGCAATAAATTCGTGAGAAAAAAACAAAGGATACAGTTTTACAAGTGAATAAGGAAAATGGAAGCATTAGTGAGGGACACAGTAGCTAAGAAGAAATGTATTGTATATGGGCTACAAGAAAAAAGATGGAAAATTTGTGAGAGAAGAGGATAAAAAGATGGTTAAGCAAATTATCTCTGTGGTTCAGGATAGAGGTCAGAGTCTGGATAAGGAAATCAAAGAAATGTGTAGATTTGGAAAATGTAGTGAGGGATCTAAAAGGTCCCTAAAAAGTTAAAATGAGATCACAAGTAGGGTAGAATAAATATTGGAGAGAACTGGAAAGCTGTCTGAAAGTACGGAATATAGCAAATCTGGTTAAGGAGAGATATTAACCGAGAAGAAAGGGAAAAAGAGAAGCTTCATCTGAGAAGTGAAGCTAAGGAAAAAAAAAAAAACTAGAGAAGGACAGAGACCGAGAAAAAGAAATTTTACTGGAGAGGCTACATATGGAACTGAAGAAGTAGTATATCCGAGAAGGGGAAGGAAAACATTTAGAGTCACGTATACTAACACAGATGGGTTTGTATCAGGAATTTTGTAAGTGAAAGAACATATATTGGAAAATGGAGCAGATGTGATATGTATAACAAAAATAAAACTAAACAAAGCCATTCGAATTGATTTCAAGGGACAGGGATATAATGTTTGGAGGAGAGACAGAAGAAGAAGAAAACAGGAAGAGGTGTTATAATGTTTGGAGGAGAGACAAAAGAAGAAAAAAAGGAAGAGGTGTTTTGATAATGATTCTTGAGAATTTACGTATATGTGGAAAAGGTACAGTATGGAGATATACTGGCTGAGTTTTCAAGCATAATAATCAGAACCAGCAGTAGAGAAAGGAAAATCAAAGTTGCATATGTGCCACCAAAATCAATACATGGAAACTTGAGATACATAAGGATATGCAAAGAAGTGTTGAAGTGCTTGGGCAAAATGGTAAGAAATGACTAAAAAGTACTGCTTGTGGGGAGTCTAAACTGCGAACATGTTAACTGGAAGGACATGGAATTAAACAGATATGCTGGATGATGGCGGGAAGAAGTGCTACAACTGGCAATGGTAAACGTCTTGGAGAAGAAAAAACATCAGTGTTTGATCTCGTGTTTAAAGAAAAAAAAGTCCTGTCCAACTATCCAACAGCATAGCCCAATGGGAAAAAGTGACCATGTAGTACTTGAAATTGAATTAGAAGAACAGGAAATTTCGAGATGGGATGAGATACACAACCAAGGTAGAATGAATTACGCCGAGGCAAATTTTAAATGAATAAATAAATATTTTGATAGTTTTGACTGAAAAGAAACCATGAAAAGTAAGACAGTTCAAGAAAAATATGAAATCTTAGACAAGCACAATGAGGGAGTAAGGTGGTATGTACCAGTATATAGGGTTAAAAAAAAAGGCATATACTCATGGTACAACGCTACTTGCGCGGAACTAAGAAGAAAAAGGATGCTGCTTGGAGGAAATCCAGGAAGCATAGAAATGAAAGAAAAAAAATAGAAAGCATTATAATTGGGCACGAAGCCAATATATAAGAAGAGAGAAGAGGAAGCATATAAATAGAAAAATAATGTGCCAAGACACCATCACTCAGTAATGGTGTCTTGAGAGAGAAAGAGAGAGAGAGAGAGAGAGAGAGAGAGAGAGAGAGAGAGAGAGAGAGAGAGAGAGAGAGAGAGAGAGAGAGAGAGAGAGAGAGAGAGACAGACAGACAGACAGACAGACAGACAGACAGAGGGGGGACGAGTGAGTGTGAGATAGAGAGATGGAGAAAATCATGTTGCAGAGAGAGAGAGAGAGAGAGAGATAGAGAGAGAGAGAGAGAGAGAGAGAGAGAGAGAGAGAGAGAGAGAGAGAAGGAAGAACTAATATGGCTACATGTAACAGTAAATAGTGATAAGAAGTCAGGAATTAAGAGGAGGAGGAGGAGGAGGAGGAGGATTTAACAAGCAGCACTGAGATCATGTCCAGTGAATAGGATTGTAAGGATTCTACTCTTCATGATCCTTCTTAAAGTCCACCACTCACACGTTCCCTTCCATCCTTATCCACCCTTATCCACCACCCACCCACCCACTCCACTTCCCATCACTAAACTCACGGTCTATTCCATCTCTTTCGAATATTAAGGGGAATGGCAGTTTAATGTTTTTTTCTTTCATTTTCATTGTTTTTTTCCTTTCTTTTCCTCTTGGTTAGTTTTCCCTCTCTTACATAAAAAGATCATTCTCCTTCTTAGTTCCCATCTCCTCCTCCCTTCCACTTTCTAATATCATGCCCCTGTGTTCTATTTTAACCTAATTTAACCTTAACGTATCCTATCCTTTGCTATCGTATCTTATTCACTATTTTGCAGTTCATCTATTCTCGTATTCATCCTCTTCATCTATTCTCTATCCCTTCCACTTCCTAGTATTATGCTTATCTGTTCTATTTCAACCTACCTTAACCTAACCTTTCCTATTGTATCTTTTCGTATCTTATTCACTAGTCCATCTATTCTCGTATTCATCCACTCCATCTATTCTTCATCCATTTTCCATCGTCATTTCCTCGTTTCCTCCCAGCCTTTCACCACTCCCACTAAACATCCACTTCTGTGTTTCTCATAGTTTCCATGTCCCACCAATATTTCACCTGCATGTAACACACATTTCGTCACAATTTAATTAATCAACGCCCCCCCCCTCTCTCTCTCTCTCTCTCTCTCTCTCTCTCTCTCTCTCTCTCTCTCTCTCTC
>CM035223.1:12829533-12853399 GCA_020233015.1 Callinectes sapidus | reverse complement strand
GAGCGAGGAGAGAGAGAGAGAGAGAGAGAGAGAGAGAGAGAGAGAGAGAGAGAGAGAGAGAGAGTTACCTAACTTTATTAAGAAATTAAGATTTACCTCAGCCTGAGTGCAATGTTTCCTTTCACCCAACAATATTATTGCTTGTTGCCAGGTGGTGGTCCACCTCACAAGGAGGCCCTGGATGAACCAGCCATGCTGGTGGCAGACTACTTGGGAAGTGATTTCCGAGCAGTGGGTGGCATTACCTTGGATGGTCTGGGCGTTGACACTGCCGTTATTAAGGATGTGCCATCTCCTAGGTATGTTACAATTTAAGGCACCTACCCTATCTTAACATATCACTTATGGTTTCCTACCACTCATAATTCTTACCCTAACTTAACCTTTGAGAGGTGTGTTTATCAAGAAAATGTACTATGTTAGAATCTAAGGTTAACCTTATTAACCTAACCTGAACGAATTCTTTATCACTTCACTCAACAACATTTAATTTGTTACTTAGACTTTTGTGTGACCATGTTAGGCTAAATATATGTACTTTGAGTTAAATTAAGGTGAAATATTGTAAATTAGGGACAAGTATTAAACATATAGAGTAGTGATTGACTGATTGGAAAGATTTGCAGACCTTATGAATGCCATAAGTGTGAGATCTTTTTTTTCATTAGTATAACTGCATAAAGATAAGCATATATTTCCAATTATTTTTTACGTTACATTATTCTTTCTTTTAGTGCCCTTGTCAGTGACCAAAACCCCGAAGTGGTCATCTCTGAAGGTGGAGCAGAGCATGCTTCATCCCTGCTGCCTCTACTGGAGGAATCTTCTGTTTTGCCAAGTCCTTTACCACAGCACTTGGTAAAACAGGTCTATGAAGCAGACCTAGAAGCCTCTAGGAGCAGGCAGTAGGCTGAGGAAGTGCGGGCTGAAGAAAAACGGCGGCTGACCGAGGAGGCATAGCAGCAGGCTGAAGAAATTCGGCTGTGGACAGGGAGAGTACGGCTGCATGCTGAAGAAGAATTTCAGCAAGCACGCCGAGAGGCTTACATAGCTCATGCTCTTGCCTTCTCTTTGTTAACTAAGATTTGAACCAGTGAAATAACTTTTTTTCATGGTTTTCTCCCTTTTATAGGACCTGGGAGGAAGGATGTAAGCCTAGTAATGTTAATTACAAGGTAATTGCCTGAGATTATATATACCAAAACTGAATTACATGCAAAACTTTCATTACTATCACTAACTGCTACCTTACTAATGTTTTATATAATCCATCATTTCCCTAACCTAACCAAATGTTGCAGGGAAGAATGTATATTGAATATCTTTTTAAGCCCAACCAAGAAAAGAATTTCCTTACAAACCTGTTTTATGCAGCCTGTGTTGCATTTCGTGGCAGAAGATAGGGGGTGAGCAGCCATCGGTTGCAGGGATAGCCACTATCAGCTAGTAGATGACATCCTTCTGTGTAGGTTGTGAGGGCCCAAATCATCACCACAGCATAATTGCATTTTTTTTTCCAGTTGCTAGATATCGGAGAGTTACCAATACCTTCATCTCTGGGGTGACCCCATGTTTATAGTACTCGTGTGGCTGTGTAGCTGGTCTCACCAAATTAGTAACAAAAGCAATGCCTTCACTGTCCAATCGGTACCTCTTGATGAGTTCAGCATCATTATAGATACCAAGAATGTTCTTGCGCTCAAGGAAAGTCCTTGGACGTCGTCTTCTTACTTGTTGATGGTTGGCCATGGTGTTATTGTTGTCCGTCCCGTCGGTGTCTGAAAATGACTTAAGTCCGCTTGAGCCACCGCGCTCGCAGCTTAACTTTTAGGGCAGGACTAAGCAGGATTTAAGGATTTGAGTCATTTTCTGGGATGTGCTTAATCCGCCCAAGTCATTTTTTTTACTTAAGTCACGCTAAGACCTTCTATGAATACCGGCTCAGGAGAATATCTAGGTATACCAGGGCAGCTTTCCACTGCAGCCCCTCGAGCACCCACATACTCTGACCGCCGTACTGTCAACACCTAGCAGCTCTCGTCCTTTGGTTCGCTGGTCGCAAGACAATTCAGCCACTTTTCATCTACTTTTCTACTGACTGAAAGTGAATATGGCTAGTGTCACTGCAGACATAGAGTCTACAACTCTTGACCATGAAATTTCAACCGGGATTCAACAAGCCATCAATGCAAGTTTGGACAACTTTACACTGGACCAGATGACTGACAAGGTGAAAACAAGACGGCAGACCAGTGCACTTGGAAGCTCCGGAGATATAAGTGTTGCAGAGATTGTTACCGAAGTGGTTAAAGCTATACAACCAATGATAGTGCAATGTGTTACCTCTGCAGTTTCGCAAGCCGTTACAATTATTGCCGTTAAGTTTGTGGGCGATATGAGAAACCTAAATAACGACACGATTTCGAGCATGAGGAAACAACTAAAGCAGCAGACATACCAATTGGATAGAATGGAGCAATATACCCGCAGAGAGAACATCAGGATTAAAGGTATGAACTACACAGATAATGAGAACACTAATGAAATTGTTATGAAGCTTGCAAGTGACATAGGGGTGCAGTTATCCAATGAAGACATCAGTACAAGTCATAGACTCGGTGTTTCTCGAGACAACGCAAAGCCTAGCCCCATTATTGTCAGATTCTCCAGACGAGACAAGAAAGTGGAACTGCTCCGGAAGAAGAGAAACATTCAACGTGGCATATATATTGAAGAAGATCTGACGAAACTGAGACGGAACCTGGCATACGAAGTTCGAAAGGATTCGAGGACGACTAAGACATGGACTATCGACGGTAAAATATACGCCATGGTAAAGGAAGGAGAGGCCGAGGTGAAGAAAGTGTTTGAGACGCCGGACGACCTTTACAAATTAGGATGGAACGAATCAAGACTCGAAGCCTTCCTGGAGTCGAAATAGGAACCCTGCGACCCCCAGCTGACGAAACCGACGGTTTCAAATGAAGACGTCATCCGAATCTGTAGTCTGAATGTTTATGGGCTGAGAAGTAAGTGGCAAAATGGTGTTTTTCAGGACTATATGAGTAAATTTGATATTCTATGTTTAACTGAGACTAAAATTAAGACAGATTTTCAACTTGAAGGTTTTAAATGCATATCACTTAATCATGATGTTGTGAAGTATCATTATCCAGGCATACATGGCATTAATATCTTTGTGTCTATTAATATTATGAGTATTGTTGATGAATTAGTTGATAATATGTTGTTTGACTCTGCCTTGTGGGTTAAGGTAAATAATCAGTTCATCTTGTGCTCAGTTTACATGCCTCATGAAGCTTCTAAGTATCATTATGTTGAATGTTTTGACGATCTTGCCACAGATATTTCTACGGTGATGAGTAAATACGAATTACCGCTCGTCATTGTGGGCGACTTTAACAGTAGGTCTGGTACGCTTGATGACTTTGTTAATATTTGTGATACTGATAAAAACAACTTTGCTATCTTGAATGACAACTATACTTCCAAAGATTATCTTGACTCTTTAGACATACCTAGTAAAAGGTTTTCTGTTGACAAGGTTATAAATAATAATGGTAGAAAATTCATCGACCTTTGCCAATGTTTTGACTTGAAAATAGTGAATGGAAGAATGGGTGCTGATAAGTACATAGGTAATGCCACTTGTGATGACGCTAGTGTAATAGATTATGCAATTTGTTCTCCAGCTATTTTTGCAGACATTCATGATTTCTATATTGATATATTTGATCCATTGCTTTCAGACAAACATAACCCAATGATTATCAATGTTGCCTTAAAACATGAGACCGTGCATGAGTTACCTGTTATGTATGATAACACAGTCAATGCCTCTCCAAAATCAATGATATTTAGATGGAATTATGAAAGGAAAGATGACTACTTAAATGAGTTTGATTTACAGAATATAGAAAACCTTAAAAATAAAGTAGAACATCTAAGTATCATTACACAGTCTGAAATTGATGTAATCTCAGATGAATTAAAGAATGTGTTTTTACAACCTGCGAAAAATACTAATATGTGCAAGGTTATGACTACGTCTACTATGAAGCCGAAAAAACGCAACGATAAATACTGGTTTAATGAAGAATGCAGAGAATCTAAAAGACAATATACGCAATACAAAAAATCAGTTAAACACTTTCCGGCCAAAGAGCGTAAAGAAGCTTTAAAAGAACATGCCAAACGGCATAAAAAAGTCATCAGAAGGGTAAAGAGAATACATGATAGAGACTTGCATGAACAACTAAGATTACTTAAGAATAAAAACCCGAAAGACTACTGGAATTTGATAAATACTGACAATACTAGTAACACTATCGGTAACGTATCAATAGAAGAATTTCAACAACATTTTGAAGAATTAGGAACTCAGAATTTAACGGTTGAATCGCTGTGTAGAGAAGATATTAGGATACTTGACCAACATCTTCCTAATGACATAGATAATGAAAATCTAAACAGTGAATTTACTATAGAAGAAGTTACAGCACACGTAAAGAAACTTAAAAATAATAAATCACCAGGAATAGACAATATTTTAAATGAGTTTATTAAATGCTGTCCCGCGCAACTTATGCTAACTATTGTATCTTTTTTCAACTTAATTCTAAATCACTCTATCATACCCACAGACTGGACAATAGGGATAATTAAGCCTCTATACAAGAAGAAAGGTGACATAAATAATGTGGATAATTACCGGGGAATTACATTACTTAGTTGTTTGGGTAAATTATTTACGTCTTTATTAAACACAAGAATTTACGACTACATGTGTAAAACCAAGTCATTAGGGGAGGAACAAGCGGGCTTTCGGAAAGACTATAACACCATGGATCACATTTTTGCCTTACATGTATTGACACATTACTACATTTCTCAAAAAAGAAAACTTTTTTGTGCTTTTATCGATTATAAAAAAGCTTTTGACTTAGTTGATAGGTCTTTTTTATGGACGAAACTTCTTGCATCCAATATCAAAGGCAAGGTGTTTGATGTAATACAAGCTCTATATAATAACACTAAATCATGTGTAAGAGTTGGAAATAGTGATTCCTCTTTTTTTCATTGTAAAGTTGGTGTTCGGCAAGGTGAGAACCTGTCTCCATTATTATTCTCGATCTACCTTAATGATTTTCAAAATTATATCAGCAATAATTTCACCGGTTTACCTTTTCTTTCGAATAATGTAATTGATTTTAGTGATATAAATATGTATTTTAACCTTTATTGTCTGTTATATGCTGACGACACAATTGTATTCGCAGAGAACGATGTACAACTACAACTAGCTTTGGATGCAGTTTTTGATTATTGTAATAAATGGGCATTACAGGTCAATACGTCTAAATCAAAAGTTATGATTTTTTCTAAAGGCAAAGTTAGAAAGTATAAGACCTTTAATTTCGGCAACAACACTATAGACGTTGTAGATGATTATGTTTATCTTGGAACAACTTTCAATTACAATGGTCAGTTCCATAAAGCAAAGAATAAACAAATGATACAAGCAAAGAAATCCACCTTCAGCTTATTGAGTAAAATTATTAAATTAAACCTTCCAGTTGATATATCTTTGGATTTATATGACAAACTTGTAATGCCAATTCTGTTATACGGGAGTGAAGTTTGGGGATTTGGAAACATAAATCAAGTTAAAGTTACCTACAATACATTTCTTAAAAGAATTTTGAAACTCAATAAGTCTACATCAACTTGTATGTTATATAGTGAATTAGGTGTAAGAAACCCAATGGATATAGTTGACAATAGGCTTGTAAATTTTTGGTATTCAATTGTAAATGGTAATAGCTCAAAAATTTCAAATATTTTGTATAAATTTGTTAAAACAATGCACGACTTGAATATCTACAAATTACCATGGTTGGAAAAGGTAAAAGAACTATTAGACTTGAATGGAATGTCAAATGTATTCTATGATGTTTCTAATGTTAATGGTAATTGGTTGAAAAATGCTTTCAAACTAAGATCAACTGATATTTACAGGCAAAACTTGAGTGAAGATGTTTCCAATAATGCTGCTTGTATAAATTATAGAATTTTGACAGTAGATGTTAAATTACAAAGATATCTGTGTGTGCTTCCTAAGCAATGGTCAATCTTAATATGTAAATTCAAGTGTGGTAACCATAAATTACCCGTTGTTACTGGTAGATATGCTAACATTGCTTTGGAACATAGGATGTGTATGTTATGTGATAACAATGATATTGGCGACGAAATACATTATTTGTTCTATTGTAATTTTTTCATAAATAGTAGAAAAAGATACCTGAAGAAGTACTACTACACTAATGTTAATATTATGAAAATAGGGGAACTCTTTGATTGTAGTAACTCAAGTACATTGTTGAATTTAGCTAAATTTATAAAAGAAATCTATTGTTTTTTCCAGTCAAACCATTGATATTAACATACTGATATGTTAGTGCGGTGATTATACATGTATGTATTGTTTGTACTCTTATACCCCGCTAGGTGTCGCTTGAGTTAATAAAACTGTTAAAACTGTTAAAACTGTTAAACCCGCTCCATCAAGCGCTCGAAGCAGCTCGGGGCGATGCACAACCCAAAGGGCATTACCCTAAACTGCCACAGCCCCTGGCCAAAGAAGAAGGCAGTCTTCTTCCTGTCTTCCTCATCCACTTTCACCTGGTGGTACCCAGACTCCAGGTCCAGCGTTGAGAACCACTGTACTCCTGACAGCGCGTCCAATGTGTCATCTATCCTTGGCAAGGGATACGCATCCACCACTGTCACGGCGTTGAGGGCACAGTAGTCCACACAGAACCTCCTCGAGCCGTCTTTCTTGTTCACCAGTACCATTGGGGGGCACCAAGGACTGTCAAACTTCTCAGTCAGCCTTGCAGCGTCCATCTCTTGCACTGAACGCTGCATTTCTTCCCTCTTAGCCCAAGCCACCCGCCGCGGAAGCTGCTTGATGGGAGGGTGGTCCCTGGTGAATCTAGAGTGCTTCACCAAGGACGTGCAGCCCAGGTCCATGTCTCCCCTACTGAAGACATCTGCATACTGGGCCAGGGTCTGACGCATCTTCCTGGCCTGCTCCTCTGACAAGTGAGTTGCACTCCTGCTCGCCAAGTCCTCTAGATGGGGAGGTACAGCCTCCTCCGCCATCCCCCTCTCCTCAACAACCCCAAGGCGTGGCCCTTCATGCGGCGCCACGGTGGTGGAGGTAACAGGCGTGGAATGGTCAGGCGTGGACGCAGAATGTTCACTTCTCACCGGTATACACCGTGCCTCTTCTGCCACCTCACAAGTTACATGCCTGGACTTATCACCTCTCACGCCCTGAGCGTCGCCTCCGAGAATCAAGGGCACCTCTTGGTTCTGTACCCTCATCCTTCCCCCTCGGAGATCCACGCACGCTCCCACCCGCGTGAGGTAGTCCAGTCCCAACAAGCATGGGTCCTCAATGTCAGCTATGAAGACTGGCAGGCACTCCATCACATCTCCCATGCCCATGTTGACTAACACAAGCCCCCTCGTGGTAGTACATTCGCCGGTGACACCACACAACAGCTACGTGGCTTCAGGCACGCCACGTGCATCCACCATGTCCTCCCTGACGAACGTCCGCTCGGAGCCTGTGTCCACCCCCAACCTGGCAGAGCGCCCGTTCACTGTGCCAAACACTCGCACAGCCCAGGGCGCCGCAGTCAGACGGCACCTTATTCCCTGTGGGGCCCCAGGACCTCCAGCTGGGGTGCAGCCCCGTTGCCCAGCCTGGCCGAGTTTCTCGCCTGCACGACATCCGTAGGCCGCTGGCACACACTAGTAACATGGTCGGATCGGCCACAGCTCCACCAACAGGACTTGAAAACCATTAGACGTGGCTCCTCCAGCGAACGGGTCCTTCGCCTCCTGCCACACTGGCTCTTCTTATGCCCACGCTGGCCCGCACCCCCCTCTGAACTCCTTAGGGCTCGCTTTCCTCCCACGAACATTGTTTTGCGCCTGAGCCCTTCTTCCCCGGAAGTGACGGGGTAAGGCGGTGACATCTCCTGTGTAACGCAATTCAGACGGTCCCGGGGTGCCACCTGTAGTGCGAAGGAAGGCCTCAATCTCCAAGGCCCTCGCCAGCGCCTCCTGGAAATCACATGGATGCGCTTGCTTTATGTAAATCTACAGCTGCTGTTGCTGCAGGGCATCCACAAAGTTGTCACGAGCCAACACGGCCACCATGTCCTCCGGTGCCGTTGGGTACGCCCGCCTGACCAGCGTCTCCAACTCCTGGACGAGCTGAGAGAGAAGTTCGCCCCGGTTCCTCTTCCTGTTTTTCAGGCTGGCCCGGTACACTTCTGCATGGTGGTGTTTGCCAAACTTCCTCTGCAGTGCCTCCATCACGCTTGTGTGTACCATGCGCTGTGCCGGGGCTAGGTGAGCCAATACTTCCAGTGCTGGTCCTCTCAGGCAGGAAACAAGCTGCAGAGCCCGGTCAGCGTCATCCCAGCCCTGAATATCAGCAAGGAGCTCAAACTGAGCCAGGTAAGCCTCCCAGGCCACCCGTCCATCAAACTCAGCTGGTTTCCTCCCCACAGTCCCGCCAGACGTGCCCAGAAGGGAGGTGGGGAGCGAGGGGAAGTCAGAGCGGGAGCAGGGTGGTGGCTGAGAGACGGCACTGGTGAGCTCACCGCTCCCTGGTCTCGGACTCGCACCACACCAAGCCCTCACATCTGCGGGCTCCGACTCGATGCTTCCACGCCTCCACTGCGACGGGATGTGGACCCACGCCGATCCCTCTTCACCTTCTGCCACGGCCTGCCCTCCACGGTTGTTGGTCTGCTGTTGCACAGTCATCTGCAACGCCGCCAGCTCTTTCCTACAAGCGACAACAGTCTGTTCCACCATCTGTGCCTCATCTCCCATGTGCCTCAGTTCAGTCATCACCTCACTTTTCAGACTGCCACATTGTTCTAACATGAACTGACGCTCCTCTGCCTTCACCTGTGTGAATCCTGCCGCCAGTTCCCTTATTTGTGCTGCCTACTCCTTCATTTGTGCTGCCTACTCGTCCATTTTCACCGCCTGCTGATCTAATATTGTTGTCGCCTCCTGGTCTATTTTCACCGCCTGCACCTTTATTTCTGTCATCAGGGCTTGAAGCATCGTCATCACGGCGGAATTTTCCTCACCGACCAATGTGAATCACTAGCCTCGCCCACAGACACAGAGGCGTCATCCCCGCCATCTTGCCGTCTGCGCTTATCCGCCATTCTGCTATTACAACACTTGGCTGGTCACTTGGCACCATCAAATATCCCAATACTCCTGACACCGCTGCTACGTTACCCCCTATTCTTCACACCCTCTCTCTGCCTCCAACAGCACGGTCTCAGGCCACAGGGTTCACAAGGAGGGTTGCGTAACTTCCACACAGTTTGGATGGGCAAGTGTAGCGAAGTGTACCTATAGCAGCTCATAATGGGGGACAAAGCAGACACACAGAGTTCACTTTGGCCAGTTTACTCAGCAAGCAGTACATGTAACACGGGGGAATCGTATGACACAACGCCTCACGCAAAGACAAGGCGCGCACAGCAGGGCGACACTCAGCAAGGTGGCACGGCGGGCCACCTCATACCTCTTTCACGGCCTCCCAGCAGGCTTCCACAATGTCAACTAGGCACACACAGTCCTGGAACACACTGCCAACGCACAGGCACTATTACATGGCAGTCAGAGGGTATTTCTGTCCAGGGAAGAGGGAAAGCGAGGCACCACTCTCTCACGCTGCTCTTCCCTCTGTCCTTCTCACCCGCTCACTCCCCTGCCTGCGGCCGGCCAGCAACTATCTGGTGACTCGTCAAAATCCCCTTTTTCCTCTCTCTTCCCCGTCCCTTCTTTGTCTAGACTCAAGCCCGCCACGCACATACAGACACACATACCCACGGCCACGGCCCCTCTTTACATGGGTTTGTAACAATATGTGTTAGCCATAATAGATAAGGTCAAGCGACAGTGGAATTGTGATGCACTTAGTGATAATCTGTATTTGTATGTGCTGTTATTCCAGAATTAGATTTGTTATGATTGTATTGTATTCCAGGCCAAAACATTACTACAAACAATCAAGGGAAGTTACGATCCGCGGATCGGATCCCAGACAAAATGTTATTGTATATGCGTATATGCACATTATTGTATTGTATTGTATATTGTATATATGTTTGTCATCAAAAGTTGATCAATTATTTGCTTCCAAGTGTAATTCTAGTCAAGGCCATTTTAGATATATGCTTGTAAGGGTTGAGTATTGTAAGTAATAGCATACTGCTTGTACACGTGTATCAGGTGTCCTGCCTAAAAGCATGATCACCTGGATTTTTCCATCAATAAATAAGAGGCCTTGCCATGGTCTCTCTTTCCACCATACTACAGGGCTACATGGACCACTGAAGGCTTCTCTGCGTAAGTTGTGTGCTGACAAACCACGAGAATGGCACCGATACCCAATACCTACTCGTTTTACTCAAAGGGAATGCCCTAGTAACCGGATAGGATTCTCGGCTTTTGAATTACTTTATGGGAGGACAATGAGAGGACCCCTATCAGTATTGAGGGACCTGTGGAAGGACCGCGCCCTGAAGGACGACGATCGGTCCACTTTTCAGTATGATGTCTAGCTTCAAGACAAGCTACCAGATTCTGCAAAAATCCGAAAATGCAGACACCAGTGCTCCCGCTACAAATCTTACTGTCGTCTCAAAATCGCCAGTTCCTACACAGCGATGAGGTACTTGTACTGCTTCCCAGTGATTCAAGTAAGCTCCTCGTGGCGTGGAAGGGCCCTTTTAATTGCCCCAAGGGTCCGAAACTATACCACGCTAACCTTCTAAAGCGTTACTTCCGTCGTTTGCATGCCAACTTTGCGGAACTACTCGATAAGATTCTACTAGAGTCGGAGACGCTTCCGATGATGAGGAAGGATCCACCTGCATCACTGATCAAGAGGATGAATACGCGAGGTTACCAGTGACTCCCGACGGCGAAACGGATGAAGCCGATTCCAGGGCTCAATTTAATCCTAACTTGGAGCCAGAACAATGAGACAACCTGCTAGATCTCCTTGGTAGGTATGACGATATCTTCTCAGATACCCAGGGATGCACCTCAACCGTCAAACAAGATATCGTCCTCACGACTACCGCCCGTCTCCACTCTAAGTTTTACCCGGTTCCCATTCATCTAAAGCTGTACTTTGAGGACGAAGTCAACCGATTGTTCCAACAAGGCATCATACAAAGATCAGCCTCCCAGCGTTGTTCCCCGGTAGTGATGGTGAGTAAACCTGATGGGTCTTATCACATGGCTATAGAGTACCGTCAGCTGAATGCCATCACCTTCTTCTATGCCAAGCCCAGCTGTAACATCGAAGACGACTTGTATCGATTTTCCAGGGCCAGCTTTTTCTCTGAAATAGATCTCTGCAAGGCTTACTATCAAGATTCCCTCTCAGAGAGAGAGCCAGGCCACTTACAGCTTTCCCTACTTACCTCGGCCTGATGGAATTTTGCCGGCTCTCATTTGGACTCATCACCGCCTGTGCTACCTACATCATTTGATGGGCATCGTCCTCGCAGGTTTATCGAATGTGTCTTTCTATTTTGAAAACATCTTTGTATACTCGACAAATTGGGATCATCATTGTTCTGCCCTTGAAGCTGTACTAGACAGAATTAGGACTCATGGCCTCAACCTCAAGAGCTCAAAGTGCCACTTCGGTTTCCCATCGATCAGTATCTAAGGTTTATTTTTGGAAGGGATCATCTTCAGCCACAACCCGATATAGTAGAAGCCCTGTGTCGCATACCACCGCCTCAGACAAGGAAGCCCCTGCGTGGATTCCTTGGTATGGTGGGTTCGTGTTCCGGGCGCGGCGAGGTAAGTGGCCAAGCCTGTGTATCTCGCCGCTCTTCACCCAGCAAAAGCAAGTAGGTACGGGATGTAACTTTCTAGATTGTGGCCTCGCTGTCCCGGCGTGCAGTGTGTGATGTGGTCTCAACCCTACCCGAAGTTCGATCTGTAAGCTCTGAGCTCCCACCGTAGGGAAAAGGCTGGCTGGGTAACCAGCAGGCGACAGCGACAGTAAATATAAAAGCACACACACACACACACACACACACACACACACACACACACACACACACACACACACACACACACACACACACATTGGTATTGGTCTAAAGTAATTTTTTTTCCCTCAAACAGCTAGCTTTGCCGCCCCCTTATCAGGCCGGAAGCCAAACTGCCTGTCTGAGAGGAGACGATGGTCATTCCCTTGTAATGAATTATAAATCAAAGGATATATTAATTCATTAAGATCAAATGCAGCTGATTATGATGAAATTACTGCATCCCTACTTAAGCCAACTGTAAACCATATATCAACTCCTCTTTGTCATTTAGTTAATTTATGTTTCCGACATGGTGCATTTCCAAATAAATTAAAGATTGCTAAATCATTACCTCTATACATATCTGGCAACAAAGATGATATTAAGTATTTATTAGTAAAATATTCGAAAAAGCTATTGCAAATAGACTTGTAAATTTTCTTGAAAATAATAATTTATTAGATAAATGTCGATTTGGGTTTAGGAGGCATTCCTCAACACAGTCAGCACTTTTACATTTTCTTTCAAAAGTCTATACAGAATTGAATAAAAAATCTTATGTTGCCATCATGTTTCTAGATATTTCTAAGGCTTTTGATTCCTTGAATCATCACATATTGCTTGCTAAACTACTGGCTTGAGGAGACCTGTATATGATTTATTTAAAAGTTGTTTATCACAGCATAAGCAATTTGTCCTTTGTAATGATGTTTACTCAGATTATAGGATTATAAAACATGGTGTACCTCAGGATTCAATATCAGGCCCAATTTTGTTTTTGATTTATATAAATGATATAGCAAATTCTACTAATGATGCTCGCTTAACAATGTATGCTGACGACACAAGCTTTATTTTCACAGGTGATAACCTAAATGCTCTACACTCTAAATTCTCTAGGGAATTAAATAATCTCAGTAAGTGGATAAGTGCTAATAGATTAAAACTCATTGTTAATAAAACTCATGTGTTGTTATTCCAAATGAGTTCTTTAAAGTATGATTTAGCTCCAGTTAAGTTAGATCAAGAAATTGTTCAAGGTGTTAACACAATAAAAATTTGGGGGTTTTGGTAGATGATAACCTAAATTGGAAGCATCATATTACTAAACTTTGTAACACTTCATCAAAAAACTGCTGGAATTTTGTATCGAGTCAGACACCAACTTACAGCAGAATCTATGTTGACTCTCGATTACACTTTATGCTATTTAAAAATTATGTATTGTATTTCTATTTGGGGTTGTACATGGCTATCATTTCAAAATAAATTAGTAAAAGTTCAAAAGCAAATTCTAAGAGTAATTACATTTAAAAAGACATTTGAATCTAATGAAGAGATATTTAATGAACTACATTTGTTAAAGCTAAATTATATTCAAAAATATTTTCTTTTGTTAGACATATTTAAATCATTAAAAAACAATGAAAGAATATTCAACACTCAAGTTCATCCTCAGATTACAAGAAAGAATCATACGAATTCGTCAAGTCCCCCGTTTAGAACTAAACTTTTCAAATATTCCATCTTGTATCTAGGTTCTGAAGTATGGAAATCTCTTCCATCTTCTATAAAACCTGAGGTAGAATCTATGACTTAATAATTTTGAATAAAAAATAAAAAATATATATTTCTACAATTTTCAGCTGACTATTCAAACATATTTTTTTTAATGAAATTATTACAATGTATATCATGTTTTCTTGTACAGTAGTGTCTAATCAATTATGTTTTCTTGTGGCCCGTATTGAGCCGTTGTAGGTTGTATTACTTTTGAATTTCTGCTAAAAAAAGGTGAAAATATGTAATAATGATTGACACTGCTATGAGATACATATCGGCAGTCCATTCCATGTGAAGATATATTATGTACTTGTACCTTTATTATGATGGAATAAATCTGTTGAACTTGAACCTGAACTTCAACACACACACACACACACACACACACACACACACACACACACACACACACACACACACACACTGCGTATTGTAGTGGTTTGTACCCTCGCTTCACAACAGAGAGGGCCCGGGTTCGTGTTCCGGGCGCGGCGAGTCAAGTGGCCAAGCCTGTGTATCTCGCCGCTGTTCACCCAGCAAAAGCAATGTAACTTTCTAGATTGTGGCCTCGCTGTCCCGGCGTGCAGTGTGTGATGTGGTCTCAACCCTACCCGAAGATCGATCTGTGAGCTCTGAGCTCCCACCGTAGGGAAAAGGCTGGCTGGGTAACCAGCAGGTGACAGCGACAGTAAATATAAAAGCACACACACACACACACACACACACACACACACACACACACACACACACACACACACATTGGAATTGGTTTAAAGTAATTAGCAAAGCTTTATTTTGGTTCCACCACCACAACCATCCCCATTTATTTCAGAGAAGACGAAGAAGACAAAAAAATGATAATGATAGCAACTACAAGAAGAAGAAGAAGAAGAAGAAGAAGAAGAAGAAGAAGAAGAAGAAGAAGAAGAAATAATAAATGAAAAAAAAAATAATAAAAAAAAAAAAAAAAATATAATAATAATAATACTAAATAATAAAAAATAAATAAGATAATCATAATAAAAATAATAATGACAATAATAATTAGTGATAATAATAATAATAAGAAGAAGAAGAACAAGAAGAAGAAGAAAAGAAGAAGAACAACAACAACAACAACAACAACAACAACAACAACAACAACAACACTAATAATAATAACAATAATAATAATAATAATAATAATAATAATAATATTATTATTATTATTATTATTATTATTATTATTATTATTATTATTATTATTAATATCATTATTATCATTATTATTATTAAGATTATTATTATTATTATTATTAACATTATTATTATAATATTCTTCATATTTTTGAAATGTAATTGGTTTTCTTCTATCAGGCACAATTTTTATGATGAGATAAAAGAGGTATATAACTCCCATCAGCAGTATCGCTGCAAGTAAACGTCTTATACAGGTAAATTATGAATTCTGTTTAATAACTATTTATATTAATTTTTGTAATTTTGTTTTCATGATCTTTGGACTCCTTAGTTAATCATTTTCAACAAAAGTATTTCATCAGTCTTTATTTGTATCCTCTCAAAATTTACTTTTTGTTTCAAGTGATACCTGAAACAAAAAGCAAATTTGGGGCCAGTCATCATCATCGTCAAATTTTACTCAGGATGTCAAGGCATTGCAAGAACAGATCCCAGCTGGTATCGTCATCGTGAGAAAGCATTCACTCCTTATTACATATGACAAGGAAAATGACTTGGTGTATTGCAGTAATCCGAAAGGACTGGTAGGAAAGTTCGGTATATGTTATAACAATGAAGAATAGGGAATCAATTACAAAGATGATCTGTGGTGATTTGAAGATTGGATGTATGTTGCTGGGGCAGCAAGCAGGGTACATGAAATTTCTATGCTTTTTGTGTGAGTGGGACAGTGGAGCGAGAAATCTGCATTGGATTCAGGAACGTTGACCAAGTAGGAATCCACTCACACCAGGGACAAAAGACATCTTGCAAGAAAGTTTAGTGGATCCAAAAAAGGTTCTACTACCAAGATTAAAGATGGAGTATTTGTTAGTCCGGACATAAGAAAGATCATGAATGATGAAAACTTCGAGGGGTTTCTTGGTGAGCAGAAAAGGGTGGTTGGATTACCTTAAAAATGGTGATTAAAAAGTTTTTGGGCAATCACAAGAGTCCATACAACAAGGATATCGTAGAAAGAATGCTGGAAAAGTTCAAGGGTTTGAAATGCAACATGAGTCTTAAAGTTCATTTTCTACATGCGCATCTTGACCATTTCCCCGAAAATTTAGGAGACGTGAGCGAAGAACAGGGGGAAAGGTTTCACCAGGACATAAAGAAGATGGAAAGAAGGTACCAAGGAAGGTGGAACGTTAGTATGTCAGCGGACTACTGCTGGATGTATCACCGGGAGACTTCACAAAATGCCTACAAACGTAAAGATTATACAGATTCTGATTTTACAATTATAAAGAATAGTTAAGAGTACATTTTCGTAAGTCTGATTTATATTTTTTTCATTCAATCTTCTCTAAAAATATGATCAGGCAAATTTTCTATTATTTTATTTAGTTCTTTAATATATGTATAATGAGATCAACAAATGTGTGCCTAAACCTTACATGGTAGGGAAAAATTATAATGTTATTTTGATTCAGCACCCTCGAAATGTTTAAATACACATTTCATATTCAAAACAATTCCGGGTAGCGTGCCACATGCCCATATAGCCGCAGTTGGCGCTGACAGGCTATTCTAGTAATAGGCCTCGAATCGGTCTCACGAAACAATCGCTGATTTGACACGAAGTCATACCAGCGGTATTCCATGATCCTACGAAGATATCTAGTACCAAAGACATCAACTCGCCTCTTCAGGACGGTGTTCAGTGTCCATGTTTCACAACCATAGGGTAAGACAGGTATCACCAGCGACTTGAAGATCCGAATCTTTGTTCGTCTACATAGGTAACGACAACGCCAAATACTTGTGTTGAGTGAGTCCATAACGCCGTGGGCCAGGCCAATCCGCTGTGTGACTTCTTGGCTCGACCCACCATCGTTATGTTCCACACTACCAAGGTATGTGAAGTTTTTCAAGAACTCATTGTCCTCACCACACGCATGGACAGACTACTGTTTCACCCATCCTAAGTCTTGCCCCAAGAAACCTCAAGTCCCAAACGCTTCACCTCCTCGTGCGGTGCCTCTATAACCATTACCAGAACCTCCAGTGACTCTGCAAAGATTGCTGCATCATCAGCAAAAACAAGATCTGTAATCTCAGTGTTGCCACCAGATGCTCCACAATAACTTTGTTCTACAACTCTGCCTAGTACCCAGTCCATCCATGTGTTGAAAAGTGATGGAGCAAGCACGCAACCCTGCCTTACACCCATATTCACAGGGAAGAAGCTGGACACGCCTCCTCCACACTTCACAGCACTCAGTCCCGGAGTACAGGCCAGTTAATAGACCAATAATCCTAGTAGGAATCCCACGGAGACGCAGAATATTCTCAAACGTCTTCTCGAGATCGACATGGGCTGCAAGCATTCCCTGTCAAAACTTACCGGGCGTGAACCCTGACTGTTCAGATCTCTGGTGCTTCAGCAGGTGAGTGCGGATCCCCCTCAGCAGCAAAAGGGCAAGCACCTTACCTGTTACGCTGAGCAGTGTTATTCCACGGTAGTTGTTGCAGTCTTGACGATCCCTTTTCCCCTTTCAGATAGGGACGACCGACCCCTTTTTCCAGTCAAGAGGATTGGTACCTGAATGCCATACAACAATAAAGACAGCATGCAATCCACGGATCATGGCTTCACAGCCAGCTTTGAATAGCTCCGCACTGATTCTTCACCCTCTCTCTCTGCCCCCAACAGCACATCTCAGGCCACAGGTGCACAGGCAGGGCAGGGCAGGGCACAGGGGGGTTACTTAACATCCACACAGCTCAGCTCGGATGGGCAAGTGAAGCGAAGTGCAGCTATAGCAGCTCAAAATAGGACCAAAGCAGAAGCAGAATTCACTTTAGCCAGTTTACGCAGTGAACGTAACACAGGGGCAAGGATTCTAAGAAGGATACCAAGCCGTGAATTATATCTTGGAGGAAAGATCATGGCGCCACAGTGGCCACTGACGGTAGTTAAACATAGAGAATTGAACCCATTTTCTCTGTTTCGCAAGGGATGGCTATATTTTTTTCATTAATTTTTCGTCATCCTTTTCTTATATATTTAGTCCTATATTCACTCATTCATAGGTACATTGATAAATATACATATAGATTAATATATTTTATTGTGTAATATCGGTTACATAAAGTCAATAGCCATAATGACTAGATTAGTTCTAAAACTAAACAGAATTTTAATGCTTCCGAAGCATTGAATTTCATACTTGCAATGTTGTGACAAGAATAATCATTGCATTCACATAACAAAATGATTGATAGAGCACACACACACACACACACACACACACACAGGTGTGTGTGTGTGTGTGTGTGTATATATATATATATATATATATATATATATATATATATATATATATATATATATATATATATATATATATATACCTCTCTTACCCGTGAGATGTGGGACTGCATTATTAAGCTATGGTAACAAGGTGGTGGGTGGTCTTTCCAGTCAGCTTGCGTTGGAGTCACTGCATTCGTCTGCAAGTGAAATGTGTCAGTGGCAATAAAATTCAACTCAACAATAAAACCAGTCCCTATGTCACAACCTTTAGAGCAATCTGGATAAGGTTAGGCTAGATTTGTAAATGTTTTAACGATATTTACCTACCGTTTCCTCAGTGAGGCAGATACTCCAATATATACAATGGCTTTTTATTTAAATGTGTAATATTTATTAACTTATCTTATCATTATCTATCACTACATATCTTCTATTGTTTCTAGGGAACATATGAAGGCGCATCCGTGGACAAGTTGCTCAATTTTCGCCACAAAAGCAGCAAGAACTGTTCCTTGTTGTTATTGTGCGTGGGGACATTTTGAATGTGATGGTGCCGGTGGAGCGTTGCCGTTGTGTGGCGTCAACAGCTGGCCGGGCCCAGGGGTCCCCCACCCCTTCACTACTCTCCACTGCTGCTGCTCTCTTGTGTCCACTGACGGCATGAATCTCAATTTCGCCAATTCGATCAATTCATCCTTGATTATAATATCCTTGCACAGGGGGGACCGTGTGACATGACGCCACACACAGGACAAAGGGGCGCACGGTAAGGCGACAGCTCGGGCCACCTCACACTTCACATCTCTTTCAGGGCCTTCTGGCAGGCCTCCACAATGTCAACTGGACACACACAATCCTGACACACACACTGCCAACACACAGGCACTATTACATGGCAGTCGGAGGGTATATCTGTCCAGGAACGAGAGGAAGCAAAGCGGCACTCCTCTCTCCCTTCTTCTCACCGGCTCACCCTCTCTCTCTCTCTCTGCGGCTGGCCAGCTACTGCCTCAGCTCGGCTGGTGTCTCTTTCGCATCCCGGACACGTCCCCTTCTTTGTCTAGACTCTCAAGCCCGCCACGCGTATGCAGACACACATAAACACGTGCACGGCCCCCCTCCATGGATAAGTAACAATATATATATATATATATATATATATATATATATATATATATATATATATATATATATATATATATAGATATATATATATATATATATATATATATATATATATATATATATGTGTGTGTGTGTGTGTGTGTGTGTGTGTGTGTAGGGGGCGTGGTAGTGGTGTAAACAACAGAAGGAACAGCTCCTACTTTCAACACAAGATATAGAGAAAGTACTGGGTCCACGAAGGCACAAATAGGACCAGGAGGTGCGTGAATACGTAAGGCGCAATTGTTGTTGAGTCAGTGGTGTTGGGGGTTTTGGACTTAGTCATAATTTAAGGCCAAAAAATTGGTGTGCTCTGGTAGCACCCCCCCCCCTCGACCCGCGGGCCTCCCACTGCGCATGCGCACTAGCCCTTAACAACGGAGTCATTTAAAAGCATCCATAGCAACCAATCTACCACAGCAACCCTAAATACTTGATTGCTGTGTATACGCACATTCATTACCACTTGCCTATACGCCTAGAATTCATTAGATGGCTGACAGTGCCGAGGCAGTGCGTGATTTGTCACTGAATGAGATCAGCAGGATGACTAATGCACAACTGAAGCGTGCCTGACTACGCTACTTGACGCAGAACGGAGAGAAGATCCCCCTAACGCAGTATTACTCGAGGAACTAAGAAGTCTACGTGAAGAAATAGCTGAAGTAAAGGAATTGAAGCAAGAGGTTCAGCGTTTGTCGGAGGGTTTAGATAACGCCTACAAGATCATCCATAATCAACAGTTATACCTGGAGACACTCGACAACAAGGAGCGACGATGCAATCTGGTGATCACTGGATTATCTGAAGACCCAGACGAGATCGGCGCAAATGACAGTGAGAAGGTGGTCAAGGTGCTGCAATCTACTGGTTATGCTGACGCAGTGGAACCAACGAGGTGGGAGATGAGACGACTGGGACAAGCCAACGAGCGTCGGAAAAGACCACTTCTCATTAAGGTGGAGAGTCAGCCGAGGAGAGACGCCTTTCTACGCGTAGCGAGGAATCTAAAAGAGGCACAGGGACCATTGTCGTCTGTGTACATGAAAAAGGACATGCATCTCGCTGTGAGGAAGGAATACGCCCGTCTCCGGAAGAGAGAACAGGAAGAGCGAGAAAATCGACGAATATTGGCGCTATCATCAGCTACGACAGAAGGAATCGAGTGCTGCTTCGCGACGGAGTGATCATTGACAAATACTCACCTCAGTTTTTTTCTTAATTGGAAAGAATATAATCGTGAGCTACGACTAGTTTCATGGAATGTTGGTGGATTGAGAGATAAATTAGATGAACCTGACATATTAAAATTTGTATTAGGATATGATCTTGTTTTGCTCTTAGAAACAAAAAAGTATTTTCATTTGAAGGTGGCTGGTTTTAGTGTCTATGCCAATGTATCCAGGAGTGGCCAGCACCGAGGCGGCGTTGTGATGCTCGTTAAGCGGTGGTTAACTAAGTACGTCTCTCGGATTGATACAGAAGCTGAAAGACAAATATGGATACAGTTGTCATGGTGGCTACATCTGAAGCTAGGTGGTGTATATATTCCCCCAATTGATTCACCCTACTATCATGCCTCTCAATTTGGTGAATTAGCTGCCCGTACATTAGGACCAGAGAAAGTAATTTTAGTAGGGGACTTAAATGCTAGAGTAGGAGAACCGTGAATTAGAGACGAAAGCGGTAACCGATATGAGTATCGGGGAATGAAGGATCACACAATTAATGATCACGGTAGAACACTTGTGAATGTGTGTAACAACAACAAGTTGGTGGTTGTGAATCATTTAGTATATCGTGAAAAACAACTAGATGGAGACAACATTTAAGAGAAAAGATGAGTGGATTTCTGAAATTGATTTATGTATTGTAAAGCAAAATTCCTTACTCATGATTAAAGAAATAGCAATAAAACAAAATGTAGGAAGGTCTGACTGACCACGCACCGCTGTGTGTCATCTTGGACATGGATAAAGGGATATGTGCGTCGGCCAGAGAGCTCCTGGCAAGGTCAGCACAGCTAAGTGACTCGCACTACCAAAAACTGGTGCCGTACAAGTTACAGAAGAGCGTGTGTCACAACGAGGTGGATACAGAGAAAATGCGTACGGAATTACAGAGTCACGCTCCACCAGACGTGAATGGAGCCATAGACGTGAGTGAAGTGCTGACGGTAGGATACAACATCATCATGGAGTGCGCGCGTAGAAGTACTAGACGACCTGCGCGTCAGGACCAAACATGGGGAAGGAGACCAGCCCAGATGGAAAAGATTACTGGATGGAGGTGATAGTAAAATGATTTGGAAATCAATTAACTGGAAAGGTAACTTGCAAGTTGAAAATAAAGAAATGCCTTCAGATGAACAGTTCAAAGAACATTTCGAGAATTTATTAAACCCATCTGACGAGCAAAGCACTCAAAGCGATGAAACTAACAATGATGATTTAGAACATTTGCCTTATATACCTATCTTAGATGATGCATTTTCTGAGATTGAGTTTGACCAAGCGATCAAAGACCTTAACAAGAACAAAAGCTATATAGGAATGTGCCCAGCCCTACTGAATGTCCTTGATGTAACTTGGCGACTGTTCATCCTGACTATTTTTAATGCTGTGTTTAACCGGATGTATTACCCGACATCATGGTGTTATAATAAGCTTGTAATTTTGTTTAAATCAGGAGGACGAATGATGTGTTACAACTATAGGGGTATTAGCGTCATGGATACATTAGCAAAACTTTATGATACTATGATACTGAATAGACTGCAATTATGGTGGAACATAGACAAATGCCAAGCAGGTGCACAAAAGAAGAGAGGGTGTGTGGAGCAAATTACTACCTTAAGGCTAGTATGTGATTATGCAGTATATAAGAAAAGAAAACTCTGTTTTGTTTGTTGACTTTAGTAAAGCATATGATCGGGTCCCTAGGGGTAAATTAGTAGAAAGTCTAAAACACTCTGGATGTGGTAAAATGATGATCAAAGCTATAAAAGCAATGTATACCTGCACTAAAAACGTTTTAAAGTCAGCCGTAATTGACTCTTCTATTGGTGTTCGTCAGGGGGCCCCGACCAGCTGCTTGCTCTTCACCTTGTATATTGATAACATGGTGAAGATGTTGAAAAATGAAATAACAGTAGACAGTTTTCTGGGAAATTTGCATGTTTTACTGTTAATGGATGATGCTGTGATATTATCAAGCAGTAGAGAAATGTGTGAGAAGAAGCTGAACATTGTGTTAGAGTACTGTAACCAATATGGCATGGTTATTAATGAAAAGAAAACTACATTCTTTGTCATAAACGGTCAGGAAACAGATAGGCAGGATCTGAGGGCGGGAGGAGTAAGCGTGCGCTACGCGGCCAGATACCTGTACCTGGGCGCGTGGTTCACCGACACCGCCAAGTTAAACGATGTAATCAACTTGCACGAGGCTGCCAACGAGGCAGTAGTGAACAAATTTTCAATCATTTGTGCGGCCAATACACAAATGCCATTTATGTATAAGAAAAAAGTGTTCGATGCAGCAGTAACATCAGCGCTCCTATACAGTTGCGAATCATGGTTGAATAATAAAATAAAAAGCTTAGAAAGACAATATAATACCCTAGTAAAGTGTTTAATGGCAGTTAGGAAAAACACCAGCATAAACTTGAAAGTGGCATCCTACCTATTCTAGAGTTAGTAAGAAAGCGAAGGAAAAATTTCTTAACATGCAAATTAGAAAATATAGATATGGATCAACCTTTCCATGTGGTATATGACCTGTGTAGACGAGAGAACACACCGGGCTATAGATTCCTGTCTAAGGAAATATCGTTAGTGCCTGACAATGACCCTTTAGATAAGATAAAACAAGTCATCAGAGACACCCCAAACAGTGCAACGAAAATGACGACATATAAAAGTGACCTTAATCCAACGTTAACAGTGCACACAAAGTATATACTACTCATGCATATATACCAGACTACCAACGCGAGTCGTTCTCCAGGTTTAGACTAATGTCGCACAGTCTCAAAATAGAGACAGGGAGGTGGAGTTGCACACCTCCCCAGGATAGAGTTTGTGTGTGCGACGGTAATCACGTGCAGACAGAACGACACGTGTTGGTGGAGTGTCCGCTAACGAATCACCTTCGGGACAAATATTCTATGCTCAGATTTGGAAGCATCAATGATTTGTTAAGTGAAAATATTCACTTAAGGGAATTGTGTAATTTTGTGTTTGATGTAGTTGATATTTATTAGTAATTGTTGTAGTCACCCCTACAATGTAATACAGGAAATTAATATTATTTTCGGACAAAGGAAAACAATGTAGATTTAGTGTTGATAATGTATTTTAAATGTTATTTTTGTCAATAAACTACTACTACTACTACTACTGTGTGTGTGTGTGTGTGTGTGTGTGTGTGTGTGTGTGCATATATATATATATATATATATATA
>CM035223.1:12789467-12825303 GCA_020233015.1 Callinectes sapidus | reverse complement strand
GTTTAGTTGAGAGTAACACAGCTTTATTTGAGCCGGTCCCAGGAGTTATAGGAGCTCAGTTTTTGTGTCCGGGGTTAGTGAGGCGAAAAAATGATAAGGATTAAAAAAAAAAAAAAAAAAAAAAAAAATCTAGGTTTGTGATAAGATACATAAATTTCTCCAGGGAACACATTCAGATAGAGCCAGGAAAAAACATTAGGCTATGTGCAAGCATGTGAAAAGGAAACATTACCTACGGAAAATTATTAGTATGGGGTTAATGCTATAACAGAAAGGAATGAAGAAAAAATTAAAGCTTCTTGTGAAATTATAAATTCTGTGTATCCTGAGGGGACTCAGGAAAATCAAATTTTAAGGTAGTTGCAAAATATCCCTCAGTTTTTGCAAGTGGGGATGATACCCCAACTGTGTCACCTTTTTTCTATCACACTATAAAATTACAGGCCATGCCTAAGCCCAAAAAGCCTTACCCTATACCAGCTTGTTTTTATGAGAGGGTAGCAGAACAAATTAAAATAATGAAAACGCATGGTATCATAAAGCCCTCCAGATCAGCTTTTCACTCACCAGTAGTATCCACAGTAAAAAAGGATGGAAAAATTAGACTTTGCATTGATTTTAGAAATCTAAATCAACACATAATGAATGATTCATACCCCCTACCCAATATTACCAATATTTTGCATAATCTGTCCAAAGGAAAAGTTTTTTCATGTCTTGATTTAAAGCAAGGCTACCATCAAATCCAATTAAGTGAAGAGAGTAAACCATGGACTGCATTTGTAACACCAGAAGGATTATATGAGCATAATTTCCCACCCATGGGACTAAAAGACTCTCCTGCAGCTTTTTGCAGAATTATTAACCAAATGCTAGCAGGACTAACCGAGTGTGATACACATGTATACATGGATGACATTATTATCCAAGGAACAGATCTACATCATCATGTAGAAAATTTAGAGAAAGTCCTTCTTCGCTTACAAGAAGCTCAGCTAAAAGTAAAT
Organism: Callinectes sapidus; assembly: GCA_020233015.1. Classification (NCBI taxonomy): domain Eukaryota; kingdom Metazoa; phylum Arthropoda; class Malacostraca; order Decapoda; family Portunidae; genus Callinectes; species Callinectes sapidus. The sequence continues at coordinate 12,824,296 of CM035223.1, read as the reverse complement.
TTGAAAAAGTGTAATTTCTTTAAGGATAGTGTAAATTATTTAGGGCATGTGATATCAGCAGAAGGATTAAAACCTCAGCCGGGAAAAATAACAGCTATCAGTAACATGCCAGCCCGAACCACAGTAAGAGAACTACAATCATTTATAGGACTAGCAAATTACTATAGAAAATTTGTGAAAAACTATGCTGAGATAGTAGCCCCTCTAACCAAATTAACTGCAGGGAAAGTAGAAAGAAAGAAAAATAATACCAAAATAACTTGGAATGAAGAGGCAAATACTGCATTTCAAACTCTGAAACAACAGTTAGCACAAAAGGTTACTTTAAAATTTCCAGATTTTACAAAACAATTCTTTTTAACAACTGATGCATCTAATAATGCAATAGGAGGGGTACTACAACAAAAGGATGACATGGATAGGTTAAGACTATTACCATTTTTTAGCAGGAAGTTAATTAAATAAGGCTGAAATGAATTACAGTACTATTGAAAGAGAAGCTCTTGCCATAGTCTATGGACTTAATATAAATAGAGATTTGTGCCTAGGATATCAAATTTTTGTTCAAGCAGATCATCGCCGATTGATCTGGTTACTAACTACATCAAATGCCAATAGTAGGATAGCTAGATGGCATTTGTCAATTGCAGAATTTGATATCAATGTAAATTATATTCCTGGAAATGTAAATAAAGTGGCTGACCATTTGTCTAGATTGAGAGAACTAATATGATGACTAACCTCCGATAATCACCATAGAATTTCGCCAGCTTGCTCCCCGGCCGGTTGTTTGAATGCTGCCTTATACAGAGTTATAACTGATCCTTAATATATCTATTTTGAATTCATATAGTATAAAAGGGACTTAGCGTGTATGTTGTAGTTGTTGAGGCAGTCTGGCAGTGCTGGCACTGAAAATTGTAGCTGTTGATTTGATGGACTAGTGAAGGTGTTCTCTTCACGATGAAGGACGTCTCTCTAATCCTTTCCACACGCTTCACTCCTTCGAGCGTGATCTCGCGCATGCGCGCTACGACTCATATGACGTGTGGTAGTGATCCACACGATTGATATAAATTCATTTTAAATTATGTGGATTTATTATTTTTACCTTAATTAATTACTTTATATTAATAATTATTTACAATTAATCAATAACGATATAAGTAAACAAAAAAAGAAAAGGATATTTAACAGCTGTAGAATTAATTCCACAGACCTTACATCAACATAATCCATCTTTATCTACTGTCGGGATCATTAATATCAGTTTAGTCTCGACACATTCCGCCACCACAATTATATACAAACATTTTATACAAATATTACAACAAGCCCTGCGATAATTTCATTCTCCAAAGATCTGCGGAGTGTGTTGCCGCCCGACGAGAGGAACGCTGGTGACAGGCGGTCTCTTGTTGTACGACATCGGTGGTATCAGAAACTGGCTCCGCTAAATCTCGCTCCAGAGGATAGAGCTTGATAACGGGACGAGTGGTCATGCCTAGAGATGTCTTTCATGTAGCAACTCTAATCAACCCATCCCTCCCCGCATGTAGGCCGGTGATTTTACCTAGTTTCCACCGCGATCGTGGTCCGTCATCATGAATTAAGACAATGTCCCCGGCTCTTGGCCAAGTATCATTATTACCCTTAATTAAACATTTGTGTGATTCCCTCAGCGCTAATAAGTACTCACTCACCCATCTCTTCCACAGGTTTTTAGAAAGAGTCATAGTATATTGAACTCTCTCCTGAAGAGATTTTGTGGTACAATAGCTGGGGTCTGACAACTCATTTGTATCATAAGGGGTGTGAAGGGCTCTCAACCGGCGACCTCTTATTAATTGAGATGGTGTTATAGCATTTAACTCATTCACGTCACTGTCAACATACGTCAAAGGTCTATCGTTAATGGAAGACTCGACCTCCACTACTATCGTATGTAACTCTTCGACAGTGACTAATGCTCTCCCTAACACTTTCCTCAGGCCGGCCTTCACGGAGCCAATCAATCTTTCCCAAATGGCGCCGAACCATGGTGCCCGTGCTGGAATGAAATTATTGCCATTCACACTGATTTATATTCATATGTTCTGTTACCATTGGGTCATTCTTAATGTCATTCAGATACTTGGCTGTTACAGTGAACGTGGTAGCATTATCACTGATAATGGTTTGAGGGAAACCTTGCCTACTCACGAATCGCCTAAATGCATACAAGAAACTTTGTCCAGTCAAATCCTCCACTATTTCGAGATTAATATCTCTAGTGGTAGCACAGGTAAAAAGTACTACGTATGCTGTCTTTATTTCATTGGCTGTGCCTTTAACCCTTAGATCTCCTGTGTAATCTACACCTGTTATTTGAAAAGGATCAGACTGAGTTATTCTAAATGCAGGAAGTGGTGGTGAATTTACAGGAGAATAATGGCTCCCTTCATGTTTCTTACAGATCTTACATACCCTCAATACTTGTTTAGCGACTTGCCGCATTTTTGGGATTCACCATTTCTGTCGCATATAACTGACTGTGTGGTTCGTACCAAAATGATGATTTAACGCATGACATCTTTGAATTAAGAGTCGCGTAACATGATGTTTTCCAGATAGTAGGATAGGATATTTTAACATATCTTGGAATGTGGCCAATTGCAATCTTCCCCTACATTTTATCACACCATGCTCCATGTACAGTCCCAATTGCAACATTAGATTTGTATAGGAGTTTTTATCATCTTTATATTATTTATATTCTTGAGGATAGGATTCTGTTTGCACCAATTTATACAGTTCAAGTTCTGCTGCTCTTAGTTCTTTCACGTTCAACCTCGGGTTGGTGGTGACAGCCGAACCCGAGATCTTCGCGCTCAAGTTATTTTTAAAACGAAGTATCCATGCTAATACTCGCATACCTTTATCATAGCTACCAAGTCTTTCCCATTCCATTAATTTTATTGGCTGTGGATTTATTGTAAGTATTGTAGCCTTTTCCGAGCAGTTGTCAATTTTACCGAATTTCATATCCTCTGGCCACTTATCGCGATGGTGTAACCATTGAGGTCCATGCCACCACAATGAGGATTCTTTGAGTTTTTCGGTAGGAATACCTCTTGTCAATTGATCTGCCGGATTATCCTTAGTAGACATATCTTATTTGATTTACTGGAATGAGTGTTTTAATTTCTTCTACTCTATTTATTACATAGGCAGGTAATATTTTTTTACTTTGGATCCAATGAAGTGCCACCTGGCTATGGCACCACAAATGGATATTTTTGAAGAGTATAACACCGCCATAGGCATCTTTAACAAATTTACTTAACCTAGCGGCCAACAGAACTGCTGTTAATTCTAATTTTGGGGTAGTGACTGGTTTGATTGGTGCTACTTTAGCTTTGCCAATCACTAGATTACTAGATCCATTTACTATGTATACACAAGCACCATAAACCATATTACTTGCATCTCCGAATACATGCATGTCTCCTTCCTGTATTAAGGTTAACACACGAGGGATTGTTATTTTACTCGCCTTGTGGAGCTCGGCGGTATGGCCTTCCCATTCTGTATTCATAACCTCTGGCAGGGGCTGATCCCAATCAAGTTTTGCTTTCCAGAGGTTTTGTAGGAAGAGATACCTGCTTTGATGGTGACTGGTAGTAGTAAACCTAATGGGTCGAAGAGCTGTGATACCATACTCAGACATTTGCGTTTGGTCACCCTGCCTTGGATTTCTGTGCGTAGATTAAATGAAAGGGAGTCTGATTTAGGTTCCCAATACAATCCTAGTATTTTGACTGGTCCCTTTTCTCCAGCTATAACCCCGTCCAAATGCAGTTGTTGTTCTAGCTGAGGGCTGTTAGTGTTCCATTCACGCAGGTACAGATTGACTTTCTTGAAGAGTTTTTGCACTTGCCAATAATATGCTAGTAAATCTTCCTCTTGACTAGCTGTACCTTGCAGATTGTCAATATATAAACCCCGTTTTATATCATCTATCATCTCATTTGCTTCATCCAGATTATTTAAATGGTGTCTTATGGATGCATTGAGAAGGAATTGAGAACGTGTGGCTCCAAATAAAACTACTCTAAATCTGTAAATCAGAAAGTCCGATTCTGGATCTAAAGGATCTTTGGGCCATAAAAATCTTGTACAGTTTCGATCATCTTCAAGCAATTGCACCATTAAGGAAGCTTTTTCTACGTCCGAGATGAATGCATATTTTTGACATCTGAATCTCATTAACACTTGCGTTAGATCGGGTACTAAGCTGGGACCAGTATATAGACAATAATTTAAACTGAGAGATTTTGAATTTACCTTAGCAGAACAATCATAAACTACTCTAGTCGGTGTTGTATTACTTTCCTTTTTCACACCATGATGTGAGAGATAATGAATACCCTGATGGTTTGTTTCTTTCGGTACTAATTCAATAAAACCTCTTTTCTCCTGTTCTTTAATTACTTGAGTGTATTGACTACAAAATACAGGATTTTTTTCGAATGACCTTTGTAATCCTCTCAGTCTGCCCAACGCCAAACCAAAATTACTAGGTAAATCTTCCTTATTATCTTTCCAAGGCAGACTGACCTTATACTGCCCAAGTACAGTATCATATGAGACTGAATCTTCAAATCTCTTCATTGTCACAGCAACATCTTTAGATATTTCATTAGGTAATATTCCTATATGATCTAGTTCCCATAGTTTATTTAGATCATCAACGCATGGTGTGTGATCTATATTGCTTACATATTCATCTATAGGACTGACTGCAACCTTGAGAATAGTAACTACTTCTACCTGAGTTTTATCATTGTTTCTATCCTGGTATTTACCACTTAGAGCAAACCCACAGATAGTTGGAATGAGTATTAACTCTCCTTCCTTTTTGTACCCAGGATGTACTGTATCATAATAATAGTCAGCTCCTATCAGTAAGCCTATTTCCTTTGTTGTTGTCACCTTAGGATCTGCAAACTTGTACCCCTTAATATTTATTTTTACAAGTTCTTTTTGCAAACCCTTAGCAGCAATATGTCCAGGTACCTTGTCTATAACCACAGCATTCATCCTTTTTACTCTACCCTTTTTAATATAACTCAAAGATACAATTTCATATGTTTTACTATCTTGAGTTATGGTGAATCCTTCTAATTGGAAGGTTTCTTGTCCCACTTTAGAATACTGTAACGACGGTAGAGCTGACCGAAGTACAAATGTCCTTTGTGAGCATTGGTCAAGTAGAGCCCGAGCATTTATTACTTTGTCTTCCATACTCTTTAGTGGTAGCTGTAGGGTAGGAAGTATTACTTTGGGCAGTATGCAAGAACGCTCGTCGTATCCCGACCGTCGTAGCACGGTATTCAAGAATCGTCCCACCGTAGTCTGCTACCACGGCTGGTACCACGGTCCACGCTCTACCCACAAAGTTGGACTTATTTCTCTTTACACCCTCATAGGTGAGTTATTAACAAGTTAAGGAGTTACTGCCATATACTAGGAATATATTTGTGTCATATTTATGCTGGAATACGATGTAGGAAGGATAATTCAAGTGATGTAAGTGGTGAGGAGTGTCCGTGGGTCTCCACAGTGTGATTCATCACTTACGTTTTTCCATTTTTTGTTTAATATAGTGCTTTAAGTGGATAACCAACACTGCCAAAAGTGATATTTTAGTGGTAGAAGTGTAAAATGGTAACAATACAGGGAATCAGGTAAGTGTAACACATCAAACACAGTGAAACCAAGCTGGCCACAGGGAGCGGTAGTATTCTTATTATCACGAGAGAAAAACTGGTGTTATTATTACTATTTCAATGATAAAAAACATTTCATATGTAAATTAATCGTATTAGCCGTGTGCCTGTGCATAGCATTGATGCAAAAAGCAGACCAGCTATGGGCAACTGCTCCCCCAAACACAGTAGTTCTTGTTAGGAATTTAACTAGGAAAAAATAAAACCAGTATAATGCTTGTAAATAAAACAAGTATAAAACTTACAAATAAGAATTTATACGAATAAATATATTTAATAATAAATAAATAAATAGTAATGTTTCCTTAGTAAATGAGACATGTAAAATCAAATAGCTAATTAAGTAGTTGAAGTTTACGGGAATATAAGACAGAGGGTGTTGGTGGCGCGGTATATAAATCACGACCGGCGTTCCTCACGTTAGAGTCTCGTCAGCTTCACGTCCGTAAGAAGTCAGTCTACCTCCACTACACTACCTTACTGCTCCGACTTACTACATTCGGGCCATTCAAGAGAACGTTTTGCCTTGAAACCGCCAACTTCTGCTACCTCAGCTAAGTAGTATTATATTTTAGATCATAGATGTGCTAGGCAATTTTGTTGCAACAACTTTGAGCCGTAGGCATGTCTGTGTGATTGAAATAAGTGCTGCTTGGCTGGTTATGGCAGCCCTGTAACCACTGTCTAGTGCAGGTGAGGGTGGTTTCCTCGTTTATGATTCTCTTGGGTGTCTAAACTATTGTGAAGGGTCACTGCTAAATTTACTTTTTCACAATATATTTTCAAGGCAAAAAAAAACGATTCTATTCATAATTATCCCATATTCTTGGTTTATTTACAAGCATTTGGCAATGCGAGTACTAGTAGTTGGCCATAGTTATGTGCGTGACCTGGCCACTCATGGCCCGTGGCAACAGGAGCTGACGTTGTCCACCGGTGTGAGGGTGAATCCGGCTTTTTCTTTTTTGGACTACCCTGGTAAAGATTTTGAATTTTTTCTGGATCACCCTGCCTGGCAGGACAGGGTCAGGGAAATAGACCCTGAGGTTGTCATTGTGGTCCTGGGGGGTAACTCGATCGTTGGGTCCCTGACTAATATTCAGATCAAGCAGAAGGCTGCCGCCTTCTATCTTCTGTTGAAGGCAGCCGTGCGTCCCAGCTGCCTGAAACTTGCAGTGCAAGTAGAGCCACGCTTTGTGGCACGTGGGAACAGGCACGGCGTGCCTGAGGCCGAGGAATTTAACAGGAGGCGGCAGGTCATTAATAATTTCTTCAACAAAACCTTGAAAAAGCAGGGTCACATTGATCGGGTTATCCAGCTGGGGTCTGCCAACTACTTAAACCACCCTCAGTACTATAGAGACGGTGTCCACCTCAATAATTTAGGGTTGGCCCGGTACAAGGAGGCATTGTTGGGAGGGCTTGAATATGCCCTCAACCATCGGGAATAAGCCTTCCTAATCATAATCATGCCAGAAATTAGTAGTCAATCCTTTGTGGCAGTGGCCTTATTCAATTGAATAGCCAGTGACAACGATTGGGCTGACTAATTGAAATAATTCTAAATTGAGAAAAAAAAATTTAATTGCCCTTAGTTTTTTAAATTAATTATTTTATTAGACCTTTAATTACACTGTAAAGAACCATGCCTCCTAAGGAAGACAGAGAAGCTATGGAAACTATAAAAAATCTTAGAACAGGTAGGGGTGTATACAGAAGAAAAATTACACTCTTACTGAAACAATTAAAAGAAATGAAGAATAAAAATGCTTTGTCAGACTCTTTAACTAATAATTTGAGAAGTAAAATAGATAAAGAGATGAATCAGGTTCACAATTTAATGAAAAAATAAATGATGTAATGGTCCAGAATGAATTGGAGAGTGTGGATGAAAGTTTCTATGTTTCAGAAGTTGAAGACCAAATTAAATATGATGTGGACATAGAAATTGAATTAGATCAATATGCAGTAACTAACCAAAATCAAGCTTCAGGAATGTCAGGAGTTGCACAAAGTAATGTAACCTCTCAAGATTTAATAAATCTAATGTCACAAATGTCTGTTGGAGAAGGAAGACCACCTCCTTTAAATTGTGGAACATTTACAGGCAAGGAAAAAGACAAATTTGCATTCAATACTTTTTAAATCAATTTAACAATGTCATTGGTCTAGAAAGCAGCTAACTGATGCAACTAAACTAGCCTATTTAGTTGGTTATCTGAGGGATTATGCCCTCTCTGTAGTTAAACATCTGTCTATCACTGACACAAACTATGATATTGCTATTCAGATGCTCAAGAATGAGTTTCTGGACAAAGAATTTATGGTAGATGAAACTTATAAGAATATCCTTAAGGCTTACCCTAATACCACCTTTGATCCAGAATATTCTTCTGTTAAAATCTATTTAAATGAAATGAGATCTTATTTGTCAGATTTGAAAACCCATGGATTTGACTTTCTGGAATCAGGAACTGCTGGTCATTCCCTCATTAGCCATATCATTTTTAATAAACTTCCTGTGGTAGTGAAAAAGGAATTCATTCATGTATTAGACAAGAATTACCCTAGCATAACTGAAATACTAGATAATTACCATAGAGTCATCACTACCTTAAGTAAAACTTCTTCTGTAAGACCAAAGACTTTTGGTAAAGCCAGCTATAAGCCACATCATACTGATTTCAAACCTTCCAAAACTTTTCGAGAAATTGAAGGGTTTAAAGGAACACTTCAAAACTTTAAGAATACCTCCTCTAAATTCACTTGCAAATTATGTGGAGGGCATGGACATTCCTTAGGCCAATGCAATAACTTCACTAATTATGAAGCTAAGATAGCCAGGTTAAATGAACTTTCCTTGTGTACCAGATGTGCTGGCTCTGGGCACAATGAGCATAATTGTTTCGGAAAGCAAGGTAAACTCAGATATGAGTGCAGAAACTGCCATGTTAAAGAACACATAACTCCTCTATGCCCATCTGCTCTTAAAGAAGACAAATTTAAATATCAAATGCAGACAAATGTTAGCCTATGTTTGGCTCAGAGAAGTTTTGATTCATGCCATATGCTTCCAACCATGACCTTAACCCTAAAGAATGGCAAAATGATGAGACAAGTTAGGTGCCTAGTAGATACTGGTAGCCAAAGATCATATATCTCTGAGTCTGTAGCACAAGACCTGTGTCCTAGTGTAAGTGAACTGTTTTCTTTGGAATGTGATGTGAGTACATACATCGGAGAAGAAACTAAGGTTTTCAAGCAAATGAGTACAGGGATCAAGTTACATGATCGCATTGCCTTCGTTCCTCTATTGGTAGACAAGACCTTAGATATTAAATTTTATGTCCCTGGAATGAATGCAGTCATAAATAAATTCAAACTGAATAACATGAAATTGCTAGATGACTATTTCTATGAACCTGTAAATCATGAACACATCCAGGTGGATATGCTGTTGGGAATAGATGTTTTACAAAACATGACATCTGTATCATGGCAGGAAAAATTAGGTGGCAGTTGTTTAGTAATGCACAATAAAGCAGCACCTATAGGTAATGTCTTCAACTTTCTAGCCCTGCAGAGAGACAGTTTGTAATGCGACTTCTAGCTAAAAAAGATGAAGCTAAATTATGCAGTAAAACTAAGACCATGGTTAATGCAGTGATGGATCCTTTAAAGTCATACTATAACCCATTGGAACATTTGTTAGAGGATACAGATGTAGAAAACGGACTAGAACACCTTTTCAGCTTCGAATCAATGGGAATAAAAACCACTGAAGCAGATTTAGTCTCCCTTGAGAGTGAGCAAATAAAGAAGTTTGAGGAAGGAATTTCTTTCAAAGATGGTCATTATAATGTGGAACTGCCATGGTATCAAGATAAAATAGAATCTGTGCCATCTAATCATTTTGTTGCTTTAAAGGTGCTGGATAGGACTTTGGATTACTTAAAAAGAAAAAATTTACTGGAAAATTATCAGGCTGTATTTGATCAACAGTTGGATGATGGCATAATAGAAGAAATTGAAGTAAAACCTGCACAGTATGATGAAAAGATCTGGATCCCTCATAGACCAGTCATCAAAATGGAAGAACAGGTTACCACTAAGATCAGGCCTGTCTTCAATTGCTCTTTGAAAACAAACAAAGATTTACCATCCTTGAATGAGGCTGCTTACCCAGGTGTTGATCTTATGAACAGCATTCTTCAATTACTTTTTTATTTTCGAACCAATAAGTTGGTCATGTTAAGTGATGTCAAACAAGCCTTTCTAATGATCAAATTAAAGGATGAAGTAGACCAAAATAGATTTTGTTTCTTTTGGAAGAGAGGAAATAAGTTAGTAACTTACAGGTTCAAGACTATAGTTTTTGGATTTACATCTTCTCCTTTCATGTTACATTATGTAATGAGACACCATGCTAATACCTTTCCTGATGACAAATTGAGTAAAATTTTGGCTAATAATTTTTATGTGGACAATTTGATTGTGACAGGAAATGAAACTAATGAAATGCAAGAGTTGTATCATCTGGCATATGAGAGAATGAAAGCAGGTGGATTTACCTTGAGATCTTGGAATTCTAATTCAACTGAATTGAGAACCCAAATGGCTAATGATGGAAGGTTAGTAGAACATACTAGTGAGGAAGAGAAGGTTTTAGGATATAGATATAATGTCCAGCAAGATTCAATGAACATTGCTCTTTGTAAAATAGATCCTGAAGCAAATACTAAAAGAAAAATCCTATCTCAAACATCCAAATTATTTGATCCCTTAAATTTCACTCTTCCTGTGACCATAAGAGGTAAACTTTTGATGAGAAAAATATGGAAGTTAGAAAAAGGTTGGGATGACACCCTGCCTGATGAAATTTGCAGTGAAATGAAAAAAATTAAGTAGAGATTTAGAAATGCTGTCTGAAGTGAATTTCCCAAGACAAGCCTTAAATGAGCAGAATTCATATGGGCTACATATATTTTGTGATAGTTCTGCTGAAGCATATGGGTTTGTGGCCTATGCTTTAGATGGAGAGGGTAAAAGCACATACCTACATTCTAAGTCAAAAGTAGCTCCACTAAATAAAGGAAAGGAACATAGTATTCCTACACTAGAACTTATGGCAGTAATATTAGCCTTAAAATGTTTACCTACTATTTTAGAGGCTTATAATAACATTCAAATTCAGTTCGTTAATATTTGTGTGGATGCTCAGGTGGTGTTAAACTGGCTTTTGACCAAGGACACTAAAGTAAAATCTAAATTCCTAAAAAACAGAGTGTCGGAAGCTGAAGGACTGAAGTCTGAAATAAATAAGAAATTCAAAATGCCTGTAGCATACCACTATGTAAACACTGAACATAACCCTGCAGACTTAATTACCAAGGGTTTGACCTATAGCAAATATTTAGAAAAAATAAAGTTCTGGCTGGAAGGACCTCAGTGGTTGACTAATGATTACCAACTGTGGCCTCAATATCCTCTGTTGAGCATAGCACCTTCCCTAAAGAGTAAAATATGCACTGCTTGTACCTCTCAAACTCCTAAAATAAATACAGGAATACTTAATATAAATAAATATTCATCTTATGAGGACTTGTTGAAGTGCACCACCTACCTATTTAAATTTCTAAGTAAAATAAAGGATTGTAACCCAAAAAAGAAGGCCTTAGAATACTGGGTTAAGGTTGCTCAGACAGAATGCTATCAAGATGAATTAAAATTTTTGCAGAACCCAAGTCATGGAAATGAAAGAAATATCCCACTTCTGGTATCTAACCTTAACTTATTCCTTGATGACAGAGGCATTATAAGATCCAGAGGTAGAATTAGCAAATGCCAATATTTTAAATATGAAATACACCATCCTGTGTTACTCCCTAAGGATCACAGGTTAACTAAACTCATAATAAATGATTGTCATAATAAAATGCAGCACTTAGGCATAGGAACTACATTGAATTATTTAAGGGAACAAGGGTACTGGATACCCAAGGGTAGAATGGCTGTGAAGCAGGTATTGAGCACATGCCATATATGTAAGAAGTACAATGCCTTAGCATTTAAATATCCCAAATTTACAGACATGCCCAAGCATCAAATGAACCTGGTTATACCTTTTCAGCATGTCGGGGTGGATTATACAGGCCATTTTTGGGTCAGAGATGAAAATAGTGATCACTCGGTTAAGGTTTATGTCCTGATTTTCACATGCCTTAACATTAGAGCTGTCCACTTCGAATTATTACCCGACATGTCCACTAAGAATTTTTTGTTAGCCTTCCATAGATTTTGCAACCGCTACTCTATTCCACATTACTTGTACAGTGATAATGCCAAAGCTTTTCTGAAGGGTGGCATTATATTAGAAAGTTCCCTTCAGTCCAAAGAAGTACAGGAAGAGCTGGAAAAGATTAATATCAAGCATGTAAAAATTCCCTTGTACTCTGCATGGATTGGTGCTGCATGGGAAAGATTAATAAGGGTGCTTAAGACCTGTCTGTATAAGGTAGTAGGAAGGGCTAAGTTAACATATTTTGAGATGTTGACTTCTCTATCTAACATCCAACTAGCCATAAATTCTAGACCTTTAACATACCGGTCCAGTTCTGAGAGCTTGGAGTTCATAACACCTAACTCCTTCCTGAAACTTCATGGGGACTCATCTCTGGTACTGAGGGGGGGTAATGGTGAAATATGGGTGGACGACCAAAGCCAGCCCTCCTTAGAAAAGACCATAGAAGAACAAGAACTAGTCCTTGAAAGTTTTAAAAAATTGTGGTACGAAAGTTATCTCCTCAGCCTGAGAGAACACAGCAGAAACCTATACCAGTGCTCTTGGGAAAATAAAATTAAAGAAGGGGATATCGTACTAATAAGATCATTAAATAAACCCAGACCCTTCTGGTTAATGGGCAGAGTATTGCAAACAATGAAAGGGCTTGATGGCAAAATAAGAACAGTTCAACTTAAACAAAGTAATGGTGCAGTAGAATTTCACTCAATATGTAATCTCTATCCCCTTGAACTTACCATAACTCATGCTGGTAGAGATTCAAATAGGGCCAAAGAAGACACCCCTAATGATGTAACCCCAGTCCGGAACGGCGGTGACAATCTCAGGGGGGCCAGGCCAAAAAGGAAGGCTACTGATAGATTTAATAAGATGCTTAGGGATGATTTAGAGTACTTGTAAATATGATGCTTAGGGATGATTTAGAGTACTTGTAAATATAAATTTCTGCTACACCCATGAAGGTGAGGACTTCTAGGATTTAAGTTCAAGTGTTAGTAAAAAATGCTACACCTTCACTGAAGGTGAGGATGTTAGGAAAAAATGCTACACCTTCACTGAAGGTGAGGATATGAGGAAAATGCAACACCTTCACTAAAGGTGATGCAATTAATAGTATTAAGGTATTAGCTTAAGGTAGGGATAAGGTTTAAATTTAAGAGTAGGTTAAGGTGAGATAAAGTAGGTTAGGATAAAATGCTACACCTTTCCTAAAGGTGAGGATTTTGGTAGGGGCATGACTATTTGGATGAGATGAACAGCGATCTCAACCTCCCCGAGTTGCATTTCCATCTTTCTCTCTCTCTCTTACTACAGTAAATCCCCATTTCATCTCTTCATTTAAAATAAATAAACAGATAAATTGACCTCCAGAGTAGTTACCTAATTGCGATTTGGGGAATCGCAATCTCCTCTGGGGAATATGTTAGGAATTTAACTAGGAAAAAATAAAACCTGTATAATGCTTGTAAATAAAACAAGAATAATGTTTACAAATAAGAATATATACGAATAAATATATTTAATAATAAATAAATAAATAATAATGTTTCCTTAGTAAATGAGACATGTAAAATCAAATAGCTAATTAAGTAGTTGAAGTTTACGGGAATATAAGACAGAGGGCGTTGGTGGCGCGGTATATAAATCACGACCGGCGTTCCTCACGTCACTCACACACTCACCACAGAGACTCGCTCCACTGCTCCCGTCGAGACAAGATCTCCACCGCTCTCTCCGCTCTCCACCGCTCCAGCTCCCGCAACGTGCCGCCACCCCCACCACCACTCACGGCCCTGCCCTGCAGCCGCCCTGAGCTTGGCGCGCCACCCCACCCCCTGCCGGAGGAGCTCCAAGGGCGCCTCGCGCGACCCCCAGCACCCCCCCCGCAGCCTCGTGCTGTCTCCCCTGCCCGAGCAGCCTGCCTGCAGCGCCCGCAGCCTGTCTGCCGCGCCACCACCTCCCACCGCTCCTGACGGAGGTCTGTGCCACGCGCACCACCCCCCCACACCCGTACCTGTACCGGGTGCCTTTTAGACAGACCTCTGCAGTCTTGCTGCCACGAAAGAGTTATTTTTTTGTTGTTTTGGGTTGTTGTTTTTCGGTTGTTGTTGTCTGTTGTTTTGTACTGTGTTAGTAGTGTGTAGACGTCAGTCGCGTCCCCTACGGCGTTCGCGAAACCATTCCCCGAGCCGCGGGAAGTGACTGTCGCGCTACACTCTGCTAGCAATTCAGGTCTTTTTCTCCTCCTAAAATTCACTTCTTTATTTCCGCCGAAGCGCACTCCCAGGCCAGTACGAAGGCGATACCCTGCGGCTTGCTCAAAGGGGGCACTTTAGAAGTGCTACTGTAGGAAAACCTGGGAGTTCTGGCAAACACTCTTCTTTCTGTCCAACACACAGTGCTAGGGCGATAGGAGGCGGCACTAACACTCTTGTTGTGCCGGCCTGTAGGCCGATAGGCAAGACTCCCTTCGGAGGCAGCAGCTCCTGTACCCTCGAGGCTTTTAGAAGCTGGGGGGTGCGCTTACGGAGTTTGCTGTAGGTAGGCTCCTCATTAGCTGTGTCTCTCGGTCTTGTCTTGCTAGGATTTACCTGTTTATGTGATCTGACTGCACCACGGTGCTGGGGAGGGTTTAATGATGAACGACTCTCGCGACCCGAGAGAACGCCCCATGAGCATTGATAGAACCAAGAGATGTCTCCACCAAGACTCCGAGGACGAAGACGCCAGGCCACCGACCAAGCTTCACGCCCCCGAACCAACGACCTCAGACCCCATGCCTTCCACCTCATCTCACCCGGACCAGGACGACGGCTTCCGCTACCAAGGTCGAGAGTATGCCAGGGCCAGGAAGGACAGGTACGAACAGTCGAAGAACTCGACCGCTCAACCAAAAGAGGCTCCCACCTCCCAACCCCCGCCCAGCACGGTCCCCAAGATCCTCATCCCGGCCACGGAGGGCTTCCAGTCGCCAGTCGACGTAGCCGAGGCACTCGAGGAGGAACTGAACCTGAATGGGAAGCTGCCGATGAAGTTCCTGTACTCAGGCCAGGTGCTAATCTCTCCCCCGACAATGGAGCTTCACGACACGATCCTGAACTTGGAAGTATTGAAAGGGAAGGCCATCCGACTTCAGGCAATCTCTCACAGCACCACCAAGGGGGTGCTCTTACGTTACCCGCTGCTGATGCCACTCTCTCCCATTCAGAAGAATCCTGCCGTGATATCAGCAGAGAGACTTACCACCCGCGATGGAGAGAACACTCGGCAAGTCCTGATAACAGTCAGAGGCCCACTGCCTGGCTCACTAGACCTAGGAAGCTGGGGCACCTTTTACACGCGCCCCTACAGCAGAGAGCCTCTTCGGTGCTTCAATTGCCAGAAGTTCGGACACCACAAGACAAACTGCACTCTCCCGCCCAAGTGCGGAGTGTGTGCGGGCAGGCACGACACAGAAAGATGTATCAAAACGCACAAGGACGGAGGAGCGACGACAGCCAAATGCCCCAATTGCAACCAGCAACATCACGCTTGGAACAAGAAATGCTCAGCGAGAAGGGAGATCGTCGACACCCAGCGTGCCACCCAACACCAATGGATGGTTCGTCACAGACCAGCCCTCGCCAACACTCCAGTCTGGCAAGGACGCTCAGCTCTAGCGGCAACCTCCACATGGGGCAACAAGACGAGCCAGCCAGCAGCTCCCAACCAGTCGAGCCAGCAGCACCAACCACTGACAGCAGACCAGTTCCCGGCCCTTGGTGCAGCTGCGAGCCAACCGAGGACGAGCAGTCGCCCACGCCAACGCACCAGCGTTGTCCCCGCGCCTGCACACCACCCAACACCTCCGACACGCCAATACAACATCGCGTCCACACCCGCTCAACCCTCAACACCCACGCCACAAGCAGACCACATAACCCTCTCAAAAGCGGACCTCCAAGACATGTTCCAGACCTTCGCCACCGCCCTAGTGTCGATGCTAGGTATGAAGGTCCCGGAAGCAGCTATCAACACACTGACGGAGACTGTGGTGTCGAAGGTCTCTACACAACCGGCGTCACAAAAGCCACTTGCGGGCCCCAGCCAGACATCCTCCCAGCCACGCAGCGCATCGCCCCCGCCAAGCCCCGTGCCACACAGTCCATCCCCTTCATCAAGCCCCGTGCCACCACCACAGCCAGGAATGACACCAGCCTCAGCCAACATAGAACGGGAGAAGGCAGCTCTCGGGCTAACCCGGACAACACAAAAACACCAGACAGATGCCAACCAACCGCAGACAATGGACACGACACCAACACAGACCATGCCGCCCCCACTCACACCGACAACATCCAAGCAGACAACACAGGACACACAGTCAGCCCGGGATCCGACGAAGAAGAAATGCAAACACCAAAAGAAGGAGAAGAAGCGCTCAAGATCCTGCAGTGGAATTGCTGCACCATCCGGAACAAGATGCACCTTCTAAAGGCTGATGCCTATGAACACAAGCGGGACGTCATCCTGCTGCAGGAAACGGGGCTACGTGAAGACACACACACCCGCTTCACGGGTTACACAGCCTATCACCTTCCGGCTATAGCAGGCGAGACACGCGGATGCTCTATACTAGTAAGGAACTCCATCCCAAGCAAACGGATCGACCACCCCGTCAACTGTGGAGACAATACCGAGGTCCTGGGTGTTACACTGACACTACGACACGAGACCATCCAAATTTACAATATCTATCACCACCAAGAAGCCCCGCTGGAGGTCAGCGAGCTCCTCGCCCTCTGCGCTACAACAGGAGTTTTCATCGGGGGAGACTTCAATGCTCACCACAACATCCTCGGCTCCGACAGACAACACAGAAGCGGTCAGCACCTCGCCGAAGTGATGGACACGGTACCCGAGGCAACGCTCCTGAACACCGGAGAGCCAACACACATACACGGAGGAATCCTCGACCTCTCCTACTCCTCTCCTCATCTCAGCCATGGTGCGAAGTGGGATATACATGACAGCCTCGCAAGCGACAACTTTGCCATCACCGTCACCATCAACAGTCCCAAACTGGCCTCTCCAGAGTTCGTCCCGAGATGGAACACAATGAAAGCAGACTGGCCCAGATTCAGGGAAGAACTCCTCAAACATCTTGCCCTGACTGAGCCAGGCCTCACGGTAAATGATGTGGAAAGAAGGCTGGTCGACGCCCTCCACCAAGCAGCAAAAGCAGCCATACCACAAACCAAACGACCGCAAAGGACCTACAAAGACGCCTGGTACTATGACCAGAGAGTTAAAGAATACAACCAGCGCGTCAACCGGGCAAGAAAACTCAACCGAACGCACCATTCACAAGAGACCAGAGACCTTCTACGTGCAGCCATCAGGACAGCGCGGGAAGGGAAAAAGAAGATAAGAACGGAGAAATGGCTAGAATGGTGCGCTGGGATGAACTCCCGCACAACTCTCAGCGACTTGTGGAAGCAGGTCAAAATAGCGACTGGACAGAAAACACCAACAACACCGTCACACCCGGACCCGGAGAGCGAAGCAAACAGACTCGTTGCTTCCTATGCTGACAGAGCCAGTTCCAGACAGCTTTCCCCCACTTCAATAGCGAGTCTGGAAGAACAACAACCCGCCCAGGATGCCATCATACAACAGGCATGCGACCGTCGTCATCCCGCGGACACAGCTTTCACCAGGCACGAATTACGGACAGCGCTCCAGCCCAGACCAGACACAGCTGCCGGGGCGGATAGAGTCACGTACTCTATGCTCCGACAAGCAGGGGAGGTAGCACATGAAGAGCTCCTCAACGTAATTAACACCTCGTACGCAGCAGGGACTCCTCCCCACGGCATGGAAGGAAGCAACCATCCACCCTATCCCGAAGCCACGAGAGCCCGGGAAAACAAGACCCATCTCGCTGCTCAGCTGCCTCGGTAAGACGGCAGAGAAGATGGTTCTCCAAAGACTGCAATGGGTGGCCGGGCCACTCCAGGAGAACGTCTATGCCTACAGAAGAGGAGTCGGGACACGGGACTGCCTCTTTGAGATGATAACCTCCATATCCGGAAGAAAAGCAGTGGTCGCCTTCTTGGATATGGAGAAAGCTTTCGAGCTAGCCAACGCGAGAGCCATCCTCACGGCACTGGCACGAAAAGGTGTGGACGGCAGACTACTGAAGTGGACCAAAGACTTCCTCACTGGCAGAAGGGCGAGGGTCCGCTTCCAAGGACACCTCTCAACCTATATGTCGTTCGAGAATGGCACACCCCAAGGAAGCATCCTCAGCCCTTACCTATTTAACATCCTGATGGAAGAGCTAGTATCAACGCCACTTGCAGCGGGAACAAAGGTCTTGTGCTACGCGGACGATATTGCCATTATCTCGACGGGACGGAACCACCTCAAGAATGCACAGACCGCCATCAACAGAGCAGCAGCAAAGTGCCAGGACCTGGGGCTGAAAATAAACTTCGCCAAAACGAAAGCTGTGTACTTCAATGGCGCGAGACCAGAGCAACCACTCAGGGCACAGCAGCAAGACATAGAGTGGGCACTTCACCACCCATATCTTGGAGTATGGATTGACCACTCCCTCAACTTCATACACCACACAACACCTGTGGCTGAGAGAGTGCGCGCCAGGCTGAGGACAATGCGAGCCATCACAGCTACGGAAGGCGGGGCGAACTTCCAGGTCCTGAAGCTCTTCTACATACAGGCGATCCGGGCAATTGTAGAATATGCTGCCCCGCTACTCATCATGGCCTCGCCAAACCAGCTGGAGATTCTGGAAAAAACACAGAACGAGGCTCTCCGCATCATGCTGGGAGCTAAGAGGTGGGCAAAGGTGGTTAACATGAGAGCTGAGGCAGACCTCCCAAAACTCGCTCACCGAGTTCACACGATGAACGTCTCGCTCTTAGCCAAGAAGCTCCCTGAGCCCAAGTACTCACACTTGGTCAGGAGCATCCAACAGCGCCTCGCTCAAGACGAAGAACTGTTCCCCACGAAAACCTGGACAAGCCACGCGGCAAAGGGCGTAAAAACCCTTCAAGTACAGACACCGCTGCTCTCCAGAACGTCGGACGCCAGACATCCCGAGTATCAGCCTACACCTCCATGGCAGGCTCCTACTTACCACTTCTCGGTGCACAAACTCACGCGCAACAAGGACAGCCTCTGTCCTGCCGACCTCGCGGACCAAGCTCAGCAGGCACTTAGGGCACCGGACATTGGCGACTCGGAGGTGTACTTTACGGTCGGATCGGTCGACCCTGACACCAAGAGAGCAGCGGCAGCCTTTGTACATACCGACACAACAGGTCACTTCCCCCTACCAGACAACTCCTCCACACTACAAGCGGAGCTGGTGGCGATAGAGAAGGCACTGGAGGACGCACGGCCAAAACACAAGCACGTCGTACTACACACCGACTCCCTGGGTGCCATACAAAGTCTACAGCGACATCACATCCATACATGCACACGCACACAACATCAGAAACCAAGACAGACGTATCACCTTAAACTGGATCCCCAGTCACACGGGCATCCAGGGCAACGACTTGGCAGATGTGGCAGCGAAAGACGCTCTCAAGATCCCCACCGTGACCCGCAACGTCGTCCCCTCCCGTGCACTTGTCAAGAGCGCCACAAAGAAGGCCGGCAGACTGCTGACAAAGCAAGATGTCAGGTGCCAGACTGCCAATGGATCGTTGAGCGCCACCTGGTACACAATCGCGACAACTGACACACAACCACTTGCAAACACACTACCAAGACACACACGAACACGACTACACAGACTCCGCCTCGGTTACCACTGCGAGGCGGAAATCTTCGACACACTCCCACGCACTTGTGAACACTGCAAAACACCCACACACGCACCACTCATACACTACATAGAAGACTGCCCACGCACAGCTCCATACTTGGACAGACACTCGCAGAATGCACCACACATCCTGCAACACACAAACATCGACAGACTCACACAGTTGGTAAACGCGCTCCGGCCACCCACTTAAGTCTCGCTCTCCCTAGTGGCCGGGAGTCTGCCTTTCTCTCACCCTGACGAAGACCACTTGTGGGCCGCCAATTAGGCTGAAAGGCTCGCGCCACCCTTCGGAGTGGCAATCTAACCAACCAACCAACCGTTCCTCACGTTAGAGTCTCGTCAGCTTCACGTCCGTAAGAAGTCAGTCTACCTCCACTACACTACCTTACTGCTCCGACTTACTACATTCGGGCCATTCAAGAGAACTTTTTGCCTTGAAACCGCCAACTTCTGCTACCTCAGCTAAGTAGTATTATATTTTAGATCATAGATGTGCTAGGCAATTTTGTTGCAACAACTTTGAGCCGTAAGCATGTCTGTGTGATTGAAATAAGTGCTGCTTGGCTGGTTATGGCAGCCCTGTAACCACTGTCTAGTGCAGGTGAGGGTGGTTTCCTCGTTTATGATTCTCTTGGGTGTTTGATTATTGTGAAGGGTCACTGCTAAATTTACTTTTTCACAATATTCTATAGTGTTAGCCATATAAAAAAGTTAATATTAGAGAAAAAATGTTAATTTGTTACCAATAGTGCATTACATTCAACAAAAGAAATGAAAAAAGCATAGATAACATGGAACATTGATGTAAATCCAGCCACATTTTTTTATAGTGAAGCTGTGCACCAGAAAATTTTATTAAATGAAGCTAACCATCAATTAAATGTTGGGGATTTCAACCAAATGGTATTAAAATATCAATATCTTATCTTTCTGGTAAATTCTCATCAGTTAAGTGTAATATTAATAAAAATTAGATATATTTGTTCACTTGTTTGGTAACTTAGTGATCAGACTGTGAATGCATAATGAAACTAGTCTTTGAAAGAAGCAACTCAGAACTTTTGATAGAGAAAACAACTAAAGGAAGATTGATGTATCCAAAATTTTTACTTAGATAGTATGAAGATCAATATTTTCAGTAATCTGCCATGTGATGAAATTATACAACACATATGTACATGTGTTTAAACTAAAACGTAGTCATTAATATTTCCAGATTTCCGTATCTCGCCTGGTTTGCAACTGTTAGTTGCTGATAATGTCGCAGGCCCGTGCAGGCTGCTGCATCAGGAGGGTGGTCTATACCATCACGGAAGTCTCGGCGAGGCATATCAGGTTCTCTACACCAGAAGAGAAGTGTACCATCATGTAAGCCTTCTCTACCAAAGCAGGCATGCCTGGATGCATGCATATGTTGGATTGACGCAACTTTCATCCCATCAGCGAATGCGGTGGAGATGGTGCTGAGTTTTATCATGGACACAAGCGTTGTTGTAAACTGGCCTGGCAGTGTACACGACTCAAGAATTTTCAATGAGTCTTGCTCCTGCCGGACTCTTCAGACCGGCCATCATTGAGGCTTCTTTTTTGGTGATGGTGGCTATCCTTGCCTCTCCTATCTCCTTCCTCCATATACCAATCCAAGGGAACCACATGAGGAAACATTCGATCAGACTCGCATAAAAACCCGCAGTTGTATAGGGAGGATGTTTGGAATATTGAAAAAGAGGCTCAGTGTTCTAGCAACACCTCTCAGGAATGCCAGTGGAGAAAGGGCCAGAGATCAAAGTAGTGGAAAACGTCCCAGCACCAGACCACCAAGAAAACACAGCATTAGGTAACAGCAGGCAAGCAGAGAGTGCAGCATGATTTTACCCCTTACCTTGCTCCCATTTGTGATGGGATTCCACTTCCACAACAATGCAATTCTACTTGGAAGTTTGTATTGTGCTGTTCTTTCTCCATTACAAGGTTAGGGGTCATGCAGTTTTCAGTTTTAACAGAGGCACCTGTTTTGCCTTGGGAACAAGTGGCCAACTGAGAGGTCTTTGTGACCGGACAGAACAGTTTTGGAAGGTGGTATTTTATGAGGGGAAAGGGTTCTGGATTAACTCTTTAAGGACACTACTCTATGCTTATTATTTTATTTGTGTTGGTGAGGAAACTCTAATATATATATATATATATATATATATATATATATATATATATATATATATATATATATATATATATATATATATATAACAAGTTTACTGACATTCATATTGGCTGTGAATACTTTTAAGCTTAGTTGTTCTGTTTTACAGTGTTAAAAAATGAAAGCATTCAGTGGAAATAAAAAAAGGGAATTTCATTAAAATTTTATTTAAACAAAATATATCTATATATCTATATCTATCTATCTATCTATCTATCTATCTATCTATCTATCTATATATATATATATATATATATATATATATATATATATATATATATATATATATATATATATATATATATATTAAAAAAATACATTTCCTTTACACACACACACACACACACACACACAAAATATAATACTAAAAGAAAAAAAAATCACACACACACACAACCACCTATTCTTTTCTTTAATTTACACATCACTGAACCATTGATCTTTTAGTCCATTATCCATAATCAAACAATCTAGTTCTTTGCTTAACCCTAATAATTCTGGCATGTAATATTGAGGATGAATTTGCTTGTCTTTGTAATGTATGCAAGACCTTGAGCTCATCTCTCTTTTAGTTTATAGATTGAATAATATTGACTACCATCAAATTAACAATAAAAAGTAGTTTCATGAAATAACATTCTAGCTTGTTTGTGGTGCTGAAATTAATAAAAAATTGATCATTATAAAAGGAAAAACTAATAAAAAATCTAGATATACAATTATAAACCAGCTATAAAGAAAGGGAATATTTCCAAATGAGTATAATATAATACATAGATATACAATCATATGCCAGCTATAAAGAAAGGGAATATTTCCAAATGAGTATAATATAATACATAGATGAAACAAATAACTTGAAAATCAAACATACTTCCTCTTGAAATGGTCCAAGCTTCTTTTGAGATGCTTGGTGGTCCATAGCTCAGGGCCTGCCTGGTAAACAGGCATTGAACCTAGTACTGATTTCAGCACAGGCCTTGGCTTTCATTCTTGGGAGTTCAAGGGTTGGAGGCCTTGGAGGTGAGGATAGCCTCCCTCTCCTGGGTGAGGGCCAGCAGCTGGGACCTTTGCTTCTCCACTAGAGGAAGTGTCTGTAAATCTGTATATATAATTATTCTTTACAATTTCAACATTCAATTTAATGTTGTGTAATATGGTGAACTTATTTCTTAATAAAGTTTGCTACACACAAAAAAAAAAAAAAAAAAAAAAAAACACTTGTTTAGGGTTTCTGCAAATGTTTCATTGTATATGCACTTTCAGGACAAAGATACTAGGATCTAGTGTACATATGCAGACCAATAATAACGGAGTCTGCCGTGTATGTGGTGAAGCAAGGGAATCTTGTGGACCACCTCTGCTGATCCATTCACTCATTATGAGTTCAACACCATTCTAGTATCCACACAGAATATATCTATAATATTTATCTGGTGTGGAAGGCAGCAATTGTCTATAGGCTTCAAACAAGGCCAATAAATCAAGGGTCTCGCGGCGCCAGCATCGTAGCCTAGTGACGCGGCCCACTTATCTCATAGAAATCTCTGAATGATGAACATTTTAGTTGCCTAAAACATTGTTTAATACGTACCTATATATTCTAATTATGTCAATGACTAACATCATTGCAAAATATGAGTAAAAAAATCAAGTAAACCCTACCTTAGCAGGAGGTGATGCCATTGCAGACAAATTTCCCGGTAAACTTGAGAGCAATGTTTTGAGCCTCCGGCGTACCAACCGCGCTCCTTGTCCTTAACTCGCATATGTTGGTGAACCTGCCTGCCTTCTCCATGGTGGAGCGGTTCTTGAATACCCCACCGTCGGAACGTCCACGGTCGGAAAAACCACGCCGTGGTGCACCATCCACGATTCTTGCATACGGGCCTTTGTGTTTATTGGTGACAATGGAGAAACTTTGACTTCCTTCAGTATTATCCACCTTTTCTTTTTGTATCACCCTTTTGGGATCAGTACACAGAGCATGGTAATGTTTGTTGCCACAATTACGGCAATTATTTATTTTGGGGTTTTGGGGTTGCATCTAGACAACCCACACACAAGTGGAGTTGTTTAGCTCTTTTTACTTTACTCGCACCTTGTGGGTAATTTTTACATTTATACCAAAGGTGGTTATTGCCTTGACACAATTTACACTGATATTTATTTACTTGTTTCTGATTGATTGTCATCGTGCTAGTAGTGAATGGTGTTTCTGCAAATTGAGCATAAGTTGCTCCCTCCATAGAGAATATCTCGGTCTGTAACCTTGACAAGATAGCATCGACATCCAGGATTTTATCATGCAAGTCACGTTTAATTTGCTCCTTGATGGGGCTAGGTAGTTTGTTTAGCAACATCACCGCACAAAATTCATTCCTGGACATATCCTGAGCCTCCAGAGATTTATACAGACTCTCAAAGTCTGCATAGAAATGTTTAAGATCTTCTATATTATTACGTGGAGTGTTCAACTGGCAAAGATTGGTTACAATGGCTAATTTGATTCGATCTATTTGTCCATAATGATCTATCAACAATTTTACAGCTGGGGCATAATTGATTGATTCTAGTTTAATTTAAACCCAGCTAGTAATTGTTTAGCTTCACCCTCTAGTTGCCCTCTTAAGTAAGTTAATTAATGAACATCAGTCAATTCTGTATTTTTATCAACTGAGCAGGTGAATATATCCCAGAATCCCACCTATTGTGTGGGATCTCCGCTAAAGGTTGGCAGGGAAAGCTTGGGTAAATTGAATCCAGATTTATGAACTTTGGGACCATCCCTGATGTCATTAGTAACATCCAATTCGTATAAGTATTGCTGAATTATTTCCTCATATTCACCATCCTTCAGCACTAATGCTTCAATCTCTTCTGGTTTCAGTAGATCGTATATTCTCTCATTCAGCACATTTATGCGATCATGTAACGCAATTATTTGATTTCTTTTGGCTGTTATTTCTGATCTGGTGGCTTTTGTCATAAATTGCTCTAAATTACGACATGAGGCAGTAATTCCACCTTTCGCTCCAGCCTTAGTATTTTTCAACTTAATTCATTCCTCCATGATTTTAATTTACGTTAAGTTTCTTTAAAAAAATAATCTAACAACCCACGTTCCGCTATCTAGCCTATCATCCTTCCTTGCAAACTAGCCTATTGCTGTTTACGCCTCACCCTGCTGATGGAGGAACCAGTCTCTGGCCAGACCTACGATTTTCTGGAAGAGTCTTTCGCACGCTGTTGGGTCCAAATGGACACCGTCGAAATCTAACTCCGTGTGCCGGATAGCCCTATATCGCGCCTTAGTAAATGCGATACACGAACGAATCCACCGGTTTACCGAGTTTTTAATTTGGCGATACTTGACGGCTGACAACCCACGTGGGTTCGTGCGATGTTCAATACTTAGTAAAAGTGTACTGCCGCCAGACTGAGCTTCGATTTCAAGGACCAACTCCTCCAGAGAATGTGCCAGGTCACGTGGTACCGTATCCACGCAGATATCGTTGCCTCCCAACAGCAAAATGGTTAAATCTGGCTTGTAATTTAGCAGAGCCTGCCACTTATCAGTAGATCTGATGGTATCCACTCTACCACCTGGCACTGCAAATTTCTTGAGAACGAAATCCGGATGGTAAATTAACCTATCTATATATAAAAAAAAAAATATATATATATATATATATATATATATATATATATATATATATATATATATATATATATATATATATATATATTTAACATATGAATGGCCAAAAATTGCAACCTTTTTAATTGGGTGTGTATTCACGGAACTTGACGGGACGAAATCAGTACCTATCCCACCGCCAGTTGTAATGTTGTTGTGTTGGGGCAGTTGTCGACGTGGCTGACTCGATTTTACCGGCTTAGGCAAGGAAGACGGCATTTTGAAAGTCGTAGCAACACATGTACAAATTTAAAGTAGGAGCCTGATCCGTGAGCGATGCAGACATTACATTAATTCTGTACATAGATGCGGCAAAATCAGACTAGGAGAATGAAGTGAGTGGAACCAGTATCCGGTTCGAAGGACCAAATATGATGACTAACCTCCGATAATCACCATAGAATTTCGCCACCTTGCTCCCCAGTTGTTTGAATGCTGCCTTATACACTGATCCCTAATATATCTACTTTGAATTCATATAGTATAATAGGGACTTGGCGTATATGTTGTAGTTGTTGAGGAAGTCTGGGAGGTGCTGGCACTGAAAATTGTAACTTGATTTGATGGACTAGTGAAGGTGTTCTCTTCAGATGAAGGACGTCTCTCTAATCCTTTCCACACGCTTCACTCCTTCGAGCGTGATCTCACGCATGCGCGCTACAACTCATATGACGTGTGGTAGTGATCCACACGATTGATATAAATTCATTTTAAATTATGTGGATTTATATAGATGAGCAAATATTGGTGATATCAGAAACAGAAGAAAGTATAGTGGACTGGAATTTGAAGGAATTAATAAGGTTCCAATATGAACATGAATATATGAATTTAGTGTAAAAAGAGATTGCAGGAAAATATGAATCCGGAGGACATAAAAAAAAGAACTGAGTAAGCACAATGTAAATAAAAAATATAAAAAGATGAAAAATAGCAGAACTGGCCTTGGAAGATAATATATTGTATAGAATCACACAAAATGCATATGGAGAATTGACGCGTCAGATATTGATTCCGGAATCATACGTACAAGTTGCTATGCACCTGGGACACTCCTTGCCAATCGCCAACAGTCTGTCTCTAAGATATGTAACACCAAAATTATAAAGACTTTTGAACCTGTATTTATTGAGCAAACACATGGTTGGAATTATGCAACAAGTATGCCATAACAATTACTATGATTTGTCAAAACACCTCTATTCCTACAACTAGACACACTATAAATGGTATTGGAATTATGAAAGTAAATCAAGGATGTTCTATACATAGTGATACATTTTCTTTAATAGCTTCTTCCACATTCATAAATGAAGCACCACTGATTATAATGCCTTATCCCTTTTCCACTCCAATTGCCTTCTCCTAATGGGTGGATTCTGTAATTGTGAATTAGACTAACATCAGTCTTCCCGAAAGTTTTGGTCTGGAGCCCTGGTCGGTGCCCCAATATATTGACCATATACAGCTGTTACAGAAGCAATCTATTCCAAGGGAATTCAGCTACCAGGAGTGGAAAGATTGGTTGTGGATCTTGCTGCCAGTCGGGGTCATTGCCGTAGGACTGATAGTACACTACATGTACCGTCCCTGTGCTGTCCTAAGCTTAGCAAGGTCTGTGCCTGCACAGATCACAGTTGGCCCCCACATTGAAAAAAAGGAGATTGACACAGCATACACCTTGTGCCCCCATCATTAGCTGTAGCGCGGGACGCGCTACTGAGGACGGGGGTATGTGGTATCCTGACACAAAAGAAAGTAGGCATAAGAAAAGAAAAAATGAGGGAAACAGAAGTAAGGGAAAAGGCAATAGAAAATAGAGAAAAACAGTGCCAGGGTATTCGAAAAGGAAAGTTGACAAGGACTAATGGGAAGGTCGTTTCAAACATGACCGTGTTTAGGGGAGTGTCAATGCAGGCAGGACCAGATGTAACCTCAGAGAGTTGTGAAAAATTGAGAAGGCACAAAGAGAGACGTTGTTTCTGGGAAGCCTGAAGGAGCTTAAACCGCAGGACAGGGACATTGTAAGCCTAACTTGAAAATGCATTGTCTTAACTCCGCCCTCCCATTCCGCAGTGGGTGTGTCTACTTTTAAATATTGACCAGTGCCATGATACCCAGGCTGGGTATGTCACGTTTGGCCACGCCGAGGGGCGTGTCTTATGTAAGAGGTGTAACTACTGTATGTGGAGTATGTGATAAGTATGGAAAATTCAACCTTAGGAATAAGAACAGTTTTCTGATGGAAATGTGTAGCAAATGAAGTATAAAATAAGATGTAACTAGAGAGTAAGGAGTTGGTTGTTGGTTGGAGAGATTTGGAGAAGGAGAGAGAGGAGATAGGGAGAAGCCAAGAGGGCTGAGGGTGTTGGCTGGATGGAAGTCAGCAACATGGAGAAAATCATTCTTGTATCAGTGAGTGGAGCTTGATGTTGGTAATGCAGTCTAAATCATTTTTGTGTCATGATGTGTAAGGAGGAAATAGTTGACAGAATATTATATTGTTAGAATGTATAGAGTTAAGATACCGTGTTGATTTTTTTTTTGTGTTGTATGGATTTTATTTTCATGCTGATATTGAAGTTTCTTGATATGAATTTGAATACCAAACCTTTACAATTGTACACTGAAGGAGTGAAAATCGTGATTGCAAAGATGCCTATGAAACATGCAATATTGGTAATAGATGAAATGGAAACAAAATTGGAGATGAATGATTCAAAGGATAATCCCAGATATAAATGTTCAGTAGCTTAGGCATCAATATTACAAGGTGAGAGAGTGGCATCAATATTACAAGGTGAGAGAGTGGGTTATGTGACTTTGGAAACTAGTTTAGTTGAGAGTAACACAGCTTTATTTGAGCCGGTCCCAGGAGTTATAGGAGCTCAGTTTTTGTGTCCGGGGTTAGTGAGGCGAAAAAATGATAAGGATTAAAAAAAAAAAAAAAAAAAAAAAAAATCTAGGTTTGTGATAAGATACATAAATTTCTCCAGGGAACACATTCAGATAGAGCCAGGAAAAAACATTAGGCTATGTGCAAGCATGTGAAAAGGAAACATTACCTACGGAAAATTATTAGTATGGGGTTAATGCTATAACAGAAAGGAATGAAGAAAAAATTAAAGCTTCTTGTGAAATTATAAATTCTGTGTATCCTGAGGGGACTCAGGAAAATCAAATTTTAAGGTAGTTGCAAAATATCCCTCAGTTTTTGCAAGTGGGGATGATACCCCAACTGTGTCACCTTTTTTCTATCACACTATAAAATTACAGTCCATGCCTAAGCCCAAAAAGCCTTACCCCATACCAGCTTGTTTTTATGAGAGGGTAACAGAACAAATTAAATTAATGAAAACGCATGGTATCATAAGGCCCTCCAAATCAGCTTTTCACTCACCAGTATTATCCATAGTAAAAAAGGATGGAAAAATTAGACTTTGCATTGATTTTAGAAATCTAAATCAACACATAATGAATGATTCATACCCCCTACCCAATATTACCAATATTTTGCATAATCTGTAGAAAGGAAAAGTTTTTTCATGTCTTGATTTAAAGGAAGGCTACCATCAAATCCAATTAAGTGAAGAGAGTAAACCATGGACTGCATTTGTAACACCAGAAGGATTATATGAGCATAATTTCCCACCCATGGGACTAAAAGACTCTCCTGCAGCTTTTTGCAGAATTATTAACCAAGTGCTAGCAGGACTAACCGAGTTCTGGTAACAGAACATATTATGTTCTGTTACCATTGGGTCATTCTTAATGTCATTCAGATACTTGGCTGTTACAGTGAATGTGGTAGCATTATCACTGCTAATGGTTTGAGGGAAACCTTGCCTACTCACGAATCGCCTAAATGCATACAAGAAACTTTGTCCAGTCAAATCCTCTACTATTTCGAGATTAATAGCTCTAGTGGTAGCACAGGTAAAAAGTACTACGTATGCTTTCTTTATTTCATTGGCTGTGCCTTTAACCCTTAGAGCTCCTGTGTAATCTACACCTGTTATTTGAAAAGGATCAGACTGAGTTATTCTAAATGCAGGAAGTGGTGGTGAATTTACAGGAGAATAATGGCTCCCTTCATGTTTCTTACAGATCTTACATACCCTCAATACTTGTTTAGCGACTTGCCGCATTTTTGGGATCCACCATTTCTGTCGCATATAACTTACTGTGTGGTTCGTACCAAAATGATGATTTAACGCATGACATCTTTGAATTAAGAGTCGCGTAACATGATGTTTTCCAGATAGTAGGATAGGATATTTTAACATATCTTGGAATGTGGCCAATTGCAATCTTCCCCTACATTTTATCACACCATGCTCCATGTACAGTCCCAATTGCAACATTAGATTTGTATAGGAGTTTTTATCATCTTTATATTCTTTATATTCTTGAGGATAGGATTCTGTTTGCACCAATTTATACAGTTCAAGTTCTGCTGCTCTTAGTTCTTTCACGTTCAACCTCGGGTTGGAGGTGACAGCCGTACCCGAGATCTTCGCGCTCAAGTTATTTTTAAAACGAAGTATCCATGCTAATACTCGCATACCTTTATCATAGCTACCAAATCTTTCCCATTCCATTAATTTTATTGGCTGTGGATTTATTGTAAGTATTGTAGCCTTTTCCGAGCAGTTGTCAATTTTACCGAATTTCATATCCTCTGGCCACTTATCGCGATGGGGTAACCATTGAGGTCCATGCCACCACAATGAGGATTCTTTGAGTTTTTCGGTAGGAATACCTCTTGTCAATTGATCTGCTGGATTATCCTTAGTAGACACATATCTTATTTGATTTACTGGAATGAGTGTTTTAATTTCTTCTACTCTATTTATTACATAGGCAGGTAATATTTTTTTACTTTGGATCCAGTGAAGTGCCACCTGGCTATCGCACCACAAATGGATATTTTTGAAGAGTATAACACCGCCATAGGCATCTTTAACAGATTTACTTAACCTAGCGGCCAACAGAACTGCTGTTAATTCTAATTTTGGGGTAGTGACTGGTTTGATTGGTGCTACTTTAGCTTTGCCAATCACTAGATTACTAGATCCATTTACTCTGTATACACAAGCACCATAAGCCATATTACTTGCATCTCCGAATACATGCATGTCTCCTTCCTGTATTAAGGTTAACACACGAGGGATTGTTATTTTACTCGCCTTGTGGAGCTCGGCGGTATGGCCTTCCCATTCTGTATTCATTACCTCTGGCAGGGGCTGATCCCAATCAAGTTTTGCTTTCCAGAGGTTTTGTAGGAAGATACGTGCTTTGATGGTGACTGGTAGTAGTAAACCTAATGGGTCGAAGAGCTGTGATACCATACTCAGACATTTGCGTTTGGTCACCCTGCCTTGGATTTCTGTGCGTAGATTAAATGAGAGGGAGTCTGATTTAGGTTCCCAATACAATCCTAGTATTTTGACTGGTCCCTTTTCTCCAGCTATAACCCCGTCCAAGTGCAGTTGTTGTTCTAGCTGAGGGCTGTTAGTGGTCCATTCACGCAGGTACAGATTGGCTTTCTTGAAGAGTTTTTGCACTTGCCAATAATATGCTAGTAAATCTTCCTCTTGTCTAGCTGTACCTTGCAGATTGTCAATATATAAACCCCGCTTTATATCATCTATCATCTCATTTGCTTCATCCAGATTATTTAAATGGTGTCTTATGGATGCATTGAGAAGGAATTGAGAACATGTGGCTCCAAATAAAACTACTCTAAATCTGTAAATCAGAAAGTCCGATTCTGGATCTAAAGGATCTTTGGGCCATAAAAATCTTGTACAGTTTCGATCATCTTCAAGCAATTGCACCATTAAGGAAGCTTTTTCTACGTCCGAGATGAATGCATATTTTTGACATCTGAATCTCATTAACACTTGCGTTAGATCGGGTACTAAGCTGGGACCAGTATATAGACAATAATTTAAACTGAGAGATTTTGAATTTACCTTAGCAGAACAATCATAAACTACTCTAGTCGGTGTTGTATTACTTTCCTTTTTCACACCATGATGTGAGAGATAATGAATACCCTGATGGTTTGTTTCTTTCGGTACTAATTCAATAAAACCTCTTTTCTCCTGTTCTTTAATTACTTGAGTGTATTGACTACAAAATACAGGATTTTTTTTCGAATGACCTTTGTAATCCTCTCAGTCTGCCCAACGCCAAACCAAAATTACTAGGTAAATCTTCCTTATTATCTTTCCAAGGCAGACTGACCTTATACTGCCCAAGTACAGTATCATATGAGACTGAATCTTCAAATCTCTTCATTGTCACAGCAACATCTTTAGATATTTCATTAGGTAATATTCCTATATGATCTAGTTCCCATAGTTTATTTAGATCATCAACGCATGGTGTGTGATCTATATTGCTTACATATTCATCTATAGGACTGACTGCAACCTTGAGAATAGTAACTACTTCTACCTGAGTTTTATCATTGTTTCTATCCTGGTATTTACCACTTAGAGCAAACCCACAGATAGTTGGAATGAGTATTAACTCTCCTTCCTTTTTGTACCCAGGATGTACTGTATCATAATAATAGTCAGCTCCTATCAGTAAGCCTATTTCCTTTGTTGTTGTCACCTTAGGATCTGCAAACTTGTACCCCTTAATATTTATTTTTACAAGTTCTTTTTGCAAACCCTTAGCAGCAATATGTCCAGGTACCTTGTCTATAACCACAGCATTCATCCTTTTTACTCTACCCTTTTTAATATAACTCAAAGATACAATTTCATATGTTTTACTATCTTGAGTTATGGTGAATCCTTCTAATTGGAAGGTTTCTTGTCCCACTTTAGAACACTGTAACGACGGTAGAGCTGACCGAAGTACAAATGTCCTTTGTGAGCATTGGTCAAGTAGAGCCCGAGCATTTATTACTTTGTCTTCCATACTCTTTAGTGGTAGCTGTAGGGTAGGAAGTATTACTTTGGGCAGTATGCAAGAACGCTCGTCGTATCCCGACCGTCGTAGCACGGTATTCAAGAATCGTCCCACCGTAGTCTGCTACCACGGCTGGTACCACGGTCCACGCTCTACCCACAAAGTTGGACTTATTTCTCTTTACACCCTCATAGGTGAGTTATTAACAAGTTAAGGAGTTACTGACATATACTAGGAATATATTTGTGTCATATTTATGCTGGAATACGATGTAGGAAGGATAATTCAAGTGATGTAAGTGGTGAGGAGTCTCCGTGGGTCTGCACAGTGTGATTCATCACTTACTTTTTTCCATTTTTTTGTTTAATATAGTGCTTTAAGTAGATAACCAACACTGCCAAAAGTTATATTTTAGTGGTAGAAGTGTAAAATGGTAACAATACAGGGAATCAGGTAAGTGTAACACATCAAACACAGTGAAACCAAACTGGCCACAGGGAGCGGTAGTATTCTTATTATCACGACAGAAAAACTGGTGTTATTATTACTATTTCAATGATAAAAAAACATTTCATATGTAAATTAATCGTATTAGCCGTGTGCCTGTGCATAGCATTGATGCAAAAAGCAGACCAGCTATGGGCAACTGCTCCCCCAAACACAGTAGTTCTATAGTGTTAGCCATATAAAAAAGTTAATATTAGAGAAAAAATGTTAATTTGTTACCAATAGTGCATTACATTCAACAAAAGAAATGAAAAAAGCATAGATAACATGGAACATTGATGTAAATCCAGCCACATTTTTTTATAGTGAAGCTGTGCACCAGAAAATTTTATTAAATAAAGCTAACCATCAATTAAATGTTGGGGATTTCAACCAAATAGTATTAAAATATCAATATCTTATCTTTCTGGTAAATTCTCATCAGTTAAGTGTAATAGTAATAAAAATTAGATATATTTGTTCACTTGTTTGGTAACTTAGTGATCAGACTGTGCATGCATAATGAAACTAGTCTTTGAAAGAAGCAACTCAGAACTTTTGATAGAGAAAACAACAAAAGGAAGATTGATGTATCCAAAATTTTTACTTACATAGTATGAAGATCAATATTTTCAGTAATATGCCATGTGATGAAATTATACAACACGTATGTACATATTAGATAATAATATTTTACATGTGTTTAAACTAAAACGTAGTCATTAATATTTCCAGATTTCCGTATCTCGCCTGGTTTGCAACTGTTAGTTGCTGATAATGTCGCAGGCCAGTGCAGGCTGCTGCATCAGGAGGGTGGTCTATGCCATCACGGAAGTCTCGGCAAGGCATATCAGGTTCCCTACACCAGAAGAGAAGTGTACCATCATGTAAGCCTTCTCTACCAAAGCAGGCATGCCTGGATGCATGCATATGTTGGAGTGACGGAATTTTCATCCCATCAGAGTTTGTGGTGATGGTGGTGCTGAGTTTTATCATGGACACAAGCTTTGTTGTAAACTGGCCTGGCAGTGTACACGACTCAAGAATTTTTAATGAGTCTCGCTCCTGCCAGACTCTTCAGACCGGCCATCATCGAGGCTTCTTTTTTGGTGATGGTGGCTATCCTTGCCTCTCCTATCTCCTTACTCCATATACCAATCCAAGGGAACCACATGAGGAAAAATTCGATCAGACTCACATAAAAACCCGCAGTTGTATACTAGAGAGGATGTTCGGAATATTGAAAAAGAGGTTCAGTATTCTAGCAACACCTCTCAGGAATGCCGGTGGAGAAAGGGCCAGAGATCAGAGTAGTGGAAAACGTCCCAGCACCAGACCACCAAGAAGACACAGCATTAGGTAATAGCAGGCAAGCAGAGATTGCACCATGATTTTACCCCATAAGTTGTACCTTGCTCCCATTTGTGATGGGATTCCATTTCCACAACAATGCAATTCTACTAGGAAGTTTGTATTGCGTTGTTCTTTCTCCATTACAAGGTTAGGGGTCATGCAGTTTTCAGTTTTAACAAAGGCACCTGTTTTGTCCTGGGAACAAGTGGCCAACTGAGAGGTTTTTGTGACTGGACAGAACA
>CM035223.1:12722350-12788403 GCA_020233015.1 Callinectes sapidus | reverse complement strand
CAGCACAGGCCTTGTCTTTCATTCTTGGGAGTTAAAGGGTTGGAGGCCTTGGAGGTGAGGATAGCCTCCCTCTCCTGGGTGAGGGCCAGCAGCTGGGACCTTTGCTTCTCCACTAGAGGAAGTGTCTGTAAATCTGTATATATAATTATTCTTTACAATTTCAACATTCAATTTAATGTTGTGTAATATGGTGAACTTATTTCTTAATAAAGTTTGCTACACATTAAAAAAAAAAAAAAAAAAAACACTTGTTTAGGGTTTCTGCAAATGTTTCATTGTATATGCACTTTCAGGACAAAGATACTAGGATCTAGTGTACATATGCAGACCAATAATAACGGAGGCTGCCGTGTATGTGGTGAAGCAAGGGAATCTTGTGGACCACCTCTGCTGATCCATTCACTCATTATGAGTTCAACACCATCCTAGTATCCACACAGAATATATCTATAATATTTCTCTGGTGTGGAAGGCAGCAATTGTCTATAGGCTTCAAACAAGGCCAATAAATCAAGGGTCTCGCGGCGCCAGCATCGTAGCCTAGTGACGCGGCCCACTTATCTCATAGAAATCTCTGAATGATGAACATTTCAGTTGCCTAAAACATTGTTTAATACGTACCTATATATTCTAGTTATGTCAATGACTAACATCATTGCTAAATATGAGTAAAAAAAACAAGTAAACCCTACCTTAGCAGGAGGTGATGCCATTGCAGACAAATTTCCCGGTAAACTTGAGAGCAATGTTTTGAGCCTCCGGCGTACCAACCGCGCTCCTTGTCCTTAACTCGCATATGTTGGTGAACCTGCCTGCCTTCTCCATGGTGGAGCGGTTCTTGAATACCCCACCGTCGGAACATCCACGGTCGGAAAAACCACGCAGTGGTGCACCATCCACGATTCTTGCATACGGGCCTTTTAAATTAGGAGCTTCGTGGATACGGCCCCATAAGCCAGCCAGGCAGGCAGGCAGGCACCCCACCCACAACAACAATTCCTTGCCTCTCACTCACGTGGAACAACGAGAGAGAGAGAGAGAGAATATTTTGTAGCGGCAATGGTTTGTCTGGGTTTGGGGAGAGCAGCAGAGCAGCAGGCTGGCTGACACATGGTGGTTATGATGATGATGGCAGGTGGCGGTGAGGCAGGAAGGCATAAGTATTATGAAGTGTTACCAAGTCCACCAGAGCATGTAAGAATGTGTGACCTTAATAATGGTATAGCGTACACAGACCTAAGTAAAGAGTTTTGTCCTATCCTTCCTAAATATCGCCTACGTTTTACAACAGTGACATTAGAGTTCAATGAAAGTCGTTGTTTGATGAATTGATTATATAGCAGAGATTGAACTATTATGAAACCTATTTGGTTTGTGGAAAAAAAAACTTTAATGAACTCTAATGACACCGCTGTAAAACCCAATATGAAAAACGTTCCTTTATGGAATGATGAGCTTCTGTAGCATGTTCTTTCTCTCTCTCTCTCTCTCTCTCTCTCTCTCTCTCTCTCTCTCTCTCTCTCTCTCTCTCTCTCTCTCTCTCCTATTGTTGGAGAGTGTGCTTTGGTGTGCTGCAGGCCCGGTACAGTACGTACTTCTTCACGCACCGCTAACACTACGTAACATCTTAACACCTCAAGCTAAGGCTGTTCCAACACAAACGTTCATCTCTGACAACTAACAGACCTACAACTCAGCCAAGCCTTTCAAACACATTCCACACTGCAAAGGAACCGCCAATGAGACGCGGGTCCAGTGCTCACCAATACAGTGTGTGGCAGTGTTGTATGGACATAGACAGACAGACAGACAGGCAAGGCAAGGCAAGGCAAGAAAGGTTAGTATACTACTCACTGTGGTTAGGGTGGCCAGCACCTGGGGGGGTCACATTGGCACTGTGCCAAGCGTCTCTCAACAGTGTAGCAGATAGGGAGGCGCCGCTTGCCAACAGCAGGCTGACGGTTTGTGGACGGTCGTTAGTGACAGGCAGTCTGAGGGCAGAGCGGCCACCCTGGGGCTCTATGAGGGCGCCCCTACACAGGAGGCTGGACACAGCAGCACGTTGTTCCCTTGACTGACTGTTGCCAGCAGTTCCTCATGCAGCTGGCCGGGGGACGCGGCGCCACCCTGCCGGAGAGAGAAGGGAAGCAATGGTGCTGATGACAGGGACAGACATACTGTATATCGCTGTATGTGATACAGTATGACACAGTAATACAGTGTTTTAGTGCAGGCTAACGCAGTATTCACAAAGTATCACTTGGTGCCAACACAAATCTTTACTGGTGGCTGTGTGTGTGTGTGTGTGTGTGTGTTGAAGTTCAACGCTGATACAGCTTACGCTGTATCAGCGCGTAGCTGCGGGCGCTCATCTCCCGTCTCCTTGGCCTTTGAGCCTGTGGTGGAATAGTCCCTTACCCCGGGACATGGGGCCAGCATGAAATCCGGGTTTCCACAGTTTACCTTCCCTAGGTTGCCCTAGGTACCCATTTATCGACCAGTGAAGGATGAAAACCTGGGTGGGGTCCGCGCCGTCCTCGTCCGGGATCGAACTCGGGCCCACGGATTCGTAGCCAGACGCGCTGGCCACTGCACCGTGGCGGGTACATTCATTGTAATAAATTATATGGCAAAGTCCGATGAGTAATCTCATGATCGGACTTGTTTATAAGAAATTTTTTAACCATTTGACGACCAGAAAATATTCAATATACTAAACATAAATAAAATTAAACCAAGAAAAAGTTAAAATAGAACTAAGAAACTGCCAGAAACAATATTGCACATCTATGAATAGTGTGAAAATACTATTACGTTGCCTGTACTTGGAGGAAATATTTCTTTAATTTGCACTTAAAACTTGTTATAGGCATATTACCAAAATCTTTACATGAATTAGGTAATGTGTTCCACACCTTAAGACCGAGAAAAATATTGAGTTTTTGAAAAGTGGTTCCACATGGAGGACATGTTAAGTTAATTTGATTTCTTCTAGTGTTTCTAGAATGATCTTGTATCATAAATATATTGGTGTTATTCTTCAAAGAATGAAACAAGCATATTAGCATGAAATATTGATGAATATGTGATACATTTAATAAATTGAATGACAAAAAAGCCTCCTCAGATGAATAAAATTTCAAATATGAATATGAAATACCATAATATATGTTTTATCTATGTTTAATGCATGCACATCAGGTCACTATTTTTGCCCTCCAGCAACTTTAGAGTTTCTAATTGTCCATCTGCCGCAGCACAGTGCAGGAGTGTCCTGCCATTCCTGTCTTGCATGCACAGCAGGTGACTATTTTTCTCCACCAGCCACTTTATGGTTTCTAATTGTCCATCTGTCGCAGCCCAGTGCAGGGATGTGCTGTCGCGCTTGTCTTACATGCACAGCAGGTCACTATTTTTCTCCACCAGCCACTTCATAGTTTCTAATTATCCATCTACTGCAGCCCAGTGCAGGGATGTCCTGCCATCCTTGTCTTGCATGCACAGCAGGTCGCTATTTTTTCTACCAGCCACTTTATTGTTTCTAATTGTCCAGCTGCCGCAGCACAGTGCAGAGGTGTTCCCCCATTCTTGTCTTGAATGGACAGCAGGTCATCATCCTGCTCCACCACTCACTTCACCACATCTAAATGTCCATTTTCCGCTGTACAGTGCAGGGGTGTCTTGCCATCCTTGTCTTGCATACACAGCTGGTCACTATTTCTCTCCATCAGCCACTTTATAGTTTCTAATTGTCCATGTGCCGGAGCACAGTGCAGGGGTGTCCAGCCATTCTTGTCGTGCCTGCACAGCAGGTCACTATTTTTCTCCCCTAGCCACTTTATAGTTTCAAATTGTCCATCTGCCGCAGCACAGTGCAGGGGTGTCCAGCCATTCTTGTCTTGCATGCACAGCAGGTCACTATTTTTCTCCACTAGCCACTTTATAGTTTCTAATTGTCCATCTGCCGCAGCACAGTGCAGGGATGTGCCGCCACACCTATCTTACATGCAGAGCAGGTCAATATTTTTATCTACCAGCCGCTTTATAGTTTCTAATTGTCCATCTGCTGCAGCACGGTGCAGGGGTGTCCTGCCATTCTTGTCTTGAATGAACAGCAGGACACCATCTCGCTCCACCACCCACTTCACTACATCTAAATGTCTATTCTCCGCTGTACTGTGCAGGGGTGTCTTGCCATCCTTGTCTTGCATGCACAGCAAGTCACTGTTTATCTCCACTAGCCACTTTATAGTTTCTAATTGTTCATCTGCCGCAGCACAGGGCAAAAGTGTCCTGCCATTCTTGTCTTGCATGCACAGCAGGTGACTATTTTTCTCAACCAGCCACTTTATAGTTTCTAATTGTCCATCTGCCGTAGCCCAGTGCAAGGGTGTGCAGCTACGCTTGTTTTGCATGCACAGCAGGTCGCTATTTTTCTCCACGAACCAATTTTTAGTTTCCAACTGTCCATCTACCGCAGCGCAGTGCAGGAGTGTCCTGCCATCTTTGACATGCATGCACAGCATGTCACAATTTTCTCCACCAGCCACTTTATAGTTTCTAATTATCCAACTACCGCAGCACAGTGCAGGGGTGTCCTGCCATTCTTGTCTTGCATGCACAGCAAGTGAATATTTTTTTTTTCCACCAGCCACTTTATAGTTTCTAATTGTCTATCTGCCGCAGCCCAGTGCAAGGGTGTGCAGCCACGCTTGTTTTGCATGCACAGCTATTTTTCTCCAGCAGCCACTTTATAGTTTCTAACTGTCCATCGACCGCAGCACATTGCAGGGGTGTCCTGCCATTCTTGTCTTTCATGCACAGCAGGTCACCATTTTTCTCCACCAGCCACTTCATAGTTTCTAATTGTCCATCTGCTGCAGCACAGTGCAGGGGTGTCCAGCCATCCTTGTCTTGCATGAATAGCATGTCACTATTTTTCTCCATCAGCCACCTTGTAGTTTCTAATTGACCATCTGCCCATGCACAGTGCAGGGGTGTCCAGCCATCTTTGTCTTGCATGCACAGCAGGTCATTATTTTTTCTCCAACAGCCACTATATGGTTTTTAATTAACCATCTGCCGCAGCACAGTGCAGGGCTGTCCTGTTATTCTTGTCTTGAATGGACAGCAGGTCACCATCTCGCTCACCCACCCACTTCACTATATCCAAATGTCCATTGTCCGCTGTGCAGTGCAGGGTTGTTTTGCAATCCTTGTTTTGCATGCACAGCAGGTCACTATTTTTCTCCACCAGCCACTTTATAGTTTCTAATTCTCCATCTGCCACAGCACAGTGCTGGGGTGTCCAGTCATCCTTGTCTTGCATACACAGCATGTCACCATCTCGCTCCACCAGCCACTTCACCACTTCTAAATGTCCATTTTCGGCACCACTGTGCAGGGGTGTCTTGCCATCCTTGTCTTGCATGCACAACAGGTCACTTTTTCTCTGCACCAGCCACTTAACGGCTGTTAATTGTCCATTTGCGCAGCACAGTGCAGGGGTGTGTGTCCTTTACTGTCCCTGGCGGTGGTTGGCCACCCACCACCATATAGCTGCTCCAGTACCTGCACCTGACCATGGTGACTGGCCCGGGGTGAGTGTCTCCAGGTGTGCGGGAGTGACCATTACAGCTGCTACACATTGATGGTCACCCCGCCACGCAGCAAAGTAAAGGGCTAGCCTTCTTGTGTGTGTGTGTGTGTGTGTTTCGGGCGAGAAATGTTCGGGAGCCAGACACCTCCCGAAAGCATCTAGTTGTAGATAGATGTATTTCGTCCTCCCAACGCTGGCTACACCTTCCTACCTCCCTGGAACAACCACCATGGCATGTATATTGTGTTTATTTGTTATAAAATTAAATGTTATTTACCATAAGAAAGCCATAGGAACGAAAGGTAAACACTAGGGATGGGAGCCCCCCCAAAAAAACTCTTTCACTTACCTGATTTACTTGCCCTGACTTCCAAATCCCGATTAATAATTTCATTTGCTGAAGAAAGATTGTTGATTTTTGTGGTTATGTTTACCAATGGTGTTTGGCTAGGGTAGGCATATCTCTTACCGTGCCATGCTTGTTATTCTGGCAAAATTTCAGTTGTTTCCTGTCTCAAAATTGTTGAAGAAATTTGGTAAGTTTTTACAAGTACATCATAATCCCCTCCTCCTAACAAGTCTGGGAAATGGTGTGTGAGAATGCAGGGTTATCTGGTGGGGAGACGAAATTTGGTGATAAATGTAGTAAAAAAAACATGATTTATTGTTTATCACCAAATTTCGTCTTCCCATCAGAAAACCATATTCTCCCACCAATTCCAACCTAACCAAATCAAACCAAATAAAACTAAACCAAGCCAAGCCAAGCCAAGCCAAGCCAAGCCAAACCAAACCTAACCTATTTAAAAAAAAACCTATACACAATTTTTGTTACTGTTAACTATTGGAATTTGCTGTTTGATTGGTAACATCATATTGTTTATCACCGATCAAGCTTGCCAACCCTACGACATCAGAGCTGCCAACACTCACGCAGCACCTCCCGAATTTTCGGTGCGACTGGGTGTTCAAGAAATCCGCATTACCTCTTCGGGATTCGGTGCCCGATCTTTCGGAGGACGGTTCGGAGGCTTGTTTCCCGAATGTTCAAGAAACCGGCCGTGTGTGTGTGTGTGTGTGTGTGTGTGTGTGTGTGTGTGTGTGTGTGAAGAGAGAAGCCTATATTATCATTATTATCCTTATCCTTATTATCATTGATGTTATTATCATATTTTTTGTTATTATTTATTGTTTTTCTTCTATTATTTTCATCACAAACCATTATATTAGCGTTGACATTAGGAAAAAAAATATTGCCATCTCTAATTCAATTGGCATTATTCCGTCCCATTGTTAGGAGCCTAGCCTATCATGCTATTACCTTTATGATTGACTATATTATTATTATTATTATTATTATTATTATTATTATTATTATTATTATTATTATTATGTATTAGGGAAGCAAGATAATTTTAACAACATAATTTAAATCTAAGGCTTCCTAAGCTGCGTATTCTGTATGATAACCTGATCTTGAATCTTACGTATCAGCAAGGATGTTCATATTATTCAGTTAACCATACATTCACAGTTACAACATTGATCACCGTGTGTGCCTCCCCATATAATGAGTTTCATCTCACCTGTGAATACTTCAGTATTATATGAACTTAGGCCAACATCAGTACCACTTTAATGGTAAGTAAGCCCTGCATCATAAAGTATATTAAGAGGGTAATAATATTTACTGTATTTATGCACATTCTATAACTTTTTTTGTAACGTAAAATCGAATTTCCTTTCAACCTCATATTTACCATTTTATTATTCTAATCATGGGTGATGACATATGTTAGCGGTGTTAGAAATAGCAGTTTTTTTGTTTGTGCATTGCAGGTACAGTGATGGCTTCTAATAAGAAACGCAACTATGATGACAACTAACTGGATTTTGGATTTGTAAGCATCACTGATAAAGGTGTAGTGAAGCCTCATTGTGTGATTTGTCACAAAATACTCACAGCTGAATCACTAAGACGCATTAAGCTTAGATTACATATGGAAACCAAGCATCCTCAACATGTTGGCAAAGATCGTTCCTTCTTTAGACGACAAGAATTGAACATGAAGAACATGAAGACTTGATGCCAATGGTTCCTTTCATCAACAAAATACTGCCGTAGTGTAGGCAAAATTTCTTGCATCCCTTGAAATAGCAGAGAAAGAAGCCTCACACAATTGGGGAGGAATTAATTTTGCCATGTGCCAAAACAATGGTAAAGCTTGTTTTGGGTGAGAAAAGTGCTGAAAAGCTGATTGCTATTTCACTCTCAAATAATACAGTGCAACGCCGAATCTCCCAAATATCTGATGACATCAAAGAGCAAGTTTAAGAAATTAAAAGAGCTGGATTATTCAGTATTCACACTGACGTCCAGTCCTGCTCACAACTGGCTTTTGTAAGATATTGTTGCGGCGGCGCTTAGTGTGAAGATAGCGTTGGCAATGCTACCAGATTGGCAATGATGACATTGGTGCAGAAGTGGTAGTAAGGGCTGGAGTTTGCGGCCAGGTGGATATCTTGTGCCTGATTGGCCAGTAGAAGGGACGCGACTAGGACGCGGCTAGAGGGGACAAGGGAAAGGGGGGCTGTTGTCAACAAATAGTTTCGGCCCGCCGGGTCCGGCGGGCGGCGATAGGAGTGCCAGTGAGGGGAGAGAAGAGAGAAGAAGAGGTTGGGGCCCAGTGAGGTGAGAGGACGCCAGCCTGCCCCGCTCTCCCTGAGGATGAGAGCGCCTGCCCCGCTCTCCCCTGAGGACGCGAGCCTGCCCCGCTCTCCCTGAGGATGAGAGCGCCTGCCTGTCTCCCTGAGGACGAGTTCCTGCCCTGTTTGTGTTGTGGTATAAGTACTGTGTGCCATCCTGTATCAACTCTTGTGTGCTAGTAAAGTAAGGAAGTTGTGTCGTGCCTTTAACTGTATTCCTGCCTCTCTGAGTAAGTCTAGGGTCTGTGGGTCTGTACCTCGCTTCCCTTGCTAGCCACGAATCTTCGCCGAGAAGTGTCCCTGTGTGTGTGTGCTGCCGACCCTGTCCTGTATGCTGTCCTGAGGGTGACGCTGTTGGTACTTGGTAAGAGTGTACCTGTCGTCGCCTTGGAAGCTGTGTGTTGGTGTGGTGGACAGGGGGCCAGCATAACAAGTGGTGTCAGGAGTTTTTGGGATAGTTTTGGCTAGCGAGATTGCCGGGTACAAGGCACCATGGCGGACTCAGACTCGAGAGGCAGTGAGAAGCCGGAAGGCAGTGAGTCACGCTTGGAAGGGCTGGAAGCCTTGTTTGACAGAATGACACAGAAAATGATACAGGAAATGAAACAGGACATTAGGGCAGTGGTGGTGCAATTGGATCGGTCGATAGAGGAGTTCAGGGAGGAGCTGGTGGCAGCGAGACGACGTTGTGAGGGAAGCACTGAAGTCGTCCGGAGCAGAGTGGAGGAAGTTGTGGCAGCCCAATCCCCTGTGTCAGACCAGCAGTTGTGTGGCGTGACAGGCCACTGTGAGCTGAGAGTCTCTGTTACCGACATGGAGAAACCCTGTCCGTTGGGGTTGGACTCCCTGTTTGGGAATGCAGCGTGTGATGACCTCGGAAGGATGCAGCGGAAGGTACGTGGAGAAGTCGTACCACTGATCCTTGAGGATGCTGTTAAACAGGTCGAGAGCCCCGTGACGAGTTCGGATGTCGAGGAGAGACTGGAGCTGAACTGCGGAGTCGAGAGGGAACGTGAGGCAGCAGACGCCACTGAGGAAGGCGGTGGAGGCCATGCAGCGGTAAACAGCTGCGGTGATGAGGACGGCGGCGCGGGGAAGATGGAGAGCGGGTAGATCGGGCAGGACGGGCAGAGCGAGGCTGGCGAGCAGCGAGACGTTGGGCAGCATGTCCACCAGAGGTTTGGGTGGACGGAGGAAGGCGAGGTGCAGCCGTGCAAGGAGGAATTCTTGCTGGAAAGTCCTGCTATCGAAGACTTGATGGAGCAGGGGGAGAAGCAGCACGTACAAGACGGCGTGTTGCAGAAGGGCGTGGAGGATGCAGCGACACAGCAGACGTGGCTGCTGGTAAACCCTTTCTCTCTGCAGGTTGAGTTGCTGGAGGAGGCGCATGCTGGCGTCTCTGGTGGGCAACAGGGGCGCAGGAAGACTCTGCTGTGCCGACACCTGTGCTGGGTTGGCATTGGACATGAGGTGGAGTGGTGCAAGCTGTACCACGTTTACGTCACCGAGAAGGAATCTGAGCGACGTACCAGAGCAGCGCTGAGGTGGTAACAGTTTGGCGCTCCCTGGGAGGGGATGAC
The DNA here is from genome assembly GCA_020233015.1 of Callinectes sapidus. Taxonomy (NCBI): domain Eukaryota; kingdom Metazoa; phylum Arthropoda; class Malacostraca; order Decapoda; family Portunidae; genus Callinectes; species Callinectes sapidus. Next base: position 12,778,518 of record CM035223.1, on the reverse strand, counting down.
GTTGGATGTCGCCGGGGCACGGCCTAGTATGCCCAGAGGTAACCGCCGCTACCTCCCTGAGGCTACTGGACGACCACCTGGGGAGGAGCTACCACAGACGTCGCCTGAGGCTGTGGCGGCGTGGCAGCGGCAAGGTGGAGAAACGCCAGCGACGTGGAGCGTCGGCAGGTGGAGAGGCCCAGACAGCGAGGTGGAGGACGAGGCTGCGATGGGTGGAAGCAGAGCGCGCGTGAGAGGGGACAGCAGAGGACGAGCGTGAGTGAGCCGCTTGTCACACCCTCAGATCGAGGAAAAGACCTGTGGTGAAGGGACTACAGGTGAGGAGCGAGTATGAATAGTCGGGTCGACTATTTTGTGGGGGGAGGGTAGTGTTGCGGCGGCGCTTAGTGTGAAGATAGCGTTGGCAATGCTACCAGATTGGCAATGATGACATTGGTGCAGAAGTGGTAGTGAGGGCTGGAGTTTTGCGGCCAGGTGGATATTCTGTGCCTGATTGGCCAGTAGAAGGGACGCGACTAGGACGCGGCTAGAGGGGACAAGGGAAAGGGGGGCTGTTGTCAGCAAATAGTTTCGGCCCGCCGGGTCCGGCGGGCGGCGACAGGAGTGCCAGTGAGGGGAGAGACAAGAGAAGAAGAGGTTGGGGCCCAGTGAGGTGAGAGGACGCCAGCCTGCCCCGCTCTCCCTGAGGATGAGAGCGCCTGCCCCGCTCTCCCCTGAGGACGCGAGCCTGCCCCGCTCTCCCTGAGGATGAGAGCGCCTGCCTGTCTCCCTGAGGACGTGTTCCTGCCCTGTTTGTGTTGTGGTATAAGTACTGTGTGCCATCCTGTATCAACTCTTGTGTGCCAGTAAAGTAAGGAAGTTGTGTCGTGCCTTTAACTGTATTCCTGCCTCTCTGAGTAAGTCTGGGGTCTGTGGGTCTGTACCTCGCTTCCCTTGCTAGCCACGAATCTTCGCCGAGAAGTGTCCCTGTGTGTGTGTGCTGCCGACCCTGTCCTGAGGGTGACGCTGTTGGTACTTGGTAAGAGTGTACCTGTCGTCGCCTTGGAAGCTGTGTGTTGGTGTGGTGGACAGGGGGCCAGCATAACAATATATTCATGATGAGGATCTGAAGGAGGAATTCTGGTTTTGTGCGCCTGTTGAACAATCTACAAAAGGTTAAGATGTAATGCAGAAACTTACAGAATTCTTTGAATCGGAAGGTCTTGACAGGGGTAATCTCTAAGGGATATGCGCAGACGGGGCTCCAAACATGGGTTATCAGTCAGATTTTGTTACAGGAGTTATACAAAAAGCACCAAATGGTATCCCTCTTCACTGCATGATACACAGGCAAGCTCTTGCATCAAAAACGCTACCCTCAGAATTACAGGACACTCTGAATACAATTAATGAGTGCTCTTAACACACGTCTTTTCATGAGACTCTGCCAAGATATGGATGCAGCTCATGAGACCCTCCTTTTTCATGCAGCAGTTCGCTGGCTATCAAAAGGAAATGTAGTTCAGCATGTATTAGAGCTCAGAGAAGAGATCAGCCTTTTTCTCAGAATACAGAACAAGCAAGATTTGCTGTCAGCATGGTCTGCAGATAGCTTCGAAATACGGCTAGCCTATCTTGTTGACATATTTAGACAGTTGAACACACTGAACCTGGAACTCCAAGGGAAAGGAAGCTTGATAATTGATTTTGTGGACAATCAAAGCTTTCATTCGTGAGATTGAGAATTGGAGGCGCAAAGTTGGAATGGGAAACTTGGCAATGCTGGAGACAGCGTCAGAAATTGTAGAGGAGTGTGATACTGCTACGCATAACTTGATTACCCGACATCTTGAGGTCTTGGAAGGGGAATTTCCAGATATCCAAAGCCTAACTTCTCGGCTAGTAAGGGCCCCCCTTCACTGCTCCAGTGACATGCATTCCCGATGACAATGATAATGGCCAAACTGAGCTATTGACACTTCAGGAGGATTCAGGAGCTAAGATGAAGTTTGAAACTGAATCTCTCACAGTATTTTGGTCATCAATGGCAGCTTCATACCCAAACTTATGTGACTTAGCTTTTCGCCACCTCCTACCATTTTCATCAACTTATTCCTGTAAGGCTGCATTCTCTCAACTACTCCACATTTAAACGAAATATCGCAACAGACTTGAAGTGAAGCATGATCTACGGTGTGCTTTAAGTGAAACAAAACCAAGAATGAAGAAGCATGTTGATAATCTGCAACATCACCCTTCATACTGTGTAGAATGGGGATTCAAAAGTGAAGGAAACATGAACCTAGCATGAACATTCAGAAGCAGATGGTCTGGGAGGAGGTGGGTGTGAGGCCACTGAAGGCCATGGTTGTGGCAGTTAATTATGACTCCCTATGATAGCATTTCATTTCAGAATTACAAAGTTATCAGATTTGTAAGATTCAAAGATCAGATCACATTGCGTGGGATCAATACACTTTTTCAATCCAATGGAATATACTTTTTTTTCCTTTTTTTTTTTTTTTTTTTTGCTGTAACAGCTTTTCACAATAATGCAATTTTTAATTACTCTACGTATGAAATTTTTTAATATGCATTATATTACTTCTTTAGTACCATTTCAATAATTATATGAAATTCAGCAAAGGCAAAATACAAATTTCTTTATTAATAATTAACAAAAGAAAAAATAACAAATGGAATCAATAAAACTACAGGATTTGCTAGAGTGGTTTTTATATGGACCTAATGAATGTAGGACTGTAGACATTCACGGGTTATGGTTGTGGGGAGGGGGGGGGGGGCATGGACAAGGATCATGTATGAAAAGTGGGTAACGACCAGAAAAAGTTTGGGAACCACTGCTCTAGTGAGTACTGCTGGTCCACTGCTGCCAGATGCAGGGTTTGGTGAAAGGCAGAATTTCAGCGTAATTTTGCCCCTTGTGAGTCCAATGCTTGAAAAATAATTCAAAATCTACAAAATTCTGAGTCATATTTGAAAAAAATAGAATAAGAACAGATGTATGAAATATTTAGAAGTAATGGAAATAGAGGATTCTCTCTCTCTCTCTCTCTCTCTCTCTCTCTCTCTCTCTCTCTCTCTCTCTCTCTCTCTCTCTCTCTCTCTCTCTCTATCTCTCTCTCATGAATGAGAATGGAGAGATGATGAAAGGAGAAAACTGATAAATCATATGTAGTAAGTATACTAACTACAAAGAGAGAGAGAGAGAGAGAGAGAGAGAGAGAGAGAGAGAGCTGGTCAGAAGTTTGTCATTTACGTGTACGAGATTGACTTTACATGTTAAGTACTCGTATACGTCTAGTTTCACACACTCGGGGCTGCGGTTCCAGTCACTGTAGCGTCAGTCTGTCCTGAGACGCAGTTGCTACGTGGTGTTGCTAAGCTATTCTCATTAAGGATTGCCAATATTAGTAATATTTATAATTGTAGGACGAATGTAACGGTGCCAAGCGTTGTCAAATCTTTTATTTCAACCTGTATGAGTAGCATGGAATGAGTCACATATACAACAACAATTTCCCTATCAACACATTTCATCTGTATAAGTAACATGGCTTGTATTCTATAATTTAATGTAATACTTCATCAACTGACACATCATGTCAACATATTCAGCAATAAACAAAACACAAAATTTCCAATCCAATGATTCACCCAGAAAGCCAATATAACCCAATACTCAAACATAATATATAATCAGACATGTAACTTACTTCATTGGCCTACGGCACACTCGTCCTAGCCATAGCATATACCACAGTAACCAGGCCTCCAGCAGTAGACTCTGACCATCACCACTCAGGTGGCGCCACTTCCATAGTAGGCATACAAATCCCTGTAGCGTACCAAGCACCACCACCTCCCAGCTGAACCGGCGCACAACAGCACCCTTTACGCACCAATTCCCTGTGCCGCTTGTCAAGACAAAAACGCCAAACACATGAAACAATAATCCTGGGCAGGGAGGTGGTGGCGACGAAGTAAACACTGGGGCCCGTCTGATTACTCTCCACGGCGGCACCCTCCAGGAAGTCAGTGACGTCACGCCAACAAAATACATACACCAAGCGCAAAATAATAGGCATACTATGCGCCACACAAAACATATCATTTATGATACACTCCCACCCCCGATGAAAGTCATTACAAAAGGTACTGTTCCTCAATTGGGAGAAGCACTACAAGTCTGTGGACTGATTTATTCATAGTTTTGTATCTAGCACCATGGTACTTTTCCCCAGATTTACAAATTTTATATCCGAGCTTCACTTCTCTGACCATACCATCTCTACCCTGTTCAACATTGACTACCTGCGCTAATTTCCACTTTCCTCTTACTGGGTTAGGATCTTGTACAAGCACAATGTCCCCTATTCTTACATTTCTCTTTTCAGCATGCCATTTTTGTCTGACTAGCAGTGTTGGGAAGTAGTCACTGCGCCACCTTTTCGAAAAAAAGTTAACAACAGATTGAATAAAGTCCAAACGCCTCTCAGGACCTTCATCAGTGGCAAATAACCCAGTGGGAACTCGTGAGTTATTGTGTCCCAGTAGCAAATCATTGGGGCACAGGTACGTACCAAGCTCTACGCTATACCCTGGTTTCATGCCAAGTGGTCTGTTATTCAATAAATTTGTTATTTCATACATTATGGTCTGAAGTTCACCAAAGGTTAGAATGCTGTCTCCCACTGATCTATTGAGACCATTCTTCCCCAGCTTGATCAAATTCTCACAAGCACCGTTTAACCAGGGAGCATCACTGGACTTATTGAACTCCCACTAACAGACTTATCACTACCAAACTTGGAAATTGTATTTAAGTCAAACTCTCTACTGGCATCCCTTAGCTCCTTGTTAGCAGCAACCAACTGTGGTCCATTATCTGAATGTATTGTACATGGATATCCTCTAATACTCACAAACCTCCTAAATGTTCTTAAGAATGCCTCAGTACTATAGTTTTCAGCAATTTCAAGGTGGACAGCCCTGGTAGTTAGGCAAGTATAAATGACCCCAAAACATTTCCGTGGGTCCTCCTTTTCACTGTATCCCTTATAGTAAAGGGACCAAACAAATCCGTGCCTGTGTGGTAAAACGGGGGTGTGGGTTTCATACGAACATCACTGACTTGACCCATACATTGATCTTCAACCTTTCCATAATATTTTCTGCATAATATACACCCTTTCTTAATTTATCTTAGTATCCTCCTTGCCCCTGGAATCTAAAACCTTGATTGCAGTCTTGCTAGAGTGGACTCTACTCCACCGTGATCAATTTGGTGTACATGCAACATATATAGTCTGGTAAATGGATGTTTAGCTGGAAGTAATATATATTGCTCTTGATTCCAATTATCTTTGAGCCACTTTGCAATCCGCTGACCTACCACTACTATTCCATTCCAAAGAGCAGGCCCAAGTCTCTTATACATCTTCTGCCAATCAATCATTTTACTTTGAATTGTCCTTATCCACAAATACTCAGCCTCATTTATGTCTTCTGCTGAAGGCTCAACAAAGGCTCCCTTTAGTGATTTAGTCTTCACACATGATAAAATTCTACAAGTTACTCTCAAAAGTTTAACATAACTATTGAAATTATCCAAGTTTATTTCGCTCAGGATATTCTGGTCTCTAAATCTTTGAACACACAAGCGTTACTGATCTCCTATCAGGCAGCTCTTCCTCAACACCTTGATAGACGGGCCATTCTGTACGAGGTCTGCTTAAGAACTCTGGTCCCTTTTGCCACAGACAATCCCTATTAAGTTTGTCAGGTTCACAGGGTTATGTTATAAGGTCAGATACATTATGTTTTGATTCAACCCACCACCACTCAGAAGGATCCGATTTACACTGAATTTCAGCCACTCTTGAAGCAACAAAAATGTAAAAGCCATGTGATTCTTTCTGTATCTGTGAACGTACAATTGTTGAGTCCACAATGTGCATGACTTCATTACACTTAAAGTTAAATTCCCTTTCAATACATTCTCGTAGTCTACAGGAAATAACTGCCCCACATAATTCCATTCTTGGTATTGTTATCTCTCTCAATGGTGCAATCCTATTTCTAGCTGCTACTAAGTGAACAGCATAACCTCCTGCACTTAACTGCCATCGTATATAAGCACAGCACCCATATGCTAGCCTGGAACCATCTGAAAACAAGATGAGCATGGGTTCCCCTACAGTATTCATGGGTTTTATACATCTTGGGAATGACAGCATTTCTATATCATATAAACTCAAAAAGAAATCATGCCAATCCTTCACACAGTTTTCAGCAAGTGGCTCGTCCCAATCAATGGGCTTGTTACAACCTCCTTTCTCCTTTCTGATAAGACACCTCATCATCAGCTTAGCCTTTAATGTGACTGGTACCAAGAATCCGAGGGGGTCATAAATAGATGATACTTGACGAAGAATCATTCTACGCGTTATGTTGTTAGAGAAATTAAGCAAATACTTATCTCTGGTCATACCAGGGGTAGCACATGCACCCTTGACCTTTCTAGAAAAGCTAATCACCACTTTGAAAACAAAATTATCTTGTGCAGGAATCCACAACAACCCTAGTACTTTAGCAGCATCAATACCAGAAAAATCTCTACCTCCTTGTTGCTGGTTTTCTCCACTGATCACCCACTGCTTTACATGGAAGTTCCTTCTGCTCAAGACAGTTTCAACATCTGCAGTTACAGCATGTGCCTCAACAACATCAGCAACCGAGAATATGATATCATCCATATATGTATTCTCCCTAATAATTCTTGTGACATAAGGATATTTATCTTGGTTCATTTCTGCAGTGTATCTTAATGCCATAGTAGCAATAGTGCCACTAGGACGATCACCGAAAGTTACAGTGTTAAGAACATACTGGTCTGGATCTCTACAACTGTTCATATCTCTCCACAAAAATCTATGCACATGTTGGTCAAATTTATCTATCTTGATTGAGTGATACATCTTAGAAATATCTCCAACAATACCCACCTGGTCTTCCCTGAAACTAAAGATACCAAGGAGGTTTAACATATTAGGCCCTTTAGCCCAGTAGTCATTTAATCTATGGCCCAAATAGTTATTTGAGGAATCAAACACAATTCTTACTGGAGTAGAGCATGACCCTGGTTTCAGAACTTCATGATGAGGTATAAAGTGTACAGGACCATCATACCCTTTAATTTCTTCATCTTCCAATCTAACAGCTACGTTTCTCCTCACCATATCCGTGATTTCACTTCCATAAGCCATAGCATATTCAGAGCCTAACCTATTCAACCTCCTTTCGGTAGACTCCAGTCTTGCCATAGCAGCCTTGAAATTGTTAGGCAACATTAGAGGATCTATAACCCATGGGTACGAGACATCCCATCTTTTCTCCCTTTCGTTATAACGCAGTCCTCTTTCAATCAAAGCAAGTTCAAGCTCCTCTTTAGCAGAAAGATTCCCACCACCAGGGCATTTTTTACATAAACAAGAAATTCATCGTGGGGTGCATTCTGTTCCCATAGTGTCCAACTTGAGGAACCCATCTAAACTTTCCTTAAGGCTATCACTTTCCTCAACTGATAATGAAGTTTGATACACATCAACAACTGCCTTGTTCACAGTACCTGTCAATTGACTAACATTACTTGACTCCATCTGTAACAAAGGATGACTGCCCCTCAAGCAATATCCGAAATTATTCTCTAGCAATTGCAACTTGCCATCTGCTTTGATCACCTGTGGAAACAACTCACAGAAATCTATACCAATCAACATGTCAATCTTGCCACTAGGTCTAATCATCCTCATGTCCATGTCAGGAAATATATTAGGCAACTGAGACAAATTAACATCTGGTGCCCGTGCTGATATGTCATCCATGCCTATGGCCTTCTGTTCATATTCTACACCTGCATTATCATATATCCTTATAGTGTATTCTTTACTAGCACATCTTTCCATCACATTTCCGACCTTAACCATTGACATCATGTTGTCTCTACCCTCTGCATGTAGTTTCCTTGCCATGCAATGAGTGATCAAGGTAATGTCTGACCCAGAGTCCCACAAAACAGTAAGAGGTTGACAAATGCTATATATGGTGCTGATACATAACATAGCCTTATTACCTTTACAGCTACCTGAATTGGCTGATACTTCCTTATTAGTGAATGAACCATGAAGCAGTGGATGGTGGCTCCTACCACAAACATTACCTCCACCATCCTTTGCATTACACACTAAACCTGACCTACACATACGGGCAACATGTTTTCCATTCAAACAACGGAAGCATTCACCCCTCCTCTTAGCCATCTCTAAACGTTCAATGTTGTTTAGGGATCTGAATTTACCACATTCATTTATGTCGTGTCCATCAAATTCATGCAACCAACATCGTTTACCAACTGTCCTTCTGTTAGCACTAATGGTGTTCTGGCAAACTGAACCCTCATTTCTTCCAATGTCTTGTGCATACTTCTTTGATCTTCTTGCACTCTCTTAACAATATCATACAAATTTGGATCACCTACTTCCTGTGAACTGGCATTGCACACAATAGAAGCTTCTGATGTAAAATTCCTAACACTGGATTCAGAGTATTCTATGACCCTTTTCTCACATAGTAGAAATTTTAGCAGTTCTGGAAATAACTTATCTTTATCAAAAAAAATTGTCAGCCGTCATCACCCATTCACGTTTCTTTCAATCATACTAACGATACTGACAGAATTCATTTCCTTCTCAAGATTAACTTTCTGTAAGTCTAAATAACAACGTTCCACTACAGTAACCATATTAACAAATCCTCTATCATCTCCATCCCTTATTACCTTTAAAGATTTCAGGTCATTAATAACAAGATCAACCAATTTCCTGTGATCTCCATATTCCTTGTCTAGTTTCTTGAACATCTCCTTATAGTCCTTCTCACATCCTAATATTACTTTCAGGGGTTTCTCCCCAAGACATTGCCTGAGTGCAGAGGGATTCTCCCCATACTTTGAGACAATAATGTTGACAAAGTCATCCTTGAAACTGGGATATTTTCTGAAGTCTCCTTCAAACCTTGGGGGTTTCAGTGCCTCAACCTTTAGTTGACAACTGCCACCACTGGCAATGGCCTTACCACTCTTAGCGACGGTCAACAAACGTAAAACCTCACATCTATCACTGTCACAGTCAAATAGATATTTACGTGCCCCATCTGCCTCCTCCTCTTTGTCCTTATCCTCAAAGAAGGTTATCACACTTTCACATTTTTCCTCCAAATGTCTAAAAGCACTCACTACTTCACTGTGGATGGCTTCCAAAACATCAAACGGATCACCTTTGGCATGACGATCCATGAACAGGTTAACCTTGCGTGTGAATCTGCCCCTTGCTGTCCCTCGCTCCTTCTTCAGTGTAGTCCTCTTCAATGGGTCCATGGCTTGAAGTTGAAATGTAGGACGTATGTAACGGTGCCAAGCGTTGTCAAATCTTTTATTTCAACCTGTATGAGTAGCATGGAATGAGTCACATATACAACAACAATTTCCCTATCAACACATTTCATCTGTATAAGTAACATGGCATATATTCTATAATTTAATGTAATACTTCATCAACTGACACATCATGTCAACATATTCAGCAATAAACAAAACATAAAATTTCCAATCCAATGATTCACCCAGAAAACCAATATAACCCAATACTCAAACATAATATATAATCAGACATGTAACTTACTTCATTGACCTACGGCACACTCGTCCTAGCCATAGCATATCCCACAGTAACCAGGCCTCCAGCAGTAGACTCGGCCATCACCACTCAGGTGGCGCCACTTCCATAGTAGGCATACAAATCCCTGTAGCGTACCAAGCACCACCACCTCCCAGCTGAACCGGCGCACAACAGCACTCTACGCACCAATTCCCTGTGCCGCTTGTCAAGACAAAAACGCCAAACACATGAAACAATAATCCTGGGCAGGGAGGTTGTGGCGACGAAGTAAACACTGGGGCCCGTCTGATTACTCTCCACGGCGGCACCCTCCAGGAAGTCAGTGACATCACGCCAACAAAATACATACACCAAGCACAAAACAATAGACATACTGTGCGCCACACAAAACATATCATTTATGATACAATAATGCTTATTAAAGTAATATTACTAACGGAGATAACAGTGCACGCCTTGCTGATTCGTTTGTATTAAACAATCAACCATGGCCTCTCCGTCCACCACTCCTCCAGTAAAGCGTAAACGTTAACCTTACTCTCAAAAGTCCAGTGAAAAGTGGGAAGATGATATAAAGCAGTAAAGAGTAAAAGCAGTAAAGGATCACTGTTTTAACACTGCAAAGTCTGTAATTATGTTGGAAAAGTAGGAAAATCAGAGATTGAAAGACATGCTGGAACAGTAAAGCATTCTAGATTTGCCATCTGTAAGTGAATACCGCAAGGAAGAGAAATTAGTGAAAGAAGGTGAAATTAGGTTAGCGGCTGTTGTTAGTGAATTAATCTTCCCTTTACTGCCGTTGATCGTCTTCTTCCTGTGATAAAGACAATGTGTCCTGACTTTGTAGTGGCAAAAAAATTCGTATGGCAAGACAAAATGCTCAGCAATTGTGAAGAACGTGTTGGGTAGAAACGAACACGATGATTTACTCGAACTTCTAAGAAACAATTCCTTTTCGTTGATCGTGGATGAATCAACAGATCGTGGATGCATCAAACATTTATCTCTGGTAGTCAGGGTGACAACAGTAACATATTTGATGCTGGAGAAATTGAGATTATTGAAAATTTTCATGGGTATGATATAATTTGAGATGTTTGCGGTGAAACCTTGATGAAGTTTGGGTGGAAAGGTCGACAGTTGGGAAGAGCGTAAGTAGCACACTATAAGAATTGCAATATGACCTGTCACTACCATATGTTCGGTATGATTGGGGCAAACTACTGACACAAAAACATGTTGTGTATAGTAAAAGTAGTGAAAACCGAAGAAGTTTTTATGAAAGAGTGGCTTAGGTGCCAACTGAGTATAAGGGCACAAGGCCTTAGAAGCATCGGTCTGGGTCACCACTACCTCAAAATTCCACCTGTAACAGGTAAGAACGCGAACAAATAGGCTGGACAATGATACAGATGACGATACTCTGTCCGACATTTTAGTAAATCGGACAAATGACCGCCACGGTGTAGTGGCTAGCGCGTCTGGCTACGAATCCGTGGGCCCGAGTTCGATCCCGGACGAGGACGGCGCGGACCCACCCAGGTTTTCATCCTTCACTGGTCGATAAATGGGTACCTAGGGCAACCTAGGGAAGGTAAACTGTGGAAACCCGGATTCCATGCTGGCCCCATGTCCCGGGGTAAGGGACTATTCCACCACAGGCTCAAAGGCCAAGGAGACGGGAGATGAGCGCCCGCAGCCACGCGCTGATACAGCGTAAGCCCCCCACTTTACTTTACTTTACAAATGACCAACAGCATACAGTGAAAAATCATTTGCGATAAGAACCACTGATGGCTGCAAATTTAATACCATTATAGTTCCGTTTATGTCAAAAGGGAAGGGTTCACTTTGATGAACTTTAAAAACATCCCGTGGTTGGAAGGAAACATGGATAACCATCGCATCAGATGTCAGCACAGACTCCAGTAAGGGATAGTAATGTTCAATACTATGAGAGTCAAACAAAGGGGCTAAATTAAAATTCTTTCTTCCAATATACAAGGTATGGAGAAGATCCTTCAACGGGAAAAGAGATTGTTACCCTACCTCGAGCTGCATGGACTATATTTTGTATGACCAGAAGGTTAGTATACAGGAAGGAGTTAATAGTGTTCTCCAGAATAGACAAGGCTTGGTTCAATGTCAACATACCCTGCAGGCTAGTAACCTATTGCAAGACACTGTTCAAGAAAGATCTCAAAGCATTAGTGTATATGATGAGATCCTGAACATGCAATTCAAGTCTGGCAATATTTTTATAGTTCAAATGAATAGCTTTGTTATTTAATGAAGCTATGGAACTTAATTGGTCATATCTTTCTCTTAATTCCACTACATTTTCATTCATTGCAGTTCCAAATAACATGCGAGATAACTGTCCAATACCATCAATCAACCCTCGCTTCGTGCGGTTAGAAACATCAAAGCCATAATAGTTCTGTAAGGCATAAGTGATGCTGACATTCCGGTACAATAACATCGAATGTGTAAGATCCAACAGAGCTGGGTCAAGGGTCGGGGCAGGCTGTAGATCTCCTAGAGCTGCATTCAGTTGCTCAGTGACCTCGCATAGGCAGTTTTGTTTTCCAGAGGAGCTAGAACAACATACCTAGAGAAGTGATTGACAGCCACAAAGAGGTACTTAGAGCCCTGACGGCTGATAGGGAGTTGCAGTAAATCAATGGCAACTACATCCCAAGGTTATGCTTGAGGAGGGTATTCCAAGATAGGTGCTGGTTTAGGCACAGTACCCTTGTACTGGGCGCATTTTATACACCTAGATACATACGCACCTATGTCCTTGCGCATGGACGGCCAGAAATAATTTTTACGAGCCGCAGAAAGTGTACGCTCCTGTACGCTTCCTGGATGACCGGCTAACACCGTGTCATGGGTTAATTCTAAAACCCTTGGTACATATGACTCAGTTATCACAAATTGTGCCACAGGATCCTTTTTCTGATACCAATACCTACAAAGGACTCCATCCTGAGACATGAAAAATTGTGAAAATGGAATAGGAATTTTAGGCAAATTGCTTTCATCGCCTGATTCCAGTGCATAAATGACTTGACTCCAAATATCATGTTGACGTTGAGCATTTGCTAAGTCACTTATGGTAAAGTTTTGAATTACAGGACAAGATTCATGTTCCGGTGACGTGTTTGTCACAGCTCCAACAGGTACATTCCTAGAAAGGGCATCAGCAACTACATTTGCTCAGCCGGGTAAGTACTTGAATGTTGGGCTGAACTCCTGTATGGTCAAGTACCAGCGCGCAAGCCTACCACTAAGGTTTCTCCCTTTGAAGAGGTCGGTAACGGCAGCGTGGTCAGTGTAGACAATTATGGGATAGCCCAGAATCATATCCCTAAATTTATTTAGAGCCCAGACAACGGCGAGTGCTTCCTCATGAGTTACATAATAATTTACCTCAGGAACAGTTAAGGTTCTGCTCGCAAACGAAATGGCATGGTTTTCACCATTAGTGTCTCGTTGCATTAAAACTGTACCAAGCCCTTTGGCAGAGGCATCAGTGCACAAGAAGAAAGGAACCTCATAATCTGGGAAGGCCAATACTGGAAATTGGTGAGAGCTGCTTTGAGTTTGTGGAAACTCAACTCTTGAGCTTCGTTCCAGTGAAAGGGTATTTCCTTTTTCAGGTGTTTTGTTAAAGATGACGGTAGGGTCGCAAAGTTTTTAAATAAAAGACCTATAATAGCCACACAACCCAAGGAAAGAACGAACATTGTCTACGTTCTGTGGATGTGGAAATCTATTTATTGCATATATTTTGTCCTGCATAGTGTGTATTCCATCCACATCAACACAGTGGCCTAAAAAGGAAATTTTCTCCTTAAGGAGTTCACATTTTGAGATTTTTACTTTAAGACCAGTTTCTTTGAGCTTGAGGAGTACGGCTTCTAAGCATTGAAAATGAGACTCCGGGTCTTGGTTACAGATTATCACATCATCAAGGTACACATGGACATTCTTGCCTAACATGCCTGAAAAAAAGAGTGTTTACCATTCTTTTCAGTACAAATGGCACATGCAACCATTTAAAGTGACCACTGGGAGTACTGAAGGCAGTTACTTCCCGGGACACAGGAGACATTGGTACCTGCCAGTAGCCACTAAGTAAATCAAGGCTAATGAAAATTTTATTTCCTCGTCTTAGAGACATTAACAGGTCACTTAGGACTGGAAGAGGGTACCTATCGTTCTCAGTTACTTCTATCACACGCCTGAAATCAATAACAGGCCGGAAAGTTCCATCCTTTTTGGGAACAAGAAACAAAGATGAGTTCCAGGGAGACCTAGAATGTTGAATTACACCTTCTTCCAGCATTTCTTAAACCGCTTGATTCACAACTTCCCTTTGTTTATGAGGGAGGCGGTAAGCTGGAATGTACACGGGTTGTGTATCTGGTTTTAATTTTGTGTGGTTCTCCGTTTTGTTTGTAACACCTAGACTTTCTCCAGGTAAAGGAATTATGCAACAGTGACGGCCTTAATTGAGGATAGTCTACAGTTGTGACAAATGATTTTAGTGTCTGTGTGGCAGTTGACTTATCGCTTTTTGTTCCGTACAAGGCTGACACAAAACCAATGGGTATTTCCAAAGGTTTAGACACGACCTGTTTGTCATATGCTAATGCTTTACTTAGTAGTAATCCCTGTTTAAGGTTTACTGAGCTTCCTGTGGTGTTTACCACAAGAGCAAAGGTTCTTTTTCCTTCAAGAGCTGTGTTTAGGGTTGACTCTACAACTAGTCGTTTTACTCGACTTGGTCCTTCTAGGCAAATGTTACACCCTACAGTGGCATCTGGGACTGACACGGGGATATGTACGGCGGTACGGTCTGGAATTGTGTGATTTCCAATCACCATAGCATTAACAACGTTCCATTTCCCAGTTAGGTCATTTACCTTGTGTTTGGTTGAGACTAATGACTGTTTTAATGCAGTTGTTTGGTAAGACCGCTTTTCTGACAAGGGTGGTGTTCTTAGCTTAGAAGAACTGGGCACCACGGGAGCGATTGGTTCAGTAGGTACAGCCAAAGCTGGAGAAGTACCTTCCAAACTTGCATGTTGCCCTTCCCAATTTGAAGCTACGGGCATGGGATGATCTAGAGCCCTAAAGCTTCCTCCCTGGAATTTAACAGTACTGTACTCTGGGTAAATACCCATGCGGTGAGTTCTCATGGACGTCAGACCCAATAAGCCATCTGAAGGCAAGGTAAAATTTGACGCCACATATAAGTCCATCCTCAGAGTTGAAGTACCTTTTCCGAGGCAAATTGGTCAGCGAACAATTCCCAAAATGTTCTGTGGGTCATTTGTAACTCCCATTAGATTCAGATTATTAGGACGCAAGAGTCATCGGCTTCCACGCGATGCTCTTTTCAGTGCACGATATGCCCTTTCAGACAGTATGTTCACTGCTGCACTAGTATCAACAGCAAAAGATGCTCTAATTTGCCCCATTTTCATTGATAAATCCATGATGTTGGTTTGGCTGCAGGCAGCTACAACAGACTGGATGACGGCATTGTCATCAGGCTCGTCTGCAGCATTGTTTGTCGGAGTTACACATCTTCCTACCCTGGCTTTTGTCTTGCAGGGCGCGCGACTTCCCCCGAAGGAGTTCCACCAGTTCCCTGGCTGAGACCTTTCTTCATTTTGACAAAGGTATAACACTCCTCCGTAGAGTGGGTGGGACTGTCATGTAAGAGACAGTAACGTTTCACTCCAGAAGTATCACGTGAATAGGAAGAGGTAGTGTTGCAGGCAGAGGCATTGCCTGCTTTTGCCGGTTTAGGCATTGCGCCTGTTTTTCTGGTGTGATACTGTTAGGACAGTCAGTCAGGCGCTATAGAAGGCAAAAAAAAAAAAACTTAAATATAAAAAGGTCTTATAATTCAACAGCTAAGTCTTAATAGTAGATTTGTGATGAAGTGAAGATTACTTATGCCATCCAAAAATTCACTGAACCGTAAAGTTTACCCGACATAATATTAAGAAACCCTCAACCACTTAACACTCAACATACCCAACATAACATATTAATCAACCCGCAACCACTTCACTCAACGTACCCAACAATATATATTAATTAGCCCTTAACCACTTGACACTCATCTCACCTCCTTAACACCTCCCCACTCTTGAACAACAGCCACGAGTACATATAATTGGAAATACACTGTAGCAAATAGACATGGTATGAAAACAATGATAGTAAATAACACCGAGTGAGGTCGATACCAATATACGGACGTATATGCCACCAACAAAGGGAAAACACAGGCCACCACTCTCCCTGCAATAATAAATAAAAGCACAAAACAATGGTAATACTTAAGAATGGCAGAGGGGCAACCAGGAACACACGACTCCTTCAGGTAACTGAAAATGTTCCTCTCAAGGCCAGCTCCGGATTGCTTCTGCCTTCTCTGAGGTGGGTCGGAACTGTCTACTCCTCGGATTGGTAGTCGGAAGGGTTGAAGCGAAGAAAAAATGGGTGGATGTAAAGCCTCGAATGTGGGTGAACCCCTCCCTCAGTCACTCATGAAAAGAGCTGGTAACAAGTGGTTGCGTGCTCGTCACACCCCAACTGTAAAAGAAGAATTCGAGGGAGGAGAATTCGTTTGTATTTACCCTACACGAGACAAGGAGTCTGCAAGCACATTGTTGACGCCTTTGATGTGCTTAACTACCAAGTTATATTCCTGGAGGAAAAGACTCCATCTAGTGAGTCGCTGATTTTTGTGTTTAAATTTATTTATGAACTTTAATGGGAGATGGTCACTATATACCACAAGAGGACTGGGAGCACACTGTACATAAACATCAAAGTGCTGTAGAGACAGAATCAAAGATAGGAGCTCCTTTTCAACTACGAAATAATTACGTTGGGAATGGTTAAACTTTTTTGAGAAATACGAGACCGGATGCAAGATGCCATCATCCCTTTCCTGCAGGAAAACTGCTCCAGCCCCAACATTCGAGGCGTCTACAGTTACGACAAAGGGTTTGTCAAAGTTAGGAGCACGGAGAATGGGATAAGTGGATAATATGTGGCTGGTCGTCCGAAAAGCCTCATCACATTTATCACTCCAGAGAATTTTTTTTCCTTTCTGTAAGAGGTCAGTGAGGGGAACAGTGATCTTAGAAAAATTTACAATAAACCTACGGGAATATCCCACCATTCCTAAATAACGTTGGAGGTCCTTTTTATTTAGGGGAGTAGGGAAACTTAAGATGGCCTGTACCTTAGCTGTTGGTGGCGCAACCTGCCCCTGACCAACAACATAACCCAAATCTTGAACATGGCTTTTTACAAATTCACACATCGACATATTAACTACAAGGTTAGCTTCGGCGAGGCGAGCAAATAACATGGAAATTTGACTCAAATGATCCTGCCAAGAGTGACTATACAGAATAACATCGTCAATATAGACAGCAGCACCAGGTATATCTTGTATGATGAAATGCATAAGTCTTTGAATTGTGGCCGGTGCATTCTTGAAACCGTATGGCATAACATTACATTTATATGTGTGGTCATTGACTACGAATGTTGAAATTTCTCTGGCCCGTGGAGTAAGAGGGACTTGCCTATATCCCTTCATTAAATCTACCTTGCTAATAAAGGTAGATGTACCAATTTGGTCTATGCATGAATCAATTCTAGGTAATGGGTAGGAGTCAGTTTTTGTAATGGCGTTCACCTTCAGATAGTCTATGCAAAATCTAAATTTACCGCCAGGCTTAGGAACAAGAGTAACGGGGCTGCTCCACTCACTAAGGGTCCGCTCTACTAATTTGTGAGCAAGCATATAATCAAGTTCTACCTGGAGTATGCTACGCCGGTGGGGCGACACACGATATGGAGCAGATTTAATCGGGCGGGCATCGCCAATGTCAATGTCGTGTTCAATGACTGAAGTTAAGCCTGGGGAATCTCTAAATACAGAAGGGAATTGTAATAGGATGCTAGTTAATTCTTCTTTCCGATCTGAGGACAGGTGAGACAGAGAGCTAGGAAGGTTATGCCAGACAGCAAAATTCTCACCAAATGAATTAACATGACCGAGGTCAGGAGAACAATCCTCATAGACAATTAGGTTACCATCTCTAGGTGAAGAGTATTCTGCCATGTTCACAGTGGGCTCACACGCAGCTGCGATGGGAGAAAACTCAGATGTGCGAAAACCAGCATGATACGATTTCAGCATGTTAATGTGACATAATTGGTGAGACTTCTTCCTATCTGGAGTGGCTATCAAATAGTCAGTTTCACCGACTCTCTTGGTTACATTGTAAGGGCCACTGAATTTGGAAGCCAAGGGTTGGCCCTGAAGGGGCAACAGGACTAGAACCTCATCACCTGGGTGAAACTCACGCTGATCATACCATGTTTTCATCTGGTGATGGGAGGCAGAACAGGATACACATTATTTACCTCTGGATCAGACGTGAACAGTTTTGAGAGGTCAGGTCCCTCAACCTCCACTGGAGTAAGACCGTACTTCACATTATCTTGGATCACAAGGTGGTGGTCAGGTGTAGTGGAGGCCGCTGGATGCTCTGTCCTTGGAGCAGGAGAGGCAGCTACTGGATTCAAAGAACGAGTGACAGCACATACCTGGAAGGTTTCAGGCAAATCCAACTCGAGGGCCTCTGTGGTTGGGTCAGACAGGGGAACGACCGACGTCACGGGGCAGTCAGCTCCCATACGGTTCCCACACAAGTCGTTGCCCAAGAGTAGATCAACCCCTGGAATGGGTAATTCTTCAACCACGCCAATCACCACCTTGCCCTTGTATAGTTTACACTTCAAGTCCACCTCTCTTAGCTGGGCAGAGAAGGGTCCTTCACCACCTGTGAGCACGATATACTTAACAGAGAAACATTCCCCGGGTTTAGGGTTCAACAACAGTGTGCGTGAAGTCCTCGTATCTCGCAAAACTCGCACGGGATACTCAGATCCATCCAGTCGTATGGATCCCAGATAATGGAATGGCTCATAAGTCTTGAGGGAAGGGAGTGGGGTTGTTCTTCCTGCATTATCCACGGGTTTAGTAAAGTCATTTTCTTCTGCCTTCTCTGAGGTGGGTCGGAACTGTCTACTCCTCGGATTGGTAGTCGGAAGGGTTGAAGCGAAGAAAAAATGGGTGGATGTGAAGCCTCGAATGTGGGTGAACCCCTCCCTCAGTCACTCGTGAAAAGAGCTGGTAACAAGTGGTTGCGTGCTCGTCACAATACTCTCGAAGATCCACCAAAATGACCGGTTTTGTTTTTCTGCACAAAACATTTAGTAGCGATGTGTCCTCGCTGACAGCACGTACAAGTAGTTACATGTTTGCCAGAAACCGCTATGGCTGCATATGTTGGTGCTTCATTATCACCAGCTGTATTACTAGGTACAGCGGCAACCATTGCAGAGGCAGTTGAGTCACCAGTATTTTTTATCTTGTCTCTCACGTGAGTAATGAGACCAAAAAGAGTGTCATTAGGTTTATAATCATAAGTGGTACAGTGTTTGCGGTACCTGGGCTGAAGGTAAGCCATGCCAAGAATAAGTTCAATGGCAAGAAGTATATTTTCACTCGTCATGGTGTTTCCTGGCATCCACCCATGACTTTTTAGAGCTTCGAGGTAATCAGTGGCACCTTGGAAGCTATAATTTGAGTTTCATTTAAATTCTGGAAATTACCATGTGCGTGTATTTTTTCCGCAAGTGAGGCTACACTTGAGATGGCACTAGTTGAACCGGTCTCACCAAAATTAACTAGGAAGTTATGGCGGAAGGTGGCGTAGTCCCCTTTATGTTCTGTTCCAATGAGTAATGCTGCTTGCATTAGTCGAGAGGCTACAGAGCCTGGTTGCAGACGGGAACGCAGGAACGCGATTTTGTCCACTTTACAAACTATACCGCATTGGTTCATAGTGGCCTCACATAGTTCTACATATTCCCGGGCAGTAAAGCAGGGGTAATTTCCACTGAATTCGCGAACACTGTTACCCATATTTAGGATTTTTGTGGCTGGTGCAGGAGGTTGATTACTAGCTTGACTAGTAGAAGCACCAGATGTAGCACTAGCACTAGTAGTAGTAGTGTTAGGTGAAGACATAGTGACAGTTGGTGTAGTTAATACAGTAACAGAAAAGTTAGTTTGGGAAGTTGGAGGAACTCTGAGGTGTTGCCTACCACTTCTTAACACACGAGTATTATTCTCAGTTTCCTCAGTTGAATTATTTACTTCTCCCTTACTGTCACAGCTAACGTCGACAGCGGCAGAGTTTTTCTCTGTGTTATCCGAATCACGTAGTTTATTAAATCCTCCAGCTAATTGTTGTAAGGTAAAGTTATTATTTTTACTCATGTATGATTACATTTATATTTATTTGTGTTAAGTGCTGCACCTTTGTTCCCTAGTGCTTTTAAGGCAATTTAAAGAGATACAAGATGAAGTGAACACTGAGATCAGTATAGAGTCACTACAAGAACCACAACGGTAAGAAAAAATTCACATCTGGGTAGCTGAAAAATAAATTTTACACATGTTCTCCACAAGGTTGTTTGGGTATTAAATGGGAGAGAATATTTAAATTACCACATATTATAGTGTTAAACTAGTGGTGTAATTAACATGTGTTAGTGTATTGTCAGCTAGATGCTTGTCTCGCCTACTAAGTTAATGTCCAGGACTGCCAGAAGGTTATGAAGGACCAAGTTGGCCGGCTACTGTAGCAAGACACAGGAAGTCTCGCGGCGGTGGCGGGAGACGGCGGGAAGCTGGATAAGGAGGTTGGCTGCGCTGCTCGGTGATGGTGGGGGGCAGGCCGGGCACCGATGAGGAGAGGCTGCACCGTTCGGTAAGGCGGGGCAGGCCGGGCGCCGATGAAGAGAGGCTGCACCGCTCGGTAAGGCGGGGCAGGCCGGGCGCCAAGAATGAAGGTTGGCTGCACCGCTAGTGGTGCAGGCAGGACAGCTCACGCTCGCAGTGAACAGCTATCCCTGGTCTTCACCTCTTGTAGGGATGGACCGTAATCCACGTTGTAGTTGACTGCTCTATACAGGAACAAGACAAAGTTGTGGTTGTACAACTCAAGGTTGGGTTGTTTGGCGATGACGGCTGTGCGCGTCTGTGTCGCAGGAGTGCCGTGGGTGCTGGGGCAGAGGTAAGGAAGCACTTCGGTCAAGAGCCATAAGAGTCAATCTCGACAGGGAAGGGAGGTATTAGTGGCCTGGCGGAGCTGTAAACACGGCCGCTGTTTTGATTACGTTTTGCTAACGACAGCAGAACGATATGGCTCAGAGAGTGCGACTACCACTTCACTCCTCGTTTTCTCTAATGCTTCGTTCACTCACTCCGTTTCAGATTGTTTAGTGTTTTTCACTCACCCACCTTATCCACCTATTTTTTTTTTTTTTTTTTTTTTTTTTTAGTTTTTAGGCACAGTTTTGCACTTAGATTTATCCCAAGCTGCAAACCATTATGTTACCTGCATGCCACCATTATTTTACCTTCATCGGCTGTGGTTTTAGATGACACTGATAACATATACCTGTCGGGTCACCAGGTGAAGGCAGGGTCGACGACTTACTGACAGGGTGAAGACAGGTGGAAGGTCTGCAGGTAATCTGGCAGGTATTAGGGGCCAGAAGTAGACATTCAACGGTAGCTAGGGATTATGGTCGAGCGGTATATAATTTATATTAGTTTTTAGTTTGGTGGATAAGTACATACACTCCAGGTGTTGTGGCTTAAGTGTATTAAATAATTAGTTTGTACAATTTATACACACGAGTGAAGATAGGCGGGTCACTAAATGTTCTGACACGGCCAGGGAATCTTTCGCTAGTTTAGTCAACACAAGATCACCGGAAAGAGTCACACACGTAGAGTCACGGCACACACTTGTCGACGTCACGCCACCCAACTTGGATCTGCTGTCCGTACCCCAGCGGCGCGTAAGGCGTGGTGGTGGTGTTGCTTGTAGTGACACAGAAATTACTTACACATTTAAATATTGTGGTTAGTAAGGTGTGTTAATTACTCAGGTGTCTTTTCTTAAAGTGACTGAAGGTTATTGTTAGTAGTTTTAGTACTTGTTCAAGGTAAAGAGTACATTCTATGATTTACTGTATGGCAACTTATCAGAGGTGTCTCTGGTCCGACAGGACGGGTATAAGGCCTGTATGAGACGGGACGATACGTACAGACGATGCATACAATATACAGAATAAATTAGAATATAGAAATATATCTCTACCTAACCAGTGTGCATTACATGAGGATGTCGAGTGGCATTTAAATGCTAATGGGGGAGGGCCCGAGGTCACGGAGTTGCTTCGCCTCGATGGAGACACTGGAAGGTATTGAGGAGAGTTGCGCTGCCAGACTTGCTAGGAACCATGACCAGTACAGGGATCTGCTATTTAGGACTAAAGCTCTCCTGAGATGAAGCAAGGAGAGGTATGTCAGGGGTCTCGCTGAGGATGTCGAGTGTCATTTAAATGCTAATTACCTCAGACCTGCCTATCAAGCTCTGAAAAAACTCCGTTCTAGGTCTACTTCTCAGGTAAGTGCTATCTGAACAGCAGATGGGTGCCTTGTATTGGACGCAGATGGGCAGATGGCTCATTGGGCTGAGTACTTTCAGCAGCTGTTCACGGCGAATCCAACAAGCGGACAGCTCTGGACTGCAGGATTGCAGATGCTGGATGCTGATCCACCAATTGACGAAACTGCACCCTCCATTGGCGAGTCAAAGAGGCTGTGGCAATGTTGAGGGGTGGAAAGGCAGCTGGCATCTGCAACATCAGTGCGGAGCTACTCAAAGCTGGGGGTGAAGCCATGATCCGTGGGTTGCATGCTGTCTTGACTGCTGTAGGGCATTCAGGTACCATTCCCCCTGGCTGGAATAAGGGGTTGGTCGTTCCTATCTGGAAGGGGAAAGGGGACCGTCAAGACTGCAGCAACTACCGTGAAATAACGTTGCTCAGCATACCGGGCAAGGTGCTTGCCCATTTGCTGCTGACGCGGATCCGCACTCACCTGCTGAAGCATCAGAGACCTGAACAGTCAGGGCTCACGTCCGGTAAGTCAACAACGGACCGTATCCTAGCGCTTCGCGTACTGGTGGAGCGCCGACGTGAGTTTCGACTGGGAATGCTTGCAGCTTATATTGATCTCAAGAAGGCGTTTGACTCAGTGCATTGAGAGACACTCTGGAATTTTCTGCGTCTCCGTGGGATTCCTGCAAGGATTATTGGTCTATTAACTGACCTATACTCCGGGACTGTAAGTGCTGTGAAGTGTGGAGGAGGTGTGTCCAGCTTCTTCTTATAATATCTGATGCCATGTTTAGCTGGTGGGCATGACCTTTCAAGAGCCGCATGGAACGCCTTGATCAGGTCCTGCTCTGCCTAATTTAGGTCGTCCGGGGCGTTGTATGCTCTGCTCCATTCCTCTAATTCATTTTGGAAACATTCCCAATTTATTCTTCTTCCCTGTGAATACAGGTGTGAGGCAGGGTTGTGCGCTTGTTCCATCACTTTTCAACACATGTATGGATTGGGTACTATGCAGAGTTGTGGAACAAAGTCATTGTGGGGCATCTGTCGGCAACACGGAGATTAGAGATCTTGTTTTTTGCTGATGATGCAGCAATCTTCGCTGAATCACTGGAGGTTCTGGTAATGGCTCTAGAGGCACTGCACGAGGAGGTGAAGCCCTTGGGACTTAAGGTTTCCTGGGCCAAGACCAAGGTCCAATTTATTTATTTCGGTAGAGGTGGCGTTGTGTGATATGGAGCAGTGTCTTTGATTGTTATTTCTATGGCGAAGTGATCGCTAGTCAGGGTAGGGTGAATGTTCCAGTGTGCATTTGGATATAGATCAGTGGATACGAGTGTTAGGTCTAGCGTACCCCACTTTATGTGTGTCGCCTGTGGTTCTGTCATCAGTGAGATTTCGGGCGTTTGGTCAAGCAGATCTGTGAGGTGTGTCCCCGTGGGATTGGTTTTCCCTAATGATGGATTCAGGCGGGGATGATGGGCGTTGAAATCGCCCGCAATTATGACTGTATCATATTGTGCAGTACTGAAATGTTCTCCTGCTATGAAGTCAGTATTTGGATTTTTTTTTATGTTATAGATCCTTATGATATTGTTTTTGGTCGTGATTGTTATTCCTTAAATCTCATTTCCGTCTCCACAATCAGGGGGGCTTCTTATTATTGATGATGGGAGTGTGTTTCTCACCAGGGTTGCTAGTCCTTGTCTCCCGTCCGCTTGTGGCAGAAGGAAAGATTGATATCCAGGGAGGGTAAAGGTGGTATCTGGCAACTTGGTTTCCTGGAGCAGGAAAATGTCGATGTCTTCCGTGCCCGCTGCAGCCTGGAGGTGGTGTTTTTTGGCGCGAATCCCACAGATGTTCCACTGTATGATATTAATTGTTTCGGCGCTGTCCATGGCTTATACTATTTTGGTTTCGATGTTCTTTGTGGGCGCCTTGGTTGTGATGCTTGGTATGACAGGTCTTGTGTGCAGGCTATCCCTGGATCAGGTTTATCGGTGCCTCGTTCCGTGTGTGCCCTGCTTCGTGTGTGCGGGCCTGTTTGTGTGTGTGAGGAGTGTACGTCCTGCTTGTATGTGGTGTCTTCTTCACTTTCCTCTCCTCCCTCTATGTCCACATCCTTCAGCCTCTGACTCAGATGTTACACTATCCTCTGTCTCTGTGTCTTTTTGTCCTTCCTCTTTTGTCTGCTTGGTGGAGTTCCTACCTAAGGCCAGTCTGATGAGTTGGTCAATTTCCTCATCGGTCGTGTGTGTGTCTGCATGTAGGTGTGAGTAGTATAACTCCCTTCAGGAGAGTTTTGAGTGTGTCCTGTGTTATGCAGATTGTCTCTGTGTCGTTTGTGTGGTAAATGTTAGGTGTGTGGACTGTTTGTGTGGCTGCTTCTGCTGTGGTGGGCGTTGTGGTTTCTGTTGTGTCTGGTGTTCTTGCGAGCTGTCGTAGTTTTGGTGGTGAGAACTCTGCCATGCTATCAAGTCTTGGTGGTGGCCCTGACATATCACCTTGTGACTGCAGCTGGTGTTGTAGCCTTTGCTGTTGCTGTTCAATTTTTTCCCTTATTTGTTTTTTTCTTGCTGGACAGCTCATGCTCCATGCTGGGTGTTGATTTCTGCAGTTTGGGCATCTGAATTCAGCTTTGATGTCCTGTTCTTTTTTCTTCTTTGTGCATTCTTCAGTCTGGTGTCGACCTGCGCAGAGTGCACATATGAATGGTCTTATGCATGTCCTTTGATGGTGCCCGAAGCCTTGGCATCTGAAGCAACGCATCGGTTCTGGGGTGAAAGGCCTTTGTTACGACCGTCAGGTATTGACATTAAATATTATTATTGGTGTTCTGCGAGCAATGTTTGTTTGTATGTAACCATATTTAATGTTTCCGGGACAGCCCATTCTTTATATATATATATATATATATATATATATATATATATATATATATATATATATATATATATATATATATTATACCTTATACTATTATTTACTATATGTATGTATCTACTGTATGTAATCTCGTTATTCGTAGATATATTGTAATGTTCACATAACTGCATAGCGTCTAGAAGGTGCGTTGGTGACTAGCCGGGTCACGTTTTGTCAGGTCAGCGGAATTTATGTGACAAACAACGCTGCTCTATGAAGGCCGAGTACGCGCCGCGTCGCTACCCCGAGGGAAGCTAAGTATGTAGTGCCATATATGAACTTATTTGTGATGCATGTATCTATATTTTAATTGTGTAAATGTATTGTTAGAATAATAGTGTAATTTTCGTTGGCGTTAGGGAGTTGTAATTAAGGCCTCAAGGTGGAAGAGGCGATGTGTGACGTAATGGTGTTCCTCCGCCGAGGGAGGGAGAGAAGCGCGACGGACGAAAACCGGTCAGGACAGGGACAGACCTGACCGAGCGGGCGAGGGGCGAGGGGACCGGACGCAGTGGTGTCTCTCTTTGTACCGGGCTGAGTATTTTTCTATTGTTCTTATTCTTGGTGCTAGGATTCTGTCTTTTAGGCACAATTATTGCCAATGTGTTGAGATGTTTTACGGGTTATTTGGTGTAGGGTTTGTCCTTGATTTATTGTGGTATTTTGACGAGAGTGGTGACGGGTGTTTGTTCGTGAGTCGTGTAATCCCCTCAGGTACGCCATTTTGTAGGTGGCCTCCCAGTTTCCTTTATCTTAGCATCATTATTGCATTGTGTTGGGTTCATTTCTTATTATGGTGATTCAGCTATGGGTGTTAACAAGTTGTGGTGCTACTTTCTTGTGAACGTTATTATGGTGTGTTCTGGTGATTATTTTCTCTGTGTAATCCGGGATTTATTCGGTTTTTGAACTGGTGTGTATGTGATCACCCGCGTGTGTGGATCTTTCTCAGTTATTTTGGTGCCTCTTAGTTCTTGAATTATTCCTATTTTTGAGGTGAAATATTTAATCTTTGTGTTATTTTAATTTTACTGGAAGTCATTACAATTCCCTTAACTGTAACGGACCTGACTTATTTTTATCCTGGTTAAACTTAACTTCTAATCTTAATTATTTGTGAATAAATCTTGTGAATATATGAGACTATTTTCTTAAGTCTCCATCCCCTAGAACTTATGTACATTTTATTAATTTTATTATTTATTTTCTTTTCTAGTTACACCCCTGAGTTAACCCAAAGCGTTAAACCCGTTGTAACGTGCCCTTATTATTCATTCACCTCACAATCACAATACTCACTTATTATTATCTAATCTTAATTATTTGTGAATAAATCTTGTGAATATATGAGACTTTTCTTAAGTTTCCATCCCCTAGAACTTATGTTCATTTTACTAATTTTATTATTTATTTTATTTTCTAGTTACACCCCTGAGTTAACCCAAAGCGTTAAACCCGCCGTAACGTGGCCTTATTATTCATTCACCTCACTTATTGACAGGTTCCCCAGTTGGGTTGGGAACTTTGTCAGGGTTTAACCTGGGGTCGTAACACCTTATATAGTATTTGCCATACCACCCCAAGTCTATTTCGTTGTTTGGGAAGGCTCCCGGGGCCGTAATTTTCACTTGCCTCGTTTCGATGGTGCTGCCGAGCTCCCTGTCCCTCATGGTACATCGTGCAGCTGCGTATAGTTGCGGGTGACTAGTCAGGCAGTTCAGATCCATGCCGTGTGGGAATCTCATTACTATCCAAGTCTGCTTCTTGAATTGAGTTGAGGACCTCTTGTGTTACGGCTTTCCCACCCAAATGGGTAGTGGTGGCAAGTTCCTGTGCTCCCTCTTCTGTTAGAGCTAGAAATAATGAACTCTCTGTTTATGTTTGGTCTCACTTTGAGTCCAGGTAGTGTCTTTACCAGGGCGTCAGTGATGTGGAACCCTGTTCTGAAATGTTCGTTGGGCATTGCCCTGAATCTTTGGTAGACTGGCTGTTCATCCCTTGTTTGTGGTCTTTCCTCTGTTCTTGTTTGGTCGTTCCTTGCCTGCTCTCGCCGTTCTTTGTAGCGTTTCCTCTGCTCCTTACGCCTGTACTCTCTGCTGGTCTGGAATAAGGTTCTTTCTGCCCTTCCCACTTCGTTCTCCCTCCTGTCCCTATTTTCATCCTCGGTCATGGTCCTCTCATCCGGGTTTTCTTGTTCGTTGCGCCCGTTCATTGTCTTCTCTCGTCTGTTTGCTACGTTTGCTCGTTCGTCCTCCATGGTCCTCATGCCTTCAAGTTCACGTTCCTTGGTCCTCTTGGGTCTTTCCTCAACAACCACGGTTTCTTCAGTTCCCGCCATGTTCTCCGCCGTCCTCTGGTGCGATCCGCACCCCCTAGCAGCACCTCCCTGCTACGCGGGGAGATGCATGCCCCTGGGTGAGTCCGAGTGACCACCGCCTATTCTCCTATCCCTAGTTCCTTGATGAGGATCCTATCTGTTGGAAGAGTTCCCTACTAAGCTAATGGCACATGTAGAAGGTGTCCAGCAGGGCCTCACTGGCCGACCCTGGGAGCCCGAACAGGCAGCTAAGATCCACACCCGGTGCAACTCCTCCGACTGCTTTCCCTCGCCCCGTGCCGTTAAAGGAAGCATCTGATAGAACGATAGAGAGGGCTAACAAAGTGCCAGCGGTAGGTCAGGAACCCACAAATCTTCCACCAGCTAGGCGCTTCAGTGCTCTCGTGCGACCTAGCAGTGGGGGAAAACCGCAAGAATCCAGTTTTAACCGCCGTGTGTCTAATGTAACTCCTTTAAAAGTGGCCGAAGCCAGTGGATAACCAAGAGACTTGGCTCATGCCAGCACTCCCTTTGTATAGACAGGGAGTGGATCGATGCACTCGCTCTAGCAGAGAGCTCTTCTTCCTAAGGTAGCTGGAGAGGACTCGCACGTGGTCGCAAGGCCGGCAGCAGGTGTCTCCCGAGCCAGGAAGAGACACTGCCTTGTCGGGGGCTGGTAGCAGACTGGAGAATGTGGGGCAAGGACCGGGGCGGGTCTACTGGCCGCTATTTGGCTGGCAGCTGCTGGAGAAAGCGGAGCAAGGTCCGGGGCGTGGCTAGTGGCAGCTGGTGAGAGATACTGCCGTGTCGGGGGCTGGCGGCCGACTGAAGAATGCGGGGCGAGGGCCGGGTCGGGCTACTGGCCGCTGATTGGCTGAGAGCTAGGCTCCAAACCAAGGGGCGAGCGAGCTCCGGGTGCAACGTTCTATCCCTGCATGAAGGGAGTGTGTGTAGCTCTTCCAGCGGTAACCTTCCCCGGCCACGTCTGTTCCATCGTCCACTTTCGCAGGCCAATGCGTGCCCGCTCACTCGGAACTTCGTGAAAGATGTTTTGTGTGTTTCATTAATCGTATGTTTCGCTGTGTATACATAATGAAGTGATCCATCCGGGTTAATGTCCATATATGTTCTTCGTCTTGAAGATCGAATGTTTCTGATGTCACTTAATACATTGTTCCTTATTTCACTGATATATGTTACATCACTGTCGAGAAAGTGTCGAATTGATCGTCCTGTCACAGTATTCGTATCCATTACCATCCTGATCACAAAACTCAATGGGTCACCATCATAATTAGATCTCTCTTGCCACCTAGAGCGAAAAAATATATGTTGTCTATTTTGTACAAAGTCTCCTAAGGGTGGATAGTCCAACTCAGCATAGCAAACATCATTACATGTCGACCTTCTTACGCCCAGTAGCTGTTTCAGGCATCAGTTGTACAGTTTTGACTTGGGTTTTATATATCTGCGCCGACCCATGATTTGTATCCATACATGAGAGCTGCGTCGAAGACTCGATTTTTAATTACAAATGGTACATCGTTATTCTTTTTGATAAATGAAACAAACTTTAATACATTGGGCATTTTTAAGGCAGCCTGGGTCTTGACGGTGGATGAGACAGATCCACTGCTGGTGAAGGGGGAACCCAAGTAGACATATTCATCACATTTCTCTATCAGCGGCACTGCGTCTGTTTTTGTGCCATTGATAACAAAAAATTTGGTTGTTTGATTGATTAACTACCATGCCATATTCTGTACAGTACTGGTGAAGAAGAGATATTTTACTTAGCATGCCTCGTCTTGTAGTTGCTAATAGTACTGTATCGTCCATAAAGACCAAGACGTGTAGCCACTGTAGAAAAACATCATATCCACGTCCTTCTTTAATCATACAGATGAGATCATTTACAAAGATAATGAAAAGGAGGCACGATGTTGGTGACCCTTATCTTACGCCTATAGAAATAAGGACTAGCGATGTTCCGACCCACCTCTCCGTCACACAGTACATAGCAGCCAGAGCGCACAGCATTACACTCCCACACCCTAGCCGCAGTAAAACTCTAAGTAACATACTTCTAGGAACTCTGTCGTAAGCCTGGGAAAAGTCTATGAAGGTAACAAATAACTTGAACTTTTTCCTTTTTGCTGTGTCACATAACAGGCGTAAGGATACTATGTGTTCCGGGCATCCTCTCTTTTCTTGGGCACCGGCCTGTCCTCTGAAAGGCTTAAACCCAAGTTTTAACCGTGAACACATTACCATATCATAAAATTTTGCTAAACTGTTGATCACATTAACTGCTGTATAGTTTTTTACGTCTCTTCTATTGCCTTTCTTAAAAACTGTAAAAAACTTTGCCGTGGACCATGCAGGATGGTACGTTTGGGAATGAAATACAGCATTAGAGATGTTGGTAAAAAGCAAAATCCACTCGGCAGGTAAGATTTTGAGGATGCCTGGCGACACACTATCTGGTCCACTAGCTTTGTCTGATTTAAGCATATCAATTTGTTGTTTGACCTCTAATGGAGTGATGTTATCGTCTAGTATGGGAATATTTACATTTGTGGCGTAATCATCAGGACGAGGCCTCTGACTGATCGGAGGATTGAAGCATCTCTCATAGTTTTCTTTAAATTCGGTATCACTTGGGCATAACTCATCCTGCTTTGAATGTTCAAATTCTCCTTTCCAATTTATTGCCTTCCAAATATTGCGGTCATCATTATTTTCCAAGTCTTTCCCATCTACCCAGTGTACTGTTCATATTTCGTGTGAGAGCCTTCCTTTTACTACTCTTTGCATCCTGGTATAGGACCTCGGTTACGTGTTTTATGGCATCATCAGTATTTTGTCCTAATATAGGGATATCAGTGTTGTCCAAATTGTGTAAAAAACAGTGTCTCATCAATCATATTCACTCTAATAGGTTTAACACATTCTCTGTTAGTAAGTGACATTCCAATGTTAACTGCTCGTTCTCCCAGGTGATAGGCACGATCGAGGAGATCCTCCACATCCACATATGGCAATGACACTTTAACACTCACCGGTGCGTGATCCGATGGAAGAGATCCATCATGAAGCACTGAGAACTCCTCCACCATGCCCACCGCCGTTGAACTCACTACACATGCATCTAATATTCATACTCCATTCTTCCTAAAGGTTTTGCCTCTGCGAAAATGTTTGTATGGAGTTTTGAGGTTATTGACCACAATTAATTTACACTCCTTACATATGCTTGACAGTATAAAGGCATTATCATTAGGTAGTGGCACATTATCGGCTATCTGAGAGTACGTATATCCGGATAATCCTATGACCTCTGGCAGTTCGAGCACGGAGCTTCCGAACCTTGTATTCATATCTCCGAATATAAAACACTTTTTGCATGCACCGTCCGACATTATTTTCTCCTGAAAAGACGAAAATGACTCATGTGAATAGTACCTAGCAAAAACCAAAGAGACAGTCTGGAATACCACGCAACTGAATCCAGATCTGATCCTCTATATTTGTGTCCACACTCGAGATAAGTTTCGAAACATGATTCTTGATAAATAACACCGTACCTGTTCCATGGTGTCCTGCCAGTCTTTGGAGAGGAGGAGGTCTGCAGTGGATCGTCCAGGCCTAAAACCAAACTGCCTGTCTGAGAGGAGATGGTTCTCATATAAGTGTTTACAGATGGCAGTGGTCACTATTTGCTCCAACACCTTGCCCATCACTGAGAGCAAGGAGATGGGTCTGTAGTTGCTGGGGTCATGTCTTGAGCTTTTCTTGTTAACTGGGACCACTCTCGCCTCCTTCCATACTGAGGGCCACTTGTTCTCGTTCAGGCAGGACAAGAACACAGAAGTGAGAGGAGCTGACAGCTCATTAGCGCAGTGCTTAAGGAGCCGTGGGCTGACGTCATCCGGTCCTGTTGCTTTACCCACATCCAGTTGCACCAAGTAGCCGCTATACTTGCTCTGCCGTCACTAAGACGATAGTGACAGTGCGGTCAGTTTCTTAGTGCAGTTGTGGTGCAGGTCGTGCCGGATCGTCTACCTTCATTTTGTTGGCAAAAAGTTCAGCGAGGAGTGTGGCTTTGTCTCTACTACTCGCGGCAGGAGAGCCGTCAGACCTGGTGAGTGAAGGAAGAGCCTCGCGGTGGCAGGCTCCCTGCTGCTCGTTTACCAGACTCCACCAGGTCTTGTTGCCATCACCTGGTCCACTGAGCTTTCACCTCGTGTCCTCCATCAGTTGGTGTCTTGCCCATTTGCATGTGGCCGACATCCTCTTGCATGCCTCCCGGCGCAGCATCCCTGACACGATAAATTGTGACATCGGTAGCAGTAGTAGTAGTAGCAGCAGTACCAGCAATAACAACTGCGATACCACAAGAAACAGTAACAGCCGCACCAGCAGAAACAACAACATTAACAACAACCACAACAACAACAACAATAATAATAAAAAACAACAGAAGGAGAGACAATGGAAGAAAAAAAAAAAAAAAACAGGAACAGCAACAGTGTCGGGGCCAGCGACAGGCAGGAAGCTACCCCAACACTCCTCTCCCTCAACCAGTGAGGCAAAGAGGAGAGCAAAGGCTTCGCTGTGACTACTGCTCCCGCCCCGGCCACACAGCTGTGGAATGTCACATCCGAGCTGCCGAAGAACGCCAGGAAAAAAGGCAGGAAAGGTTTTTCATAAGGGTTTTGACGGAAGGACTGGCGTGGCAACTACCTCCCTACTCCCAGTAGCCCTTTCAGACCCCCATCCGGCCATTCTGGCAGCCACAACCCGGACACTAGTCCAGCTGGAATAACTGCGTGTGGTAGGGCACTCTCTAACGTGCCTATCACCACATCCACACCTCACTCCCAAGCCAATGGCACCGGAGTTTTCACCTGACCGTGGTTTCCGCCAACGTAAGAGGATTCCGCACCAATGTGGGTGACCTCATCCATAATTTCGGGCTGCAACAAAAGGCTAATGTTGTCGCAGTGATTGAAACATGGCTGAGTGATGAGGGATGTGGAGCGGACTTTTGGAAGAATTTCAGGATATTCCCTGTGGGTGAGGAAAGACCAAAATAATAGAGCAGGTGGAGGGGTCGCTGCCTGCTTCAAAGACGGGCTCCAAATCCAGGAACTCGATGTCACCGTGCCATAAATGATGGAGGCATTGTTCTTCAGGTTGGTACTTGCAGATAACAATGGGCTTTTTCTTTGAATTATGTACCACCTCCCTAAACAAGGACGAGGACCACTGGACTTTGTAAGGTCACCGCAATTACCACTTCCATCACAAGTCTTTCGCCTCGGTCGGGTCAGAGTGATGGAGGTAAACGATGCTCCGAGCCGCCACTGACGCTCTGAGCCCCCGACGACGCTTCGAGTCACTGCTTCATCTGCCTACCCCAGACTTCCTCACCTTCCCCCTCGTATTCTCGGGGGTGATACCCTTCTCGAGCTGATGACGGATGCCGGGCTGGACCACTGAAGCAGATAGCTCGGTGCCTTCGCTACTATCACACCTCCACAAAAGCTGGGCTCACTTCACGAAGGCTCCTCTGAAGGCTTGAGCTCCTTCCAGCTAGTGCCCTTCACTACCTGGCAACCCACTACTCACTAGACGTCTCCGCTACTGTTCAACTGGTTGTGGCTGCCAAAAAGGAGAGACACTACAATCTACTCCGGCCACTACTACTGCTTCTATCACTACTTCTGCTATCACTACTGGTGTGGCTGCCAACAGCGAGAGACACTAGAATCTTCCACGGCCACTACTGCTGCTGCCACTACAGCTGATATTATGTGTGTGGGTTTCACTGCCCGTGCTTGACTTCGTTATATTATTATTTCTTTATATATATTTGGAGTGTCATACTCCGTTGTTTTCATAAATTTCTTTCTCAAGTAGGGTAACTATTAACTGATGGCTTTCCCGGTCCTGACAGACTTCAACAAAAAAATCTAGACAGCCTTCTCCAGCAACACAAGTGTGTTGTGATGATCGTGGGGGATCTTAACCCCCACATGGAGCAGGATGCTTACAATAACCTCCTGGCAGTGCAAGGCCTAACCAATCATGTCACCTTCCCTACACATAAGCGCAGAGGGATGCTAGATCCTGTCATAACAGACCTCCCCGAAGCCACCATCCGTTGCCAGCAGTTAGCACCAGTGGGTAGCTCTGACCAGTATGCTACACTGTCTCATGTTGAGCTGCTGGTGGCGAGAGAAGACGCCATCACGCGTATCATCTAGCCCTGAGACAGGGCAGACTGGCCATCCATGAGGTAGGACATAAAAAGCACTAACTGGGAGGCTGTCTTGGTGAGAGATGCTGATGCCAGGGAGGGTGCCCTCACCACCAAGCTTCTTGCCCTCCATGAGCAGCATGTGCCCGGTCAAAAATACCTCTCCAGGCCTGGTGATCCAGCATAGTTTGGATTTCGCTGCAGAGTCTTTCAAGCACAAACATGCTGCCTGGCTGAGGTACAAAAGACACCCGTCCCTCAGAAACAAGATGCTGCGCCGGGAGGCATGCAAGAGGATGTCGGCCACATGCAAATGGGCAAGACACCAACTGATGGAGGACACGAGGTGAAAGCTCAGTGGACCAGGTGATGGCAACAAGACCTGGTGGAGTCTGGTAAACGAGCAGTAGGGAGCCTGCCACCGCGAGGCTCTTCCTTCACTCACCAGGTCTGACGGCTCTCCTGCCGCGAGTAGTAGAGACAAAGCCACACTCCTCGCTGAACTTTTTGCCAACAAAATGAAGGTAGACGATCCGGCACGACCTGCACCACAACTGCACTAAGAAACTGACCGCACTGTCACTATCGTCTTAGTGACGGCAGAGCAAGTATAGCGGCTACTTGGTGCAACTGGATGTGGGTAAAGCAACAGGACCGGATGACGTCAGCCCACGGCTCCTTAAGCACTGCGCTAATGAGCTGTCAGCTCCTCTCACTTCTGTGTTCTTGTCCTGCCTGAACGAGAACAAGTGGCCCTCAGTATGGAAGGAGGCGAGAGTGGTCCCAGTTAACAAGAAAAGCTCAAGACATGACCCCAGCAACTACAGACCCATCTCCTTGCTCTCAGTGATGGGCAAGGTGTTGGAGCAAATAGTGACCACTGCCATCTGTAAACACTTATATGAGAACCATCTCCTCTCAGACAGGCAGTTTGGTTTTAGGCCTGGACGATCCACTGCAGACCTCCTCCTCTCCAAAGACTGGCAGGACACCATGGAACAGGTACGGTGTTATTTATCAAGAATCATGTTTCGAAACTTATCTCGAGTGTGGACACAAATATAGAGGATCAGATCTGGATTCAGTTGCGTGGTATTCCAGACTGTCTCTTTGGTTTTTGCTAGGTACTATTCACATGAGTCATTTTCGTCTTTTCAGGAGAAAATAATGTCGGACGGTGCATGCAAAAAGTGTTTTATATTCGGAGATATGAATACAAGGTTCGGAAGCTCCGTGCTCGAACTGCCAGAGGTCATAGGATTACCCGGATATACGTACTCTCAGATAGCCGATAATGTGCCACTACCTAATGATAATGCCTTTATACTGTCAAGCATATGTAAGGAGTGTAAATTAATTGTGGTCAATAACCTCAAAACTCCATACAAACATTTTCGCAGAGGCAAAACCTTTAGGAAGAATGGAGTATGAATATTAGATGCATGTGTAGTGAGTTCAACGGCGGTGGGCATGGTGGAGGAGTTCTCAGTGCTTCATGATGGATCTCTTCCATCGGATCACGCACCGGTGAGTGTTAAAGTGTCATTGCCATATGTGGATGTGGAGGATCTCCTCGATCGTGCCTATCACCTGGGAGAACGAGCAGTTAACATTGGAATGTCACTTACTAACAGAGAATGTGTTAAACCTATTAGAGTGAATATGATTGATGAGACACTGTTTTTTACACAATTTGGACAACACTGATATCCCTATATTAGGACAAAATACTGATGATGCCATAAAACACGTAACCGAGGTCCTATACCAGGATGCAAAGAGTAGTAAAAGGAAGGCTCTCACACGAAATATGAACAGTACACTGGGTAGATGGGAAAGACTTGGAAAATAATGATGACCGCAATATTTGGAAGGCAATAAATTGGAAAGGAGAATTTGAACATTCAAAGCAGGATGAGTTATGCCCAAGTGATACCGAATTTAAAGAAAACTATGAGAGATGCTTCAATCCTCCGATCAGTCAGAGGCCTCGTCCTGATGATTACGCCACAAATGTAAATATTCCCATACTAGACGATAACATCACTCCATTAGAGGTCAAACAACAAATTGATATGCTTAAATCAGACAAAGCTAGTGGACCAGATAGTGTGTCGCCAGGCATCCTCAAAATCTTACCTGCCGAGTGGATTTTGCTTTTTACCAACATCTCTAATGCTGTATTTCATTCCCAAACGTACCATCCTGCATGGTCCACGGCAAAGTTTTTTACAGTTTTTAAGAAAGGCAATAGGAGAGACGTAAAAAAACTATACAGCAGTTAATGTGATCAACAGTTTAGCAAAATTTTATGATATGGTAATGTGTTCACGGTTAAAACTTGGGTTTAAGCCTTTCAGAGGACAGGCCGGTGCCCAAGAAAAGAGAGGATGCCCGGAACACATAGTATCCTTACGCCTGTTATGTGACACAGCAAAAAGGAAAAAGTTCAAGTTATTTGTTACCTTCATAGACTTTTCCCAGGCTTACGACAGAGTTCCTAGAAGTATGTTACTTAGAGTTTTACTGCGGCTAGGGTGTGGGAGTGTAATGCTGTGCGCTCTGGCTGCTATGTACTGTGTGACGGAGAGGTGGGTCGGAACATCGCTAGTCCTTATTTCTATAGGCGCAAGATAAGGGTCACCAACATCGTGCCTCCTTTTCATTATCTTTGTAAATGATCTCATCTGTATGATTAAAGAAGGACGTGGATATGATGTTTTTCTACAGTGGCTACACGTCTTGGTCTTTATGGACGATACAGTACTATTAGCAACTACAAGACGAGGCATGCTAAGTAAAATATCTCTTCTTCACCAGTACTGTACAGAATATGGCATGGTACTTAATCAATCAAACAACCAAATTTTTCGTTATCAATGGCACAAAAACAGACACAGTGCCGCTGATAGAGAAATGTGATGAATATGTCTACTTGGGTTCCCCCTTCACCAGCAGTGGATCTGTCTCATCCACCGTCAAGACCCAGGCTGCCTTAAAAATGCCCAATGTATTAAAGTTTGTTTCATTTATCAAAAAGAATAACGATGTACCATTTGTAATTAAAAATCGAGTCTTCGACGCAGCTCTCATGTATGGATACAAATCATGGGTCGGCGCAGATATATAAAACCCAAGTCAAAACTGTACAACTGATGCCTGAAACAGCTACTGGGCGTAAGAAGGTCGACATGTAATGATGTTTGCTATGCTGAGTTGGACTATCCACCCTTAGGAGACTTTGTACAAAATAGACAACATATATTTTTTCGCTCTAGGTGGCAAGAGAGATCTAATTATGATGGTGACCCATTGAGTTTTGTGATCAGGATGGTAATGGATACGAATACTGTGACAGGACGATCAATTCGACACTTTCTCGACAGTGATGTAACATATATCAGTGAAATAAGGAACAATGTATTAAGTGACATCAGAAACATTCGATCTTCAAGACGAAGAACATATATGGACATTAACCCGGATGGATCACTTCATTATGTATACACAGCGAAACATACGATTAATGAAACACACAGAACATCTTTCACGAAGTTCCGAGTGAGCGGGCACGCATTGGCCTGCGAGAGTGGACGATGGAACAGACGTGGCCGGGGAAGGTTACCGCTGGAAGAGCTACACACACTCCCTTCATGCAGGGATAGAACGTTGCACCCGGAGCTCGCTCGCCCCTTGGTTTGGAGCCTAGCTCTCAGCCAATCAGCGGCCAGTAGCCCGACCCGGCCCTCGCCCCGCATTCTTCAGTCGGCCGCCAGCCCCCGACACGGCAGTATCTCTCACCAGCTGCCACTAGCCACGCCCCGGACCTTGCTCCGCTTTCTCCAGCAGCTGCCAGCCAAATAGCGGCCAGTAGACCCGCCCCGGTCCTTGCCCCACATTCTCCAGTCTGCTACCAGCCCCCGACAAGGCAGTGTCTCTTCCTGGCTCGGGAGACACCTGCTGCCGGCCTTGCGACCACGTGCGAGTCCTCTCCAGCTACCTTAGGAAGAAGAGCTCTCTGCTAGAGCGAGTGCATCGATCCACTCCCTGTCTATACAAAGGGAGTGCTGGCATGAGCCAAGTCTCTTGGTTATCCACTGGCTTCGGCCACTTTTAAAGGAGTTACATTAGACACACGGCGGTTAAAACTGGATTCTTGCGGTTTTCCCCCACTGCTAGGTCGCACGAGAGCACTGAAGCGCCTAGCTGGTGGAAGATTTGTGGGTTCCTGACCTACCGCTGGCACTTTGTTAGCCCTCTCTATCGTTCTATCAGATGCTTGCTTTAACGGCACGGGGCGAGGGAAAGCAGTCGGAGGAGTTGCACCGGGTGTGGATCTTAGCTGCCTGTTCGGGCTCCCAGGGTCGGCCAGTGAGGCCCTGCTGGACACCTTCTACATGTGCCATTAGCTTAGTAGGGAACTCTTGCAACAGATAGGATCCTCATCATGGAACTAGGGATAGGAGAATAGGCGGTGGTCACTCGGACTCACCCAGGGGCATGCATCTCCCCGCGTAGCAGGGAGGTGCTGCTAGGGGGTGCGGATCGCACCAGAGGACGGCGGAGAACATGGCGGGAACTGAAGAAACCGTGGTTGTTGAGGAAAGACCCAAGAGGACCAAGGAACGTGAACTTGAAGGCATGAGGACCATGGAGGACGAACGAGCAAACGTAGCAAACAGACGAGAGAAGACAATGAACGGGCGCAACGAACAAGAAAACCCGGATGAGAGGACCATGACCGAGGATGAAAATAGGGACAGGAGGGAGAACGAAGTGGGAAGGGCAGAAAGAACCTTATTCCAGACCAGCAGAGAGTACAGGCGTAAGGAGCAGAGGAAACGCTACAAAGAACGGCGAGAGCAGGCAAGGAACGACCAAACAAGAACAGAGGAAAGACCACAAACAAGGGATGAACAGCCAGTCTACCAAAGATTCAGGGCAATGCCCAACGAACATTTCAGAACAGGGTTCCACATCACTGACGCCCTGGTAAAGACACTACCTGGACTGAAGATCAAAGTGAGACCAAACATAAACAGAGAGTTCATTATCTCTAACATTATCTCTAGCTCTAACAGAAGAGGGAGCACAGGAAATTGTCTTCCTCTGTTTGGTTTACTTTTCCCTATAAGAGTTGCCAACATAATCCTGTACTGTCAAGTTCAAGATCAAGAATAAAGATACCGGAAAAAAAATTACAGGCAGTATCTTGGTGTGAGATTTTTGTCAATTCGTACTCGGGGTCAAAGACAAAGTGCGATGGAAAAGAGAGAAACGTGAAACTATAAGAAACGCGCAGTACGGGAAGGATTAAAGGATAGAAGGAGAGAGGAAAGATAAGAGGGATGAAAAGATAATAGAGAATAATATAGGAAAGAAAAGGGAGGAAATATTAAGGCATTAGAGGGACCTAGAGGAAGGAACGAAGAAAGTAGAATAAAGAAAAAAAAGAAAGTGAGAAGGAATAAAGGAATGAAAAAAAGAAAGATAAAGAGCGAAGTAGGAATATATGAGAGAGAGAGAGAGAGAGAGAGAGAGAGAGAGAGAGAGAGAGAGAGAGAGAGAGAGAGAGAGAGAGAGAGAGAGAGAGAGAGAGAGAGGATAGGGTGGGGTGGTGGTAGTGGTGGTGCAGGTTGTGGGTACGGATGCCATGGTGGGGGCGTCTGCTGGTCTTCTGAGAGGCTTAGGTCTCCCAGACTGCCACCACTATCTCCAATGGTCATAGGAGGCACACGCCCTCTCCTAAGTGTTCTGGATGGATGAGGGTGTGGAGGTACT
Organism: Callinectes sapidus; assembly: GCA_020233015.1. Classification (NCBI taxonomy): domain Eukaryota; kingdom Metazoa; phylum Arthropoda; class Malacostraca; order Decapoda; family Portunidae; genus Callinectes; species Callinectes sapidus. The sequence goes on along the minus strand of CM035223.1, from coordinate 12,738,896 downwards.
GGCGACTGAGCTGCTGGAGATATTAGCGTCAGCTTTTTTGCAGTCGCTGAGTGCCTCCATGAGCTCATGGAGTTCTGCCATGTGAGTTTGTTTTTTTAGAATCCAGTCTCTCTCTCTCTCTCTCTCTCTCTCTCTCTCTCTCTCTCCAAAAAAAGGAGAGAGAGAGAGAGAGAGAGAGAGAGAGAGAGAGAGAGAGAGAGAGAGAGAGAGAGAGAGAGAGCATCCACCATCAAATTGTAGGCCTCTACATTTATCTCGACGAGTATTGTCTGGCGTGAACAGAGGTTGGGGATTTTGGAGTTATTTCTTCTCCCTCTGCTTATGTCCTCGTGTCGTCCTCAAATTTAAGGAATTTGAAAAGAAACAGATCATATTCTGAAACACTTCCTTGCCACACCTTCAACTTCATTGAAGTCCAGATGAAGGTACACGATTTTTTTTTTTTAACTTGTTCAGTACAATGACGCTTTTTTAACTTTCATTCTGCTCATTATTTGGTGATTTTATACAGCTTTAGAAACTCATGTGAGGATTAAAATAGTACAGACTCCGACCATTAAACTTTTAATCTTCATAGACCCTTCCTAATGCCAATAAATTAGTCAAATCACCCGCAAAACTCATGGTAGAAATGAGACTGTACTGAAGGGGTTAAGGGTGCTTTTATAGTTGTAGTGACAGAATATCAGGGTTTTTTATGTATAAGGGATGCGGCCTAAAGCAACAAAAATTAATCTAAAAGCCCACTGAAGTGCCGGTCCCTGGAAAATTTCAAAATCAATATCCAAAAGAATGGGATAAGTGTCTTGATACCTCCCTGTTGAAAGAGTTCAAGTCATAGGCAGATGGAAACACAGAAGCAGAAAGATAGTTCCAGAGTTTACCAGAGAAAGGGATGAAAACTGAGAATACTGGTTAACTCTTGCATTAGAGAGGTGGACAGAATTTGTACTTTATAGCTTACTAAGAACCATGGCAGATATTTTGTGGCTTTGAGATTAGTTGTGATAGAAACTAGGTAACTCGGATACACAAAGGCGTCAGTGGTGAAAAAGTGTGACGTGGTGCTGTTAATATAATAGGATTTATTTCATTTATTTCAAATAAATGAATAAAGTTGGACCATGTAATCAAGAAACCTTTTGTCTCTCACCACGATTGCTTTCAAAGGTCATGGAGATGATAAGTAATGATTTTAAGTGTGACAGTTTAGCAAAATTTATTTATCATTATATTATATTCCAGAAACACTCTTAAAAACCATTTTTTTTTTTTATGTAGAAGTGAGGCGGCCTAGGGCAACAAAAATTGTACAAAAAAGCCGACTGAAGTGCCGGTCCCAGGGAAAGTTCTAAATCAATATCCAAAAGAATGGGATAAGTGTCTTGATACCTCCCTGTTGAAAGAGTTCAAGTCATAGGCAGATGGAAATACAGAAGCTGGGAGAGAGTTCCAGAGTTTACCAGAGAAAGGGATGAAAGACTGAGAATACTGGATAACTTGCATTAGAGAGGTGGACAGAATAGGCGTGAGGGGAAGAGGCAAGTCTTGCGCAGCGAGGCTGCGGGAGCAGTTGGCATGAAAATAGCGGTAAAAGATAGCAGGAGAGGCCACATTGCGGCGATGAGAAAGAGGCTGAAGAGAGAGTCAGTCAGAGGAGAGGAGTTGATGAGACGAAAAGCTTTTGATTCCACCCTTTTCAATAGAACGCATACTCCATACATGGACGGATTAGGCCCCTGTATAGAGTTAGAAAAACTGGCAGAGACGGCTCAGAACCTCTAACTTCATAGAAGCTGTTTTAGCTAGAGAGGAGGTGTGAAGTTTCTAGTTTAGATTATAAGTAAAGAATAGACCGAGAATGTTCAGTGTAGAAGAAGGGGACAGTTGAGTGTCATTGAAGAAGAGGGGATAGTAATTTGGAAGGTTGTGTCGAGTTGATAGGTGGAAGAATCGAGTTTTTGAGGCACTGAACAATACTAAGCTTCCTGTGCAACAATCAGAAATTTGAGAGAGATCAGAAGATAGGTGTTCTGAAATTTCTCTTCATGAGCTGTATACTTCCTGAAGGGTTCGTCGTCTATCGAAAGACATCGAAAAGTGAAAGGTGATGTCATCAGCATAGGAGGGGATAGGGCAAGAAGTTTGGTTTAAAAGATCATTAATGAATAATAGGAAGAGAGTGGGTGAAAGGACAGAACCCTGAGGAACACCACTGTTAATAGATTTAGGGGAAGAACAGTGACCGCCTACCACAGCAACAATAGAATGATCAGAAAGGAAACTTGAGATGAAGTTGAAGAGAGAAGGATAGAAGCCGCAGGAAGGTAGTTTGGAAATTAAAGCTTTGCGCCAGACTCTATCAAAAGCTTTTGATATGTCTAGAGCTGCAGCAAAAGTTTCACCAAAATCTCTAAAAGAATTACCAAGACTCAATAAGGAAAGCCAGATCACCAGTAGAGCGGACTAGATGGAAGCCATACTGGCGATCAGATAGAAGATTGTGAAGTGATAGATGTTTAAGAATCCTCTTGTTAAGAATAGATTAAAAAACTTAAATAAGCAGAAGATTAAAGCAATAGGACGGTAGTTTTAAGGATTAGAACGGTCATTTTTTTTTAGGAACAGGCTGAATGTAGGCAAACTTTCAGCAAGAAGGAAAGGTAGATGTAGATAGACAGAGTTGAAAGAGTTTGACTTGGCAAGGTGGAAGCACGGAGGCATAGTTTCAGAGAATAATAGGAGGGACCTCATCAGGTCCATAAGCCTTCTGGGGGTTTGGGACAGCCAGGGCATGGAAAAAATCATTACAAAGGGTTTTAATAGGTAGCATGAAGTAGTCAGAGGGGGGAGGAGAAGGAGGAACAAGCCCAGAATCATTCAAGGTAGAGTTTTAAGCAAAGATTTGAGCGAAGGGTTCAGCTTTACAGATAGATGAGATGGCATTGGTGCCACCAGGTTGAACAAAAGGAGGAGGGAAAGATGAACAGTAAAGCTGTTGAAGATGTTTTTTAGCTAGATGTCAGAAGTCTCGAGGGGAATTAGATCTGGACGAAATGTACATATATTAAGAAACTTTCTCATATATGTAATTTCTCCACAGACAAATTTATCTTCCTAAAATCAACATTAACCTCCCAACATTGTTGTACTTTATCCATTATTTTATCAGCAGCTTCAAATTTACTGTTGATAACAATGGACTAAATACAATACCAATTTCTGCAGAGTTAACATGGATTTTAAGAACAGAAATCAATCTCGGAAAAAAATGTACATATTTAAGAATCTGTGTTAACATGGGCCATAGAACTACACTGGCTGAAGACGACATTTTTCAGGGCCAACGCTGCTTCCTTCAGACCGGAAAACCCATATTGGAAATGCTGGATTCTTGACACTTTCTCTACTGTCGTGGGCACCTTTGTTAATGATATGGCCAATAAACTGTCCCCATTGGCTGACCATGAGTGTGTGTCAGACATGGGGAGCAGACACGTCATTGTGAAGATGACTGATGTGACACAAGGCTTGGATAGACCATCCTCATAAGAAGTCGCAGGAGTAAAAAATTTTGCCCTGAAGGATTTGCCAAATGTTCATCACCACCTTCAGGAGATTCACATTATTAGGGGAACCTGACACTTTCAAGGAATGAAGGAGTTTTGGGGTAGTGAAGGAACAGACTTGGCATGATTCCGGGCAGAAATATAAAGCGCATGCAGTGGGTGCAGTGGCCAGCGCGTCTGGCTACGAATCCGTGGGCCCGAGTTCGATCCCGGACGAGGACGGCGCGGACCCACCCAGGTTTTCATCCTTCACTGGTCGATAAATGGGTACCTAGGGCAACCTAGGGAAGGTAAACTGTGGAAACCCGGATTTCATGCTGGCCCCATGTCCCGGGGTAAGGGACTATTCCACCACAGGCTCAAAGGCCAAGGAGACGGGAGATGAGCGCCCGCAGCTACGCGCTGATACAGCGTAAGCCCCCCCACTTTCACTATGAGGCTCAGGTGATGGAAGGATCAAGTACCACTTGTGGGCCACCTCTCTATCATGAATAACACGAGAACAAGCTGTGTTAAACCAAGGTTTGGAAGAATTATAACTATAGACTTATGAAAGTAGTAAAGATGCCAGCAGAAGTGGTTTGGATGTCAAACAAAAACGCTCTTAACAATTTATATTTCAACTGCAGTCTTATAAAAGTGAAGTGAAGAAGCGGATAAAAATGCTTCAGAACTGAGTGTCCAAAGCATGGTGGTAGCTAAGCGTGGGAAGTCGAAGGGTCGTCACACAGTGTGTGCTGGAGGAAGGAGAGGTTGCGCCGCGGAGTTCAGGGAGGAAATGAACGAATGTCAGGGAGAAGGAAGGGAATGCACAGGGCTCTGAGAAATAATAAATTGCAACAAATACCATGACACGTCTATGCAGGGGCTGTAACGAGGAGGAAAGTTACTTTATTTACCACTAATCATGAAAATACATGATGATGATCATAATAAATACAGTACACGCTTTCTGGTAACCTTTTTGTAAATGAAAGTGGAAAACAGTCAGAAGAGAGAGAGAGAGAGAGAGAGAGAGAGAGAGAGAGAGAGAGAGAGAGAGAGAGAGAGAGAGAGAGAGAGAGTTTGTAAAAAAAATATCAGACAGACCTTGAACTAAAAGAAAAAAAAAAAAACTTTCTCGCCAACAGGTTTTTAGTCAAGCAGCAGAAATATTCAAACTGTAAATGTCATAATGCTCTAAAAAGGAAAGAAGAATTTATTTTCGTCCTAAATTGCATGATATGCAATGGTTCGTGGTAGTAATTGTGGTGGTGGTGGTGGTGGTGGTGGTGGTAGTGATGGTAGTGATACTTTTCATTCTTCTTTACCACGGCGGCTTCATCTCTTCTCCTTTATGAAAATACTTAGAAATGTTGCTACAGGAAGTGACAGTAAAAAGTAAGGAAATAAGGGAATGGAAGTAACTTTAATCAGGCTCAGTAATCTATTTGAAAAAAAATAAAATGATAGGTACACATTCCGTGAAGTTGAAGTAAAGAGTGTGCTAGAAAGAAAGGTGGTTTTCAATTACATAGGAGCGTAGATTAATGGAATAAACTCATTGATCAGTTTCTTAGGATAAAGTCAATATAAGGGATTTAAAAGATAGTTAGGCAAGTTATGGATGAGGATGATATGTGAATATGAGTAGCTATATTTATTTCATTTAAATTGTCACGTGTAGGTCTGATGGTTACTTTATATCATCTCCCCAATTTTTGTCGTGCGTTACATAACAATTACAGTAGTAATGATGATGATGATGATGATGATGATGATGATGATAGTGATGAAGATGGTTAAACTTTAGTTGTTTTTGTGTTTAATTGTTGTTCTCTTTCTTGTTTGTTTGTTTTTGTTTTTGTTGTGTTATTCTTGTTCTTGTTCACCGGTATCTTTCTTCGGTTCATTCTCCCCTCCCTTTCCTGTTCGATTGAAAGTAAACATTTAGACCTGAACGAGCTAGAGGAAGTATTTGCTATATCGTCTTCCACTTTTACCTTTTCTTACGTTTCCACCTCCATGTCTTCTCCTCCCGTTTGTCATTCCTCGTTCACGTTTCGCATGATTATTGAAAAAAAAAAAATCGTTTTCTTGCCCATCCTTCACATCATCATCGTCATTCATAGCTCATATTTTACATTTCATATAAAAAATAAACTTTTTAGTAACCTTTCTCTTCTTCTTCTTCCTCCTCCTCCTCCTCCTCCTCCTCCTCCTCCTCCTCCTTCTCTGCTTCCTCCTCCTCCTCCTCCTCCTCCTCCTCCTCCTCTTCCTCGTTTTCTTACACCACCACGGAAACTTCATTAGGCCAAACTTGACAATGAGGAGGCCTAGGCTAGACATGCATAACCTTAGCAAAGACACAAATAGACTTAGGTAATTTGTAATTGTGTAGACACAGACTGAGGAAAGAGTTAAATAAATCACTTGTTTCTTTCTCCACCCTTCACTGTAATTATAGTTGTTGAATGGTGCAAGTGAAGAGTGGCTTCCTTGTACCGTTAATTTACACAAGGCAATGCACCAAGCAGTGGCTGCCGGCAGGACGCCCTACACCCCTACACCCTTCACTCTCCTCAAGCTCACCAAGGGAGTGCTGGTGCTGGTGCTGGTTCTGGTTAACCCCTTCATTACCAGAATGCATTTAATTTTTATCCAGTTTATTACTATGTGTTGGTTTCCTACAGCTTAAGAAACTGACGTGAGGATTATAATAGTACGTACAGACTCTATAAACCTGAGCTAATGTCAGTAAAATCATCTAATTTCACCAAAATCATGTGGCAAAAATGTGTCCTACCACTGAAGGGGTCAATGTGCAGTTTGGTCTCGGAAACCAACCCATCAGGAAGACTTTTGGCTCAGTGTGTGTTTGTTGATTGGTGGATGGTTTGGGTTTAAATTTTGTTGTCAAGTGTTTTTCATGCTTCAGGACTTTGTGTACAATTGTTTCATTTTACATTGTGGTTGATTTTATTAATTTATTCCTTTATTTATTTATTCTTATATCTTTATTTATTTTATGGTATTCATTTCATTATATCTGGCAGGTGGGAGCAAGGCTACACTGTGTATGTGTGTCTGTGTGTGTGTGTGTGTGTGTGCATTATAACTGGCAGGTGGGAGCAAGGCTACACTGTGTGTGTGGGGGGGGGGGTGTATAATATTTAGCAGGTGGGAACAAGGCTACACTGTGTGTGTGTGTGTGTGTGTGTGTGTGTGTGTGCATTATATCTGGCAGGTGGGAACTTAACTGCACATTGTGTGTGTGTGTGTGTGTGTGTGTGTGTGTGTGTGTATGTGTGAAGTGTGTGTGTATGTGTGAAGTGTGTGTGTGTGTGTGTGTGTGTGTGTGAAGTGTGTGTGTGTGTGTGAAGTGTGTGTGTGTGTGTGTATGTGTGTGTGTGTGTGTGCATTATATCTGCCAGGTGGGAGCAAGGCTACACTGTGTGTGTGTCTGTGTGTGTGTATTATATCTGGCAGGTGGGAGCAAGGCTACGCTGTATGTGTGTGTGTGTGTGTGTGTGTGTGTGTGCATTATATCTGGCAGGTGGGAGCTTAACTGCTCTATGTGTGTGTGTGTGTGTGTGTGTGTGTGTTTGTGTGTACATTATATCTGGCAGGTGGGAGCAATGCTGCACTGTGTGTGTGTGTGTGTGTGAGCGTGCATTATATCTGGCAGGTGGGAGCTATGCTTCATTGTGTGTGTGTGTGTGTGTGTGTGTGTGTGTGTGTGTTATTCACCACGGTCGCCTGTTGGTCACCCAGCCAGCCTTTCCCTACGGAGCGAGCTCAGATCTCATATAGACCGATCTTTGGGTAGGGCTGAGACCACATCACGCACCGCACACCGGGACAGCGAGGCCACAACCCCTCGAATTACATCCCGTACTTATTTGCTGCTAGGTGAACAGGGGCTAGGTGCACATTAAGAGGCTTGCCCATTTGCCTCGCCGCGCCCGGGACTCGAACCCGGGCCCTCTCGGTTGTGAGCCGAGCGTGCTAACCACTACACCACGCGGTGTGTGTGTGTGTGTGTGTGTGTGTGTGTGTGTTGTTACAAAAGCCTCAACTCACTGTCTCTTCCTTAATACGACTTTACAGCTCGTATCAGAGGGGTGTGTAAAAATAAACAAATGTAAGTACACTTACTTTAAATTTATTTACAAAATATTTACAACGGATATGACCGCCCTAAAGGCCACTGAACTAATTAATATTCAAAGATAAAATCAAAGTCAAAACAAACAAAACACAGGGTTACCAGCAAACACCACTCGACAAACACCACACAAAGCAAAAAGGTATCAGGACATACAAAATAACTCAAATTAATAATAATAACACTAAGCTGGCTGGCAGAAAAAAAACCTTGCCCCTCTTACCACAGGGATCGAGAAAACTAAAAAACTGGTCCACAATAAAAAAAACACACAAGTGAACACAGAAAATAAAATACACACAAAAAACACAAACACATAAAACACACAAAAAACACATCATAAAAACAAATGAGAGAGGAGAGACGTCACCCAGACACAAAAATAAAAGAAAGTGAAAATATTCCGAGCCTCTTTCACAGTTACGTTAAAATGAAAAACTAGACACTCCAGCTGTATTAAGAAAACCCATCCAGGGTAAAGGAAATGCGCGAAGCAAAATTAAGGGCGGAATAATTCCACCCACAAACGTACTGTCAAAGCAAACAAAAACGGGAAGGTCAAAATATAGTGATCAATGAGGCAGCAAGCCTCTTAAAAAATCACTCAAATAAAACGTAATATGTTTGGGCGGCGCTCCTAACCTCACCCCAAAGAATCACCTTAAAATATACCTAAATACATACTAACCTACACTTACACTCTAGAAAAAACACAATTCTTTAACTAAGTAGAAGAGCGGCGAACGCGACCTGTGGTACCCTGACACAGAAGAAAGTAGGCATAAGAAGAAGAAATGAGGGAAACAAAAATAAGGAAAAGGCAATAGAAAATAGAGAAAAACAGTGCCATGGTATTCGAAAAGAAAAGTTGATAAGGACTAATGGGAAGGTCGTTTCAAACATGACCTTGTTTAGGGTAGTGTCAATTCAGGTAGACCAGATGTAACCGCAGAGAGTAGTGAAAAATTAAGGCACAGAGAGAGGCGTTGGTTCTGGGAAGCCTGAAGGAGCTTAAACCGCAGGAGAGGGACTTTGTAAGCCTAACTTAAAAATGCATTGTCTTAACTCCGCCCTCCCATTCCGCAGTGGGTGTGTCTAGTTTTAAATATTGACCAGTACCATGATACCCAGGCTGGGTATGTCACGTTTGGCCAAGTCTTATGTAAGAGGTGTAATTACTGTATGTGGAGCATGTGTGAAGTATGGAAAATTCAACCTTAGGAATAAGAATATTTTTCTGATGGAAATGTATAACAACTGAAGTATAGAATAAGATGTAACTAGAGAGTAAGACTTGGTTGGAGAGATTTTGGAGACGGAGAGAGTGGAGATACGGAGAAGCCAAGAGGGCTGAGGGTGTTGGTTGGACGAAGTCAGCAACATAGAGAAAATCATTCTTGTATCAGTAAGTGGAGCTTGTTGTTGGTAATGCAGTCTAAATAACTTTTGTGTCATGTGTAACGAGGAAATAGTTGACAGAATATAATATTGTTAGGATGTATAGAGTTAAGATATTGTGTTGATTTTTTGTGTTGTGTGGATTTTATTGTGATGCTGATATTGAAGTTTCTTGATATGAATTTTCATGAGATTGAAGATTGCTTGGTACTACCGTGTGTTAAGTTTTATATGTGCTGCTGTGGATTTACTTTGATATTGGATTGCATTACTTGACTTGAAGTGGGATGAAAGATTTGCTGTGTAACTTAAATCATTTTATGTTTTATGATTAGATGAAAGTTCATCAGCAACCCGCTGAATCAAGTAAGATAATCAGTAGTGTACGTAACTATTAAGTTCATTAAATGAAAAAACTTTAACAGTGTATATTATCGCACCTCGTGGTTATTATCATTGATTTATAGTCTTACCTACAACTATGCAATTGCAACGTGTATGCATGAAATTGCAGGGCGCAACAGACCTTCACCTCCGTGAACTGGACCAAAGAATGAGCTGACTTCCCCTGCTCGGCGGCTTATATCTGCCTCGAGCCCTGCACTGACCACGCGGTCGTCTGCCCACGTGGTTACACCACTACACAAAGAAATACTACCTAACTATTCAAATATTGGTTCCGTAGTGGTATTCACATGGAGGCAGTATAACACATGATATCCTCTCAAAATTTCATAATGGAAAACTGAGAAATAAAAGGGTTACAGGCCAAAAAGTTAAAAATGCCCTAACGCTACGTTATACTAACATGAAATTTTTTTTTTTTAAATTCCCTATTGTACAAAATAAAAACAATTTGTTATGTAACTTACATAACTATGGAAATCATAAGTTTTCCCTCCTCTCTAGGGCGACTCCGGAGACGTACACAAACTCTGAATGGAGAACAAGCTCTCCCAAATTCCATCCTTTATATAGTGACTCTTAAAAATACCAAACATAAACTAAACATCAAATATGTACATAATAATAAAAAAAAATAAGGTGACCTTCAAATGGTAACAAATTAAGGTGTGGAGAGATTTTTTTTTTTTTTTTTGGCCATCACCCTGACTTGGGTATTAGGCCATGGTTAGAAAAAAAATAATAACAATATGTACACATAGATTTTTAGTTGTTTACTTATATCTGTATATTTTATCTTTTCCATTTTTTGTTTATTTGTTTATTTTTTTAATTTATTTTGTTTTTATTTATTTTTTATATTTTTGTTCTTAACATGTACAAAATTTATATATACATTCATACTCACTCGCACGCTTCATTCATTCGGGAGTACCTGAACCCTATCTCAAAACTAGTCTTTAGTCAGGGGGGTAAGGAGGGAAGTAAAAGTACATACACATTCATACTTGGGGAAATGTACAATACGTGAACACACGTACTTGGAAGAAATGGGGATTCTCATATTCTCAGTCACGCGAAAATCCATCACACAGACATTCATTCCAAAATAATATTTACAAAGCATGTACAATAAGAAAACAAATATGGTGGATATATACATAATGAATAACTGAAACAGAAGTAAGTCACAACTCTCTGATTAAATTGGTCTCTGTCAGGAAAATCATCAGCCTGTCGATCATATCCGGGTCATCACCCAAAAGGGTGGCCTGAGTTACCGGTAGACGGCGGGCCACACAGTAAGCTGTGATGGACCGCCGCGCCTCCCGATAACGCACGCAGTGGATCAAGATGTGATCGACAGAGAGGGTTACATTACAGTGGGGACATTGTGGTGGAAAGGAGTGGGATATGAATGGAAGCATGTGGGTTGGTAGGGTGGAGCCCATCCCCCGCTGGCAAAGGTGGTATATTCGCACTGCTAGGGGGGACCGACTCTGTAGGTTGTGGTGCTGCCTTATGGTGGTGGTCGGAGTTGTACCGAGGGGAGTCTTCCTGGCCGTAGAGACGCCATACGCCAGCAGCATTGCGTCACGTCGTGTGGACAGTGGTGGTACGTTTGCCTCGACCTCCATGCGCGCTACACGTGTGCAGGGCAGGGCCCAAAGACACATTCGAAAACATTCATTCTGTAGTACATCCAAACATCTCAGAGTCACTTCCGATGCCGACCCATACACCGGCGAGCCATAGTCTAGGTGAGAACGAATTAAGGACTTGCACACCATTAATAAAGATGTTCTGTCTGCTCCCCAAGATGTACCAGAAAGGTATTTCAGGACGTTAATTTTTTTACGACACCGAATAAGCAGATTATCAATATGTGTTTTCCAACAGAGTCTGCTGTCAAAATGCAGACCCAGGAACTTTACAGAATTTTGAAAAGGTATCGGCTGGCCATGAAGAGTGATGTGAAGGTTCGGAATTTTGCGTCTAGTAAAAACAACACCGATACACTTTGGAACGGAAAACTTAAATCCCCACAAAGAGGCCCAATGTTGGACAGATTCAAGAGTAAGTTGAATCCGTCCAGCTGAGAATTCTGCGTATGGCGAGGAGTGCCATATCGGACAGTCGTCAGCATAGAGTGAGTATTTAAGATTCCTGGGGACGGGAGTTGTTGACAGAATATCATTAATCATAATAGAAAATAATATAGGACTAAGAACACTGCCCTGTGGCACTCCGTTTTTTTGGACAAAAATGTCTGAGAATACGTTAGAGGGAAGCTTGACAGAGAATGTCCTGTCCTGTAGGAAATTATAAACAAAAATTGGCAAGTTACCTCTGAAGCCATGAGCGTAGAGTTTCATGAGAATTCCATGTCGCCATGTCATGTCGAAGGCTTTATGGGTGTCCAGAAACACCCCTACCATGAAATGTCTATTGGCAAAAGCCTCTGAAATACAATGCTCGAGGTTTGTTAAATGGTCCATCGTGCTTCTGTGTTCACGAAAGCCCGACTGCTCAACACTTAACAAACCTTTCGCTTCTAAAACAAAAAGTAGCCTCCTTTTAATCATACGTTCCATGACCTTACATAGACAGCTCGTGAGCGCAATAGGACGAAACGCACTGGGGTCCGTAAGGCGTCCAGTTTTTTTAGGAATAGGTATGACATGTGAAAAATGCCACATGCGGGGAAAAGTGTGCGTGGTCCAAATTTCATTGTATAATTTGAGTAATTTTGTTAATGACTCAGGGCCGAGATGTTGCAACATGCTGTACGTAATATTGTCTGGACCAGGACTGGAGCCTTTACAGGTTTTCAGGGCAAGAAGGAGTTCATCCAACGTAAACTCAGAGTTATAATCTGAGTTTACGCCTCCCATGGCAAAGTTTGGGACGGTGTGCACTGCTGCTTCCTTCCGTGGAAGGAACGCAGGGTCATAGGAGGCCGTGCTGCTGGCCTCGTGGAAGTGGTGGGCAATTGTGTTGGCTATTGCTCTGGGGTCATCTATGGTATTGCCATTGATCTTTAGTGAATTGATTGGATTGAAATGTTTTTTATTGCTGAGTATGGTGATGGTTTTCCATACTTGTGTGAGGGGGGTAGTCCTGTTTACAGTTGTGACAAATTGACGGAATGAGTTCCTTTTAGCATTGAGGATAACTTTCCTTGCCTGAGCCCTTGCCTCTTTATAGGCTATGAAGTTGTCTTGACTGGGCTGCTGGCTGAAATACCTGTATCGTCTATTGCGCTCACGAAGTGCTTGTCGGCAATCTGTTGTCCACCATGTAACTCCACGCTTCGTGTGAGCTGTAGCAGTTTTCGGAATACATACCTCAGCGGCGTGTAAAATGCAGTGTGTCGCATTATTAACCTTGGTATCAATGTCCTCGCCAGATACATCCACGTCGGCGATCGCACGGAAGTACGCCCAGTCTGCTCTCTTAAAGTTAAACTAGGGAGGGCGGGGAGTAGAGGGGGTGTCACGTGCATGAGAGATGCAGATAGGTAGGTGGTCACTTCCGTGAGAGTCGTCGATGACTTCCCAAAAGAAGTCAGGAAATATATTTGCCGAGGCCACAGACAGATCAATGGTAGTAGCGGTGCCAGTCCGATCATCTACACGAGTCGCACTACCATCGTTCAAAAGACAGAGGTTTGTTTGTAACAAAAGGTTAACTATCTGCTCGCCTCGAGGACTTGACCTCTCACTTCCCCATTGCTGATGATGGGCATTAAAATCTCCTAAGATTAGCCTGTTCCCCGGAAGCTGGCTAATTAGTGATGTTATGTCATCATCAGATATGGAGGTATTGTGAGGTAAGTAGAGTGAACAGATAGCCAGGTACGCATCGTTGAATTTCACCCTGCACGCGACAGCTTCCAAAGGCGTATTCAACGCTACTTCTGTCTGTATCAGTGTCTTATGTGTGTAAATGGCAACGCCATGACCATCATATCTTTTGTACGGATGGTAGTGTTTAAGTACTGAAGGATCAGGCTGATCATCCAGTCTTGTCTCCTGTAGACAAATAACAGACGGCCTGTGTATATTCACTAAAAGTGACAAATATGGATCTTTATTCCGAAGACTTCTACAGTTCCACTGTAGTACTTTGAACATTGTCAGCCGCATTATCAAACGCTCTCTTCTCTCTTCATCCCGAAATCTCTCTCTTCGTGTATTTTAGGTCAATTTTGCCCCCTTCGATGAGCGCGAGGGGCGCTTGGTGGCAATACTACAGAGGCTTGATGAAAGAGGCGGCTACCCCCGCCTCTTCGTCAACTCCTTTCCTTTATTTTATACGTTTTACCATCTCAATATATTGGAGGGTGTACAAAAGGACAGAAATAAGTATATGGATATCATACAAGACTCCAGACCTTTCTAGAAATCACGTTTCTTATGTGTTTCCCTTCTTTTAAAAGACTGCACTGTTCCTGTATGATTCACCGCCTGTCTCGACAATACTCCTCACTTCGCATCACGTGCTCCTTACTTCTTATCACGTTAAATACTATCCAGCTAAGCATTGATATTCTTTCGTACAATACTTTTTTAGTAATATGTTAGATATAGTTCTATGAAATGCATCCAGATATGAAATAATATGCGTAGTTTTTCCGAAATGAGGGATAGGAATAAATTTTTCTTCTTTCTATGTAAACCACACCAAATTATGAATTGGTTGGGTAGCAGCCAATTCTACTAATAGGTCGCGAACGACCCTATTTATGGGAGAATATCAACGTGAGCAGTGTTGAATGTCCATCTTCTAGGGAGCCTGAAACAAAATTGAACCACTATACCGGGGTCAGGGCGGTGGGCTTGATTATCGCGCGGGTACAGGCCACAGGCTACCATCCGAATGGATACCATAGCATTTTCTGTTAAACCTGCTGTATATCATTATTTCACACATAGTTGATCTTTATTTTAAGCAATGAATACTTATCAATACGAAAATATGATGAAAACGTTTTAGTTCTCTAGTTTTAAATGTCTAAATGATTTCCACTATTACCAACCGCAAAACGAGAGGTCACTCCCAAGAGAATCATACCGAGAGCGTTTGCTACTACCGGGAAAGGAAGAGACCTCTCCAAAGGTCTCACGAAGGTAGCGCTCGGTGTTCGTCTGATAATGTGGGTTTATGGCTTAAGAGTTGCGGGGTTGGCCGTTTTTCTTAGTATTTTTGCACACGGATGCGCTACCGGGGGACCTCTCCCGGCTCTTACCGGAGGAGACGTCCATATCATCATCTATATTAAGCTCCCCTGAGTTAGTTGAGAGGGAGCGATAGTGCGAGCCACTCCTCAACTGCGCGGGAGCAGTGACGGCATCAGAAGGTTAAGAACTGTGAAGTTACTCTGATTTGTCTTGTCAGTCTTTTCATTCCTAGTTTTAGTAGAAGAGGTAGCATTTGCATAATTAGGTTTTGATGTAGTGGTGGTAGATGACGGTGTAATGATGTTGGAGGCAGCAGAGGAAGCATTGGAAGTAGATGGAGTAGAAGCAGGTGTGGTAGAT
Organism: Callinectes sapidus; assembly: GCA_020233015.1. Lineage (NCBI taxonomy): Eukaryota > Metazoa > Arthropoda > Malacostraca > Decapoda > Portunidae > Callinectes > Callinectes sapidus. Next base: position 12,723,834 of record CM035223.1, on the reverse strand, counting down.
GGAGACTCAGTCTGTATGGCAACACTGCACATCACTGGTCGGGACTTTACTGATGAAGCGTATGAAACGTTTGAAGCCGGAGCGGCCTGCGCCACCTTCACTCGCTTCCTCGCCTCACCGTAGGAAATCCCTTCAGTTGCCTTAACTGTCCAGATCTCTTTCTCAAGCTTCCAGGCGGGGCAATCCCGCGAGAAGGTCGAGTGTGCCTCTCCACAGTTACGACACTTTTCAACCTGTGACGTACAGTGCTCCATAGCATGACCCTCACTAGCACACTTAGCACAGTATGGAAGCGAAGACCGACAAGCATTACCATGATGACCATACAATTGGCATTTGAAGCAGCGAAGTGGGTTTGGAATATAGGGCCGAACATAAATTTTTTTCGTATCCTACCTCAACCTTGTCTGGCAATTTAGTGGAGCTAAAAGTTAGAATGACTGAGGCAGTGTTCCTTCTGTTGCCGTCAATAGATTTAGTTATTTTTTTTGCTCCAATTACATTTTGGTAAGCCATTTCATCAACTATTTCAGCTGTCTCCATATCAATGAAGTCAGCATGGGTGACAACACCCCGACATGAATTCATTGACACGGGAATCGAGGCTTCAATCTCGATGTTATGGATGCACCGGAGCTTCAACAAGGACTTGATCTCTGCCGAATTCAATGCTTCAACGAGTAGGTCTCCGCTGGCAAGTTTCTTAACGTTAACAACATCGCCTACATTAGCATCAATGACCTTTTTGATAATAAATGAATTCACATTAAAGAGGCGGGTCTGTCCTTTATCGTGAAGTGTCACAAATGAGGCATTGTCAGGGTTAATGGGTCGTAGGTCCGTCAGGGGAGGTCTGTCAATCGTTCTCTCTCCCCGACCATGGGGAGGGGAAGAGGCACTATCCGTCATGGGGTACACCCCCCTCCTGCAGGAGGGGAACGGGGCACAAGCGGGAGGAAGTCAGGGAGGAGTGACCTAAGTGTCAAATTGACCTGCCAAACCACTCTAGGGAGGCCGGACGGGGTTGATTCACCCCAAAAGCACTATCACTGAGGCGGTTCCCCCGTAGGCAGAGAGGAAGGGCAATTTGACAATTGACAACAGACACTTACTGTTGTCACTAAGGAGAGGGTAATGAATTAGCAAAACTCAATTCAGGGACAACGGGACACCTAACTTTATTTATCTGAACCTTGGCCTGAATGGCGTACAAAGAACCACCGAACGGTGGAAGTGCATAGACTGGAGCACATCAAGTCCGTGTGTTAACACGACCGTGTCTGAGCGCAGTCTGTGTGGAGAGAGAGAGGAGCGGCTGACCTCCCCCCCTCCCCCCTCCACTGACCAATCCACGCCCAATTTCTGACTTGCGGTCACTCGTGGCGCCAACGGCCACGAGGTTTGAACTGAACAAAGCACAAAGGGGCAAAAAAAGTATGTACACATACAAAATAACGTACGAGTACCATGTCTGTGACAGTCTA
>CM035223.1:12698023-12722250 GCA_020233015.1 Callinectes sapidus | reverse complement strand
GATGTAGAGAGACAGAGTTGAAAGAGTTTGACTAAGCATGCTGCAAGCACGGAGGCACAGTTTCGGAGAACAATAGGAGGGACCCCATCAGGTCCATAAGCCTTCTGAGGGTTTAGGACAGCGAGGGCATGGAAAACATCATTACGAAGGATTTTAATAGGTAGCATGAAGTAGTCAGAGGGGGGAGGAGAAGAAGGAACAAGCCCGGAATCGTCCAAGGTAGAGTTATTAGCAAAGGTTTGAGCGAAGAGTTCAGCTTTAGAAATAGATGAGATGGCATTGGTGCCATCCGGTTAAGCTAAAGGAGGGAAAGATGAAAAAGTAAAGTTGTTAGAGATGTTTTTGGCTGGATGCCAGAAGTCTCGAGGTGAGTTATATCGGGAAAGATTTTGACACTTTCTGTGAATGAAGGAGTTTTTGGCAAGTTGAAGTACAGACTTGGCATGATTTCGGGCAGAAATATAAAGCGCGTGAGACTCAGGTGATGGAAGGCTCAAGTACCTTTTGTGGGCCACCTCTCTATCATGGATAGCACGAGAGCAAGCTGTGTTAAACCAGGGTTTGGAAGGTTTAGGTCGGGAAAAAGAATGAGGAATGTACGCCTCCATGCCAGACACTATCACCTCTGTTGTGCGCTCAGCACACAGAGACGGGTCTCTGTCACGGAACCAGTAATCATTCCAGGGAAAATCAGCATAATACCTCCTCAGGTCTCCCCAACTAGCAGAGGCAAAATGCCAAAGGCACCTCCGCTTTGGAGGATCCTGAGGAGGAATTGGAGAGATAGGACAAGATACAGCTATAAGATTGTGATCGGAGGAACCCAACGGAGAAGAAAGTGTGACAGCATAAGCAGAAGGATTAGAGGTTAGGAAAAGGTCAAGAATGTTGGGCGTATCTCCAAGACTATCAGGAATACGAGTAGGGTGTTGCACGAGTTGCTCTAGGTCATGTAGGATAGCAAAGTTATAGGCAAGTTCACCAGGATGGTCAGTGAAAGGAGAGGAAAGCCAAAGCTGGTGGTATATATTTCTAGGCATTTCCATTATTATTGTATCCATAGGATGTTTCATTGTGAAAGTAAAATAATAACAACTCTCTTGGTAGGATGTAGTTTATAAGACATCGTTATAAGGGAGAGAACATGTTGCTTGAAGAACTAAGAGCATCAGGTACACACATGCACCCAATCACATGACCCACACACAGTGTCAGCACTTTCCGAGGCGTGGGGTGCGGCTGCCGCACTGCGGGCAGAAGGAAGAAAGCCGGCTCGTGTGGTGGTTGAGAGGACAAACTGTGTGTGACCTGAAGGTGTGTCCTGGAGGTGTGTGCCGTGAAGGTGTGTGTTCTCGGGACTCAAAAGTGTTCTCTAAGTGATCTCCCAAGAGATAGACTTCACATTTCTCTGAGAAAGACAGTGACATTGCGCTCTAACCGTATGTCTTGAAACCCTGTAATTATCACCCCTAATATATTAACTTTTATAAGTTAAGTTTATGAAGTTTATGAAGTATGAAAAGTATAATATATATATAATAACTACTTGACCGCTCGCCACAAAAATCAGACTGACTTGGACAACTTACGTATGTTGGTGAAGCTACCTACCTCAAGGCCAACATAAAATGGTGAAACAGCGTGGGATGAACCACTAAAAACATTAAAAACCCAGGAAACTCAGAAAAATGAAACATTGTGAAACAAGCTAGTGAGCGAACACAAACGAGAAAGAGAGGAGTGAGACGGTAGTGATACTGCTCCTGACGACCCAAAACGCTGACACGACTGAAATTTGCTGTGACAGCGTAAGCTGCTGCCGGTTGCTTTCTCTCTGTCTCACCGCTCCAAAGACACTCCTGCATAAGGCTTGTTTTGCAGGACTCACGGTGCTTTGAAACTACACACGGACACACGACCACCACTTCAGCTATACTTGCTGGTGGCTGGGTAACAAAATTATTCAGCCTGAATCTATTTACACATCTATTTACACCAAAAGCTAGGTATATTGGAAAGGCGTGGTCGACGTCGGCTGGGGCCAAGGATATTATAGAATCCTTGGCTGGGAATCATTGGGTGTGGTACTTTGGTCTGGGCGTGGGAATCGCAGAGCTGACGAGTGAAAACGCGCGCCTGGGTGGAAGCCGTACCATCCCCCCCTTCCCCCCGTTCCCGCCACCCTCTCAAGGACGAGTGAGGGTGATTTAAGCTGATTTGACGCCTGCTGCTACCGAAGAGGAGCACATATTACTTAGGTATAGGTGAGAAAACAACGCTACATGACACTACATGAATATTAAAGTAATTACATCACTTTTTGACATAATTATTGGTGATGAAATATTACTGTGCCATCACATTTTCTTGCATGAAAACTAAAGTGATATGAGCCTTTAAATCTAGTAGTGTAATTTGTAACTCTCTGTTATGCTATAATTATTTTCTCATCTATATTTATCTATATCATATATAATAATAATAACAATAATGTTATGTGTGTGTATCTTTATGTATTTCTCTTTTCTTTAACCTTCTTCCAGGTGTTGGATATGACCTTAAACTAGCCTGAAATATGAAAAGATGAAATTGATGCATACTGAACAACAATCGTAATAATAATACTAATAATAAATCAAATAAATAAATGAGTGTAATAATTCATGGCCAAGGGTGAAAAAGCAATAAATTTTCTGTGTGAGGAATTTCAGAAATTGATAAGTGAGAAACTAGCGGAAGCTGAAAAATCTACAGTGAGGAAACTGAACACCAGTCTGAAAATTCTAGCTCCAGTTATAGTGATGATGATCTCCGTCGTTTGAGAAGTGGTAGTCGCCACCCTAGAGTTCCTCCCCCTTCTAACATTGTTTCCACTCCGTCTCTAGTTTATCCCTCCAGCATGTCTCAAAATAAGCATGCACTAGGTGGTAGTGGTGTTTCAACCACACCTGCATTTCAACACACTAACCCTATTAAAGTACTGCCAACTGTAGCTGAAGTAAGGGCTTTCTCTGGAACAGATTCAGAATATTCGGCTAGAGAGTACATTGCGCAGTGTGATGTTATGGCTAACTCCTACATGACAGACAATGCAGACAAAATCTCTTTCTTGCGATCGTGCCTACAGCCTGGGTCGCAAGCTGCACAGCTGATGCGTGCAAGTGCCTTCAATGAACCCTTGGAAAACAAGGATTATGAACTGTTCAAAACAAGCTGTCTTGAAGCCTTTGGCTCTAATTTAAAGCACAGTCTAGTGAAGGGCGTCAGTAATGGTATGCAGATTTTCGTAGGAAAAGTAGAAGCGATTCAAATATCTGCAGATTTTACCCATTACCTAAGAAATAATGGATGGGTTAATGGGGATAAGATCTTCCTGAAAAACCATCAAAAGTTCATGGAATTCATCTTTTACATAGGATTACTCAAAGAGAAGTATCACAACAATACTTTGTCTCTAGAGTATAAACTTACAGTAAGGTTGCATGAATTTTCCATGAAGTTGAAAAAAAAATTGAGGAGAAGGGCGGTGAGGACCGCATGGCTGCCTCAGGAGTAGCACCCGCTCAAGTGGTCCCGGCCTCTCAAACGGTTGCAGCGGCGGACCCGTTAGCTTCATACACTGAGGTAGCAGAGGCGGGCAAACCAAAAGACATCTGTAATTATTGCTACCGGGAAGGACACTCTGCATACAGGTGTTATAAGAACAGGAGGGACAAGCGACCAGGAACAGCCACTGGAGGACAGGCGAGAGTCGTCACTATAAACCTCAAAAGGATCCTCCACATACTAGGGAGTCGGCAGCATCACGCAAAACACCCGGTGCTGCCAGGAGCGACGCTAACAAGAGTACCAGCGCTTATTCCTTGATCCACGAGTGTTGGGGACACTCAACTGAGGATTGCCACCGAGTAGTCAAATTAAAAGCTGCAATGAAGCAAGAACGGAATTTTGGAGGAAGACAGTCGGGGGAAGTTGCGCACCCCGCAAGAAACAAACCAGGGTAGAAAAGGTTGGAGGAAGTAATCGGACTGCTCCGGCGACCGATGACCGTGGTGTTCCCGCATCTTTAGTGGCCGCTTGCAGTCAACCTACCATAATGGCTTTATCAACTACATTACGGCCTGTGCGAGCATCACTCGCTGTAGACACTGGCGCTGCTGTTAATCTTCTGTCAGAAAAGACGTATCGAGCATTGAAGCGTGTGTCCCGTCGCGGGCGATATCGCCTCAAGCCAAACGACCTTAACCTAAAAGGTGTTACTAACGACCCACTGGAAATACTGGGCATTGTTTGCCTCCCTGTTAACTTAGGTAAAGGTACTGCTACTATATGTTTGGATTTTTACGTAGTGTCAAACTTTGGGCTACCTTTGGATGGTCTTCAAGGTTTGTCGGCTATGAAGTCTGAGCGAATGATAGTAACTCCAGATAGTAATGTATTTAGGTACCAGGGGAAAAGATTTTTGGCTATGGGTACTCCCAAGAGCCTCGCTTCTTCAAACCTATGGGAAGGAAAAGAGGGACGAGCGTCAGATGGTGAGATTGTTCCTACCCAAACCGTTCCTACCATTCGGGATTTCTCCGCTAAACAGGGCCAGAGAACGCTTTTCAAATTTAGAAGTAAATCTCGAGATGTGGTTGTCGAAAGACACCCAGATTCATCAGGTACTTCTGAACAATTATTGGATCAAGGGAAATGGACAGTTGTTAAGGCTACGGTAATTGAAAGTCACGTCATTCCTGACCGATCAGCTATGCAAGTCCCCATGTCCTTCCAAAACGCACGTATAGGCTGTGACATTTGTATAGAGGGCTCTAGCCAAATGCAGAGACTCGCAGTGGAACCTACACTTCGTACAGTGTGGGAGGAACATAAAACAAATGCCCTTGTGGTAAACACCACGGGTGGATCAATTAACTCAGACAAGGAGTTTTCTTGAGCGAAGCGTTAGCTTATGATGGGCAGGTAGTGTCTGAGCCCTTGGACTTACCTGAGCCCAGCGCTACTTCTTTATGTGCATCAGTCAGAAAGGATTCAGCTGTACAGTAGCAAATGCTCGAGAGCCTTGTAACGGTAACGGACTATCCCGAGTTAAGGAGCACATTGATTCATTTGCTGAAAAGGCATCGTGACGTTTTAGTCCTACCCGGTGAACGTTTAGGTGCGACTGATAGAGCAGAGCACCATATAAAGTTAAAACCAGCCACTAATCCGGTGTATATACCAGTCTATAGACTACCACATAGTTAGAGGCAAATGATTGAGGAACAAATAAAGGAAATGTTAGAACAAGGTGTTATAGAAAATTCCCTGTCACCATGGAATTCACCATTGATCTTGGTTCCGAAGAAAAATGGACAGTTTAGGTCTGTTATTGATTTCAGACGTGTTAATGAAGTCACAGAGGATGAAAGAATCCCTCTTGCAATCCTCAAAGACTTATTAATGTCATTAGGACAAGTAAATGAATATTTTAGTAGCTTAGATCTTGTTAGTGGCTACTGGCAGGTACGTATGGCACCTGAATCAAGGGCAATAACGGCTTTCAGTACGCCCCAAGGGCATTAGCATTGGTTACGTATGCCGTATGGTTTAAAGTCTGCTCTAATAACATTTCAGCGTATGACGACATAGATGAGTATATCAACAGATGTGTGCAGTGCGCCCAGCATAAGGGGAGTGTATCTAAACCTGCACCAATCCTAGTATATCCTCCTCCTGAACGACCTTGGGAACTAGTCGCTCTAGATCTGCTCCAACTTTCAGTTAAGAGTCGACAAGGCTCTAAATATGTGTTGGTGATGGTGGATCATTTTAGCAGATATGTCGTTCTAGCTTCAATTCAGTACAAGTCTGCAAAGGCTGTAGCTCACGCATTAGTGACACATCTAATCTGTCTTTATTCGACACCCAGAGTCTTATTGAGTGATAATGGAGCTGAATTCCGTAACAGTGTTTTAGAGGAGATATGTAAACAATTTAATATAAAACAAACCTAGCTAGCAATGGACTGGTGGAACGCACGAACAGAAAACTTCTTGAAGTATTGCGTCCAGTAGTAAATGTGTTCTTCGAAAACTGGGAGGATTGGCTACCACATGTTGCTGCCATCATAAACAGTAGCATTTGTGTGTCTATGGGACAAACTCCTTATTTCATTGTCTATGGAATAGAGAAAAGGCTTCCATATGAGTTACTGAGTAGTCCTCAAAACCCTGTCAATAACGTTGACGATTATGCCAAATGTCAACTCAAGGTGTTCTCAGACACATACAAAATTGTCACCGACAGGTTAAAAGCCTCGAAGACCGCCATGATTTTGCAATAACAAACGGCATTCACCTGTTAAAATCAAGGTTGGAGATTCAGTAATGGTTAGGGTCCCAGTGAGAAATGCAAAGTTATCACCTAAATTTGTGGGACCATGGCTAGTGGTAAACAAGCTTCATGGACATGAATTTCATGTACTAGATCCACTATTGAATACATTGGAGGTGCTGCACTGTGATCGCCTTAAAAAGACAGCAGTTAGGCCTAACTTGGACCTGGTTGATACAGCATATTTGAGTAGAGCTACTCAGCTTGAAAATGATCAGTGTTTCCACACATGGGTATAATCTTCGTTCTCGTAAGTAGGATTCTTTAATTTATTCCAGAGATGTTTGCCCTCGTCGTAGTCCTCATTCTGCATGCCAGTGTCGCCTAAAGGCCTGCTCATTTCAAGCCAGGAGCTCTAACCCGTGATCTGGAAAAAGTGTACCTCGTTGAAGACGCGAGATGTCGCGAGGAATCTGAACTCGACACTGTGGTGGTTGAAGAAAGTGTTTCCGGATGTTTCTCTCCAATTGGGAGTAATGCTGTCTCTATTGCATGTACGAATACAATATGTGAACGACACAATAACTTTAGCCTTGTAAAACTATAAAGGTTTAGCCGTTACTAACCGCACGAAAAGCGGATTGATAGATGGAATAGGCAAATTCTCTCAAATGTTGTTTGGAACCGCTATGAATGAAGATGTTGTACAGCTGAGAGATAAATATTACCAACTCGTAAATGTGGTGAAAGCTAACAATAAATCCATTAACATAAACTGCAGAAATATTGCTAGATTGGAAGGACAAGTATCCGAATTAGCTGCTTATACTAATCTTTTGTGTGTTTCAATTAATACAGTACTTAAGAAATTAGATTCTTTTTATGAGTTTAGTGTAATGGGTCAAACCTTACCTATTTTAGAGAATGTTGTTACGTCTCTTTTAGACACTAACAAAAGAATTATCAGAAATATCGTGGATGCAGCCATGGGTAGGGTTACCACTTCTCTTTTCCCGGTAGAGGATTTTAGACGTGCTTTGGAAATTGGAAGAACGGTTTATAATTTGTCTCTTTTCTTTGATGATCACATGATTCATCTTTATTACCCACTGGTCGAGTCAGTTTTAACCACAGAAGGAATTGTCATCCATATACCTTTTAAATCTCAGGATACTTTTAATATGCATAGATTGAAACCATTTCCTTTTGCAGTAAATAAATCTATAATGATTCTAGATTCTGAAAACTCCATAGTACTGGTGAAAGAAGACTTTTCAATGTATGCATCCAGCGCACTCTCCACACTTGACAAATGTTGCACTGAGTATCAAAATTTGTATTTTTGCCCGGCATCTCTGTTCACTTTCGTGCCTATTCGTGGTGAAGGAGTTTGCGAAGTAGTGTTGACACAAGAGAACGCTTCATCAGCTCGCCCTCTATATCCCTACAAACAATTAACAACCCAGACTATGTTTCATAAGAGTTTTCATGAACATCATTATTTCTATTTCACTGAAGAAGTATACGTATCAGTGACATGTCCAAAAGGAAATTCATATTAGGAAGTTTCGGGTCATTTTGCTGTGCTAACAGTTTGTACCTTAAGGTCTGACCACTTTCATATTTTCTCTGAGAAATATCACGAGGATTTCACTTCCAATATAAGCACTCATATTTTCCCTATGTATACCATCAATTATATAAACTTGAAAAATATCAGCATCAAATATGTTACTAACACTCTGTCTGAGTTTTACTTTACTAACATCTCAGATTTTGAGAATGCTCTACATGAATCTCTACCCATGTACCTTAGTCCCTATGTCCATTTTCCTACTGTGGTTGTACCTATTCTCATCTTCTGTATTGTTTTCGCGTCCTTGTACTTTTGTGTTAAGAGAGCTACATCACTGTATAATGAACTTAAAGCAAAGATTCAGCGACAGCCAGAAAAGGGTACACCAGTTTGACATGGTTAGGTAAATGTCTCTAGGACCTCGCGCGAACGCGATGGGTAGGTGACCGAGCGATGTAGCGCCAAGATAGATAAGAATTCATTGTATATATTTATATAGATATAATCTGATTCAACAGCCCCATAAGATGGTGTAATGCTTCAGAAATGCTGATTCTGCTTTTCCTTCTACAAAGAGTTGTATGTGACGATATATATTTCTAGGCATTCCCATTATTATTATATCCATAGGATGTTTCATTGTGAAAGTAAAATAATATCAACTCTCTTGGTAGGATGTAGTTTATAAGACATCGTTGTAAGGGAGAGAATAAGTTATTTGAAGAACTAATGGCATCAGGCCCATACATGCACCCGATCACATGACCCACGCCTAGTGTCAGCACTTTCAGAGGCGTGGGGTGCAGCGGCCGCGCCAGCGGGCAGAAGGAAGACAGCCGGCTCGTGTGGTGGTTGAGAGGACGAACTGTGTATGCCCTGAAGGTGTGTGTCCTGAAGGTGTGTGCCGTGAAGGTGTGTGTTTTCGGGACTCAAAAGTGTTCTCTAAGTGATCTCCCAAGAGATAGATTTAACACTTCTCCGAGAAAGACAGTGACATTACGCTCTAACCCTGTGTCTTGAAACCCCTATTATTATCACCATTAATTTATTAACTTTTATAATCTGAGTTTTCCTCCAAACCTGAGTATGAAAAATATAATATGTATAGTTGACCACTCGCCACAAAAATCAGACTGACTTGGACAACTTATGTTGGTAAAGCTACTTCAAGGCCACCGGCCCCATGGCCATGCCGACAGCTGGGAGGAGTGCGGATGTGTTCCTGTCTAGCCCTAACCACACCCAACTACCTCTGTGGGGGGGATGAAAGGGAATCTCTGCGCATGCTTCCAAAGCCCCGCCCCACCATCAGTACTGGCCGCTCCTTGACAGACATCGGGGGTTTCCTCTAACGGAACGCCATGCCGACGCCCGTGGTCCCCATTGCCGTGTCGACAGTTGGAAGGGATATGGTAGTGCTGCCCCCCCTTTAGAAAGTGGTTCAGCGCCCTCTTAGAGACCCAGGCTGTGAGACGGAAAATAATGTACAAAAACAAAAAATATGAATACAAATCCATAAGACAAAAAACGAACAAAAAGCACTGGGTGTTATCACGAGGGTGCACTACCTCAGATGAGGGTATGCTATGAGAATGTGGATGCTGTTTTGTGCCACTCCCGATCCAGGAACAGTCCGGTGTCCTCTTAGTAACTAGGCTGCTAGAAAGATAATATATAAAAAACAAAAATTTGAGTACAATGCCATAAGACAAAAAATATGAAAAACCCAGCGACGGTGATGCCACTCAGACACTTTGAGTGGTACGGGTTTTAGAGGAGGGTAATAAAAAAAGGAGAGGATGAAAAGATGGTGAGAGAGGGAGGAGTCCATTATCTGTAGACATGGTCAGGGGGCTCGTTGGGGGGGTCAAGGATGTTGGTGTGAGGTAGGTGGCAGTAAGGTCGTGGTAGGTTGTTAATGAGGTTGTAGGTATGTAGGTGTTTTTCTTGGATTAGGGTTAGTTGTTTGTGGGTTCTGTTATGAGGGTTATGTTAATAGGGGGGATATTGGCCTCCTTATGGGTGGAAAGAGAGATCCTGAAGTCGAACCATTTCGTCCCAAGCGCGAAACGAATAGCTCGGTTCTCGATTGTCTGAAGTTTAAGGAGGTTAGTAGGAGCAGAGAGAGACAATGCAAGGGGGCAGTAAGTTAAGAGAGGAAGGATGACAGCTTTGTATAGGTGTAGTTTTGTTTTTGTTTTGCTGTCGTGGAATCTCTCCAGGTTACTCATGGCCCGAGATGCTATTGCTGTTTTTTTATTAATGTGTATGTTGAATCTAAGGTGTTATTCAATGGTTAGGCCAAGGACTTTGTTTGTTGGGCTTATAGGTATGGAGACAGGGTTTGGAAAATTTTGATAAAGAGATATTTGCCGGGGTGCGGCAGATTTTATGTTGAAATATGTCACCTAAGATTTTTCTAGGTTTCAAACAATTCGCCACTGTAGCTCCCATAAGCTTGTTCTTCTTAGTTTTTGTTGAATTTTATCCGTCAGATGAGCTAACGTTCTGGTGCGGGCCAATTGCGTCACATCATCCGCGTACTGGACTGTTAGTGAATCATTGTGAAATGGAGAAGGGAGGTTGGCTGTGTACATGTTGTAAAGGGTTGGGGAAAGTACAGAGCCTTGTGGTACACCTATCTGAGGGGCAAAGGGTCCCGAGAGGGTGCCCTGATGGCAAATCCTGGCGTTTCTGTCGTCCAGGAGATTGCATAATTTTTTTTGCATAAGGTTGAAGTTATTACAAATTTTGTATTTCAGTCCATTGTGTCAGACAGTGTCGGAAGCTTTCTGAACATCTTTTGTCACCAGGGCTGTATTTGAATTTAGAGAAGCTATTATGCTGTTGAGGGCATCCTCGGTCGAAGCGCCACTGCGGAACCCGAACTGCTGCAGTGACAGTAATTCTTCGCTGTCGAGGTGTGCCCTCAACCGCTGGTTGACAGCTCTTTCAAATGTCTTGCTGAGAACTTCCAGCAAGCTTATGGGGTGGTAGGTTTCTGGGTGGTGTGGGATTTTTCTGGGTTTGGGAATGAGGGTTATATAAGATTTTTTTTTTTAATTTTGGGAAGTATCCGGAAGCAAGTGAAGCATTAAAAAATCTTTGTCACAGTAGACATGGTTTCAGGGGGTAAGTTCCTGACCATATGCCAAGTTATGCCTAAGGGGCCTGGGGCGCGTCGTGGGGTGTGCCTGAGCATCATCGAGACATCCTCCTCCTCAATGGGTGAAATAAGGTATTGTTGTGGGTCCAGGCGTGTTAGTTGGATGTTGTTGTGTGATGTTACGTCTTGATGGTTTTGCTGTACGCGTTCTGTGATGTAGTTTATGTGTGCGACACTGGATTCGTGTAGGGGAAGAGGGTGGGGGATGTGTCTGTCCAGTGCTGTCGGAAGACGTCAGTCACCTGTGCTGGGTCGGTGATGCGCACTCTGTCCACTGTAAGTTAGTCAAAGCTCTCACGTTGGCATTCCCTCTATCTGTGGATCATCTGACAGAACTGAGTGGGATTGCGGCAGTGGGTTCCGTTCAGACGGTAGACTAGACTTTTCTAGTGGGCGTCATGATCATCTAAAAGAATATGTCTGCGAAGAATGTGTAGGTCTCAAAAAACTGGTATGTGGTTGCTTATGTTTGTCAGGAAACGTGTTCTATAGCAGGTTAGTAGTCATTGTGTACGTATAAAAAATCTGAAGTCTATGTGTATTTTGCATTGTCGTTTTGGTGTGTGTCTGTCGGCTGCTGCGAGTATGTTGTCTTGTAGTCGCTCAAGGGCACTGTTTATTTCTGTGTAGTGTTTGCCTTCGAGTTGTGTTGGTTGGTGCATGTTTGTTAGTGTTCTTTTCAACTCGTCCCAGTTTGTTGAGTGGTAGTCAGGTATGGGTGGGAAAGGGATTGATACTGAGTTAGAGGATTTTTTGAGGATGATACGAAGGTGGTCTGACCTGCAGAGTGGGCCATGAGAGATATGATGGTGGGAGGATAGGGTTTGGCAAATGGAGAGGATAAGGTTAGGTCTTCCTGTCCCATTGTGTGTGAAACAGGTGGGAAAGTCTAGTCCAAGGAAGCAGCAACATTTCATTTGTTTGAGTTGGAGGAGTTCCTGTCCATTTCTGTTGTTGCCGTTATGTCTGAAGGCTGTGTGTTGTGCGTTGAGGTCAGCAAGAATATAAATTGGCGTGTTTGTATGGTTAAAGAGAGTGTTAAGGCTTGTGAGGGGGAGCCCGGTGCTCGGTCTACAGTATGTTGTGGCAGCAAGAAAGGGTCCATGTTGAGTGTAAATCTTGGTTGCCAGAAAGTGAGCTGAGGGCCAGTCTGTTATGTGTGTGTGTCTCAGAGTATTTTTGACCATGATAGCTACGCTATCATGGAGGGTTCCTGTTGTGTATCCTGTGTTGTATCCGTAGAGTTTTATGGGTGTAGGAGGTAGACCTGTGTGGTTGAGGAGAACAATGTCCAGGTCGATAGAACGTATGGCTTCTGAAATAAGGTGTCTGTTATTTCAGAAGCCGCGACAGTTCAGTTGTACGAATGTGATCATATTTTTGTTGTTTTCCTAGTAGTGATGCGTGTGAGTCTGTGTTGTGGAGTTTCGGGGTATGGTAAGAGGTGTCGCTTAACTACTGTAGCGCCATGGAGTGTGGTTAAAGTGGTGGTGGGTTTTGAGGAGCACGGGCTAAGGGGCTGTGGTTCCCCAGAGGCTGTGTCCTCGCCGATGGTTGCTTCCTCATCGATGACCAGGTCACCGGTTGTTGCGTCACTACTGGCCATGCTCACAGGTGAGTTGTGGGCAGGAGGAAGTGTGGAGGTTTGGGATGTGTGGGTGTTTGCATGAATTTGTTGCTGTTGTTCCTGTGTTTGTTGGAAGTGTTCCTGGGTTTGGTGGAAGAAGTTAGGTGGGACTGAAATAGTAGGGCATTTATTGTGTGAGAGAATTAGTTTCATTCATTAATTCAGTCTGTTTTTTGACGTCACCGCAAGAAAGTTCAATAGAATATTTGATTATGAAGTCTGTTAAGAATTGTTTGTCAGTGGTAGTGGTATTGGTAGTATGTTGGGTTTGGGGTGTAGGTGGAGCTGTGGGTTTAGGGGTGGTGGAGGTGGCGGCTTTGGCGTGGGAAGTGTTTTTTTTTTTTTTTTTTTTTTTTTTTTTTTGTGTGTGTGTGTGTGTGTGTGTGTGTGTGTGTGTGTGTGTGTGTGTGTGTGTGTGTGTGTGTGTTGTATGCGTTGGTGAGTTCTGTTGGCGTTGTGCGTTTCTTTTTTTGGGGGGGGGGCATCTGAAAGATACCGCCGGGTGATCCCCATTGCAGTTCATGCATTTGAGGGTAATGGAATGGCAGTTTTGATAGCTGTGTCCTTTTGCAGCACATTTGGAGCAAGTGAGATCGGTCTCCTTGCATTGGTTTCTGCTGTGGGTAAACTTGTAGCATCTGTAGCATTGTGTGACTGACCGGTATTCTTCAATGTTTGTGTTGTAGTGTGGGATAATCTGTGAAAAGAGTTTGATACCTTTTTGTGTGATAGAGTGAGCTTCCTGGAGTGTGCGAAATTTAATTTTTATCATATGGACCTTCACAATAACACAAAGGTCATCAATTTTTACATTGTTCTTGATTTCCGCTCGGAGGTCCTCGGGGGTCTTCTTCCGTATGTAGTCGTCGATCCTGCGGGCAAGAATAGTCCTGGCAGAGATTTGCGCTTGTCCTTCGACGAGCTTGAAGCCGAGGAGTTTCATGTTATCAGTTGCCGTGGGTGACATGTGAAAATCACGGTCGGCATCGCTGGCTAAGCCAACGTTGATGTACGGTCCAGATTTGAAACATGTTTGAGAAAAATGCATTGCTTAAATCGTTAGGGATGCTAGCAGTTTTGATCCGGTACCTTAATGTCCGGTCAGGGGGGCGCGGAACGGCCATCCTTGTACCATAGGGCAAGGCCATATGGTGCTGAAGCACAAAAGGACAACGTTAGTGTGCACTCAATCACGTTAAAGAAATCCTATGGCAGAGCTACTTTCTGCCGGCTTGTCACCCTATCCGTTCCCTCCTGATGAGGGTTCCTGTCAGCAGGGTTCGCAAGCCAGGGTACCCCTGAAGGCTGCTCTAGGCAACCTTAAGGATCCCTGATGGCACCTGGGATCGGCTGAATTTTGCCTAAGGACTCAGTTTCACCCAGGCCCGCGCGAAATGAAGAAGGTGTAGGCAAAGCTACATTACTTTTTGCGTTAGATGCTGCACTCTCTCACAACCAACCAGGGGAGGCTTTCTCCACGGAGGGTCGCAACAAAGGGAGTACAGCATCTAAACAGCTGCCGGGTGTCTATATTGTTCTTTTTTTGTTTCTGGGCAGAGCCCGTGGCTGGCAGAGAGCCAAGCGTTTTATGAGGGTGAATGAAGCAGAGTGTCCGTCCACGGGGAAGAGCGGTGGGGTCCAACTCTTGAGAGGGAGCGGTGGAGCGGTCGGGAGCATCATCCTTCCTTTGCAATGTCTCGGGTGAGACTGGTGTCGGCGGATCGCTGGTTGGCTGGGTGGCTGGAGAGCAGTGGGTCCTTCCTTGTTGGGGTCTGAGAGAAGAATGAGAAGCTGACCTCTTTTTTTATTTCTTTTAAAGGAGGGGGGGGGGGTGAAAAGATAGAGTGTAACTAGCTAAAGAGAAAGTGGGGGGTGAATAGACAGGGTGAAGGAAAGTAGAGGGTAGCCAGGTAGTGGGCTTGACCACATTGTTATTTTTTTTTTCAAGTATGCACTCCCAAAAATACTTATAACGATTGCGTAGGCAGCCAGCAGAAACACAGCTCTCCCTAGAACACAGACTCTCTGGGAAGGTAGTCTGATCACTTGTGGTGAGAGAGAGAGAGAGAGAGAGAGAGAGAGAGAGAGAGAGAGAGAGAGAGAGAGTGAGAGCAGGGTGCTTCTTTGGGCTTGTATGGGTGGCTTGTGGTGAGGCGGTCTTCAGGTGCAGCGTGCTTTTTTCCCCCTTGTGCAAATTTGGCTTAAATTATCAGTCTTCCCTGAGAGAGAGACACATCTAAGTCCCTACAATATTGGACAGCGTGGTGCTGCAATCATGTATTTTGCATTAGTTACAGTGAATATTTACAGTGAGTATTTAAGTGAGTAAATAAATTGAAAAGTAATCATTTTATTGTGGTTGTCTCAGAATTATTTATAGAAAATTATTGAAAGTTTAGTAAATTGTGAGTTCAGTGGACTTGTTAACTCTTGTTAGTGGGTATATATTAGTAAAGGACAGAAGTAGTATTAAGTTCGGTTAGTTTATTAATGAAATTTGGTTGGAGTTTAGATAAGAAATAATGAATAAGGATAGGAGGTGTGAGATCTTTATTATTGACTTCATTGCCAACTATGTTATAATAGGTTGAGGTATTGGCATGCCAATTATTGGACTGCATTTTGGAAACCAATAATGATTATTTAAATGTGGAGTTACCAAACACTCAAACTGTTCAGGTTCGCTTCTTCTTATAGTTTCCCAAACGTTTAAAGTTTTTTTTGATGAATTGATATATTTAAAGGTGTTATATTATGATTTGTATGTAATTCATAGGCAGTTATTTTTTCTATTTTATTACAGTTTATGAATCTTAAAGCTTTATTAATTATTGTTTGTATTTTTCTTTTTTGTGATGGTGAAGCCATGCAGATGGGTATAGAGGGATATTGAAGTACTGGTATTAGTATTGTTTTTGTTAATATTGTTTTGATTTTTGGATTTAAATTGGAAAATCTTCTTAATTGTGACAAAATACGTTTACTTTTATTTATTGTTTTAGTTATATGAGGTACAAACCCGCGTGTTGTTATATTTAATCCAAGAAGTTTCCTGATTTGTTTGTTTCAATTTCTTTCCCATTTACTTTAATTTTCTGTTTTAATTTGACCAATTGGTAGAATTTTAAATTTATATTAGCTAGTTTTTTATCTTCCATTTTCTTTCAAATTGACATATCCTTTCTATTTATCTTTCAACTTTCTTAATCATCATGTTTTTAGACTTACTTGGTGATGTTATTATTTGGATAACGTCATCCGCATACATCGTATCAAGACACCCGTACACGGGTGGGGGAAGGTCATTAGTAAAAATTGTGTAGAGTGTTGGTGAAAGGACACTGCCTTGTGGCACACCACTTAATAGTCTTATCTCCCCGCTATGTTCGTTACCGAAGTTAATTTTGGCTTTTCTGTTATCTAGAAAGTGACATAAGGTTTTTCCTAGGATGTTAGGAAGGTTAAGGTTTATTATTTTACATTTAAGACCATTATGCCAAACCCTGTCGAACGATTTTTTTACATCTCTTAAAATCAGATAAACCTGTTTCTTTTCGGCTAAAGAGTTGGCAATAGTTTCGTAGGTGGTTGTGATAGCGGTGTGTGTGCCTTTATAGGTCTGGAAACCGTGTTGACGTTCTTTAAATATTTTTTTTCGGCTAGAAAGGTGTTAAGCCTTGATTGAATTATTCTTTCATAGATCTTACCAGGTACTTCAAGTAGTGAAATGGGTCTGTAGTTAATAGGATCAGTAGGGGCTTTGTCTTTTGGGGGGATAAATTTGATCATTGCTTTCTTGAATATGTTTGGGAAATAACCGGCTGAGAAGCTTGCATTGAATACATTCTTTAATTGTTCTATTGCTTTATCAGTAGAATTTTCTAATATTATTTTATTGATTTTAGTGGTTTTTATTTCCCCTACTGTGATTTCTCTAGTATGGAAGTACTTGTCGTTTATTCTGTTAGTATTTGCAGTTGGAAAAGGTTTACCTCTATTATTATTAACGTTAATATATGTGTCAATTCGTTTTGAATGGTTTCGATCAAGACTATTTTCCTCTTCTGTGATTTCAAATACGTTTTTCCAAGTCTCTTCCATTAGGGTGCATTTTTCTTTGTGTAATACTTATTACCGGCTGAATCTTTCATATTGTTTGTATAGGTAGTATTTTTTCCTTTTAGTATGTAGATTTTATTTCAGAATTCTCTGCTGTTTTTACTGTTGTCTGATATGTAGTTTATTTTGTCCTCCCAGTTTTTATTGAAAGCTTCTTTGCATTTTGTTCTGAGTTCTACTTTAATTCTTTGATATTCTGTATATGATGCTATTGTCCATCCAAAACGGTTTGCAAATTCATTTAATGTTTTATATTGACATTCTAGATCTCTTATTTCTTATGTTGATTTTAGCTGGTATATATGTTGCCAGCTTGACTTAGGTATTGCGAGGTCTATAGCGTTCTTAACTGCTTTAATCCATCTGACTGTAGCATCTTCAGCTTGTTCTGTGTTATATAAATTTAAATTCGTTACGTTAATTTGTGTATCTAGTTTAAATAAGTCCTAGTCCTTGTGATTTTATATGTTTTAGGTTTCTCAATTGGATAAGGTGTTGCTGAAAGTTTGAAGACGATGAGTAAATGGTCTGATGTGGTTAGTTCCCCAGGTTCTGTCATATAGTTCAGATAGTGATGCTTATTTGCAAATATTTTGTCTGGATTTGTTTTAGAATTAGAATGTCTGATTAGGATATGAAAATGAGGACCAAGATGAATCAATTTCCCTTGGTTAATGAGATTTATGATGATTTTATCAACAGTATTATTTTCCCTATATCCGAGAGATGTATGTCTTGCGTTAAAGTCACCAAGAATGTAGGTTCAAACAGTATTACTTAAGAATCTAAGTATGTCGGTGTAGGGTAAATAAGGGCGTCTGGGTGGTAAGTAGGTCGTTGCAATTACTATGGGTCCAAGGTCCATCTCTACAGCAAGTAAGTCTGTGCCAAAATCGTCAAAGAGGTTATGCTTGATATTGTATTTTATTGCTATAGCTGATCCACCTGATTGTTCTTCTGTGCAGTTTACTTTGTAGACTCTGTATCCGGGTATTTTCATTTGTTCATTACTTTTTAAGCCATGGCTGTTATTTAAAATGACACCAGGATTACTAGAAAGATAATTTAATATTAGAGATTGTCTATTAGTGTTCCAGTTTAACACATTATGTTGAATTACTTTAAGATTGAAGGTGGTATTGTTTCTTATATAGGCGAGGGTATCTGCTTTGTGGGGGAGAACGGTCTTTGTTGAAGCCAGATCTAGTTTTGCGGAATTCGTCCTCCCTTATAGAGAAAAAGCAACTGTTTATGTCTATTTCTCCTTTCCTTAACATTTTTGAGACCTGATCTTCCTGATATTAGTCATTTGTGTACTGATATTTATATATTTTATTTTGAATTCCTTTGTTTAGCGCTTCTATATTAAAGTTTTCTGGCCAGCCTCTTTCTTTTAATGTATGTAAAAAAAAAACTCAAGCCACAACTCTTTGGCATCCTTTATAACTTTTTTGGTGTTAGAGATTCTTGACTAATGTTTAGATCATTTATACTTTTAGTTCTACTTAGGGAGTCTTTACGTTCGGCTGGTTGAGGCTGTAAACCTGTCTCAGTTTGATGTGGGGCTTGCATTACTGCGTTTGCTGCTTCAGGGACTATTATGGTAGGCAAATTGTTAGCTTTAAGGGCATTATTTAGTTCTACTGAAAAAAAAAAAAAAATGCCTGGTAATTTATGATCTCTACTTTCAGCAAGACTCATGCAGATGTTAATTTTAAGGAGATCTTCTCTGGTGATCAGGTTTTGTGGTGTTTGATATGTTGGCATTTTAGGTGGTAGTGTTACCTGACATGTTGGAGTAAGTCATCTTTTCCTTTTCGTTTTCTTGAATTCTTTTAACTTTTATGATGTCCTTTCTTTTCTGACACTTCATAGCAAGTGCACTATGATTATTCCTACAGTTCAGACATTTCTTTACAGTCTCTTTACCTTGATGGAATACACGGTCGTTAGAGGAACATTCTGAGCAGATTTTGAAATATCGGCTCTTATCACATTCATTTGTGTAATAATCTTCAACAACGCCCATGTCCGACCCTCTATAGAGCCCCATCAGGGCACTCCCTAAATGGCAGGGGCCATATCCACGAAGCTGCTAAGACCGACGGCGTCGGCCTTAACAAACAATGATGGCCGCCGTCGGCCCTAACTTGCCTCCCGTCGGCCTTACGTCGTCCATAGCGCTAAAAGTGGGTGTACCCTGTTTTAGCCGCGCTGGGACCGACGGAGCTGAATGTAAACAATCAACATGGCTGCGCCACAAGAGCATCCCCCACACCAACCAAGAAGAAATCACCGTAGAAGGGATGTGTTAAATGAGCTGAGTGATGCTGAGCTCATAAAGAGGTACAGATTTGACCGGGAAGGTAACATATATGTTACCAATCTTGTGAGGGAAGCCCTGTGCAGTGAGACCAGTCGGTCAAACCCGCTCACCCCAGAGATGAAGGTTATCATACCATTGCGCTATCTTGCCACTGGGAAAATGCAACAGTAGCAGTGATGACCTTGGCCCCTCCCAGTCCAACATCAGCAGAACCATCACACAAACCATAGATGCCCTCGCAGATCCCGATGTCCTCAAAAGATTTGTATACTTTCCTGTCACTACAGACGCAGCTGAGAGAAATAAAGAAGACTTCTTGGCCATTGCCAATTTCCCTAACATCGTAGGTGTCATTGATGGAACTCATATAAGAATTGTGGCACCGAAGGAGCAGGAAGAAGTGTATGTGAATCGCAAGGGATTTCACAGCATTAATGTGCAAATAGTATTCGATGCCAGTTATCGAATTTTGGACATCCTTGCAAAGTGGCCAGGGTCAGTGCATGATGCACGTATTCTAAACAGCAGTGGATTGTCAAGATTGTTTGAGGAAGGATATGTCCCAGCAGAAAGTCACTTACTTGGAGACAGTGGGTATCCTCCAAGACTTGGCTTCTCACACCATATCTGCGTCCACTACCTGGCCCTCAGTCACGATATAATAGGTAAATACAATGTTGTTATTATTATTAGTAATATTATTTAGTTTCTAGTTTATTTTCTTTTGTGGGTTTTTCATTGTGACATTTAGTTTGGTTAGCTTTGGTTGAGTTTGGGTAGGTTAGGTTAGTATTTGGTTCAGTAAGGTAAGTATCCATCTTATGATTAGATGTGCACATGAGTTAACTTTGGTTAGGTTAGGTCAGGTTAGATTGGGCTCAGTAAGATAAGTATCTTATTATATATTGTGCTCATAAATTTTAATAAGTTATGTTTAGCTTACTAATGAGTTAGACATTTTTAATCTGTCAAGTATAGCAACTTTTGACAATTTTAAATCCTATCAATATATGGAGCTATTTATAAAAGAAGCCTGTCAGTAAGTTTCTAAAGTATATTTCCTTCTGTGCTTTTCAATGTGACTTTATGTATGGTTAGGTGTAATAGTTAGGTTAGGTTTGATTTAGTTTGGGTTGGTTAGGTTAGTATTCAGTTATGATTATGATTATGAAAGTATAGACCAAAAAACTAAAGCAGATGACCACTAGCACACCAAGACAGAAGCGTTAATACATTATTCAATGGTTATTTTTCAGGGCTCACAAGAGGACACGCAGTGTTGTCGAACGAGGAATAGGGCAACTCAAACGGCGATTTCACATTCTGCATGGCGAAGTTCGAGTGAGTCCGCCTCTCAAGGTCTGCAAGATTGTACAAGTATGTGGAATGCTTCACAACATTTGCAAAGAGCGGGATATTCCTCTTCTGGATGAAGATCAACCCATGGGTGCAGTGGCTGAGGCTGCGGTGCCGTTGCAACAAAATGATGCCTCACAAGAGCCTGCCAATGCAGCCGGTGGTCACCGGAATGAGGGTCGTGCATGCATGAAATGTTAATGCTTATGAGAAATTAGTTTATAATGAAAATGATACAAGTAGTATTTACTTTTCTGCTTTATTTTTGCAATATTTTTTTGTAGTACTTGGTTTGTACTACCATGTTGCCCTCAAAGGCCCGAATAGCAGACTCAAAGGCCCGGGCAGCAGACTCTTGGCCCGGGCAGCAGACTCTGTCGTATTGCCACTAAGCTCCTCTCGCGCTCATCGAAGGGGGCAAATTTGACCTAAAATACACGAAGAGAGAGATTTCGGGATGAAGAGAGAAGAGCGTTTGATAATGCGGGCGTAAGACCGACGGCGTCGGTCTTAACAAACAAAGATGGCCGCCGTCGGCCCTAACTTGCCTTCCGTCGGCCTTACAGCCACATTATCAGACGAACACCGAGCGCTACCTTCGTGAGCCCTTTGGAGAGGTCTCTCAGCCGCATTATCAAACTCTCTCTTCTCTCTTCATCCCGAAATCTCTCTCTTCGTGTATTTTAGGTCAAATTTGCCCCTTCGATGAGCGCGAGGGGCGCTTGGTGGCAATACTACAGAGACTTGATGAAAGAGGCGGCTACCCCCGCCTCTTCGTCAACTCCTTTCTTTTATTTTATACGTTTTACCATCTCAATATATTGGAGGGTGTACAGAAGGACAGAAATAAGTATATGGATATCATACAAGACTCCAGACCTTTCTAGAAATCACGTTTCTTATGTGTTCCCCTACTTTTAAAAGACTGCACTGTTCCTGTATGATTCACCGCCCGTCTCGACAATACTCCTCACTTCGCATCACGTGCTCCTTACTTCTTATCACGTTAAATACTACCCAGCTAAGCATTGATATTCTTTCGTACAATACTTTTTTAGTAATATGTTAGATATAGTTCTATGAAATGCATCCAGATATGAAATAATATGCGTAGTTTTTCCGAAATGAGGGATAGGAATACATTTTTCTTCTTTCTATGTAAACCACACTAAATTATGAATTGGTTGGGTAGCAGCCAATTCTACTAAGAGGTCGCGAACGACCCTATTTATGGGAGAATATCAACGTGAGCAGTGTTGAACGTCCATCTTCTAGGGAGCCTGAAACAAAATTGAACCACTATACCGGGGTCAGGGCGGTGGGCTTGATTTTCGCGCGGGTACAGGCCACAGGCTACCAACCGAATGGATACCATAGCATTTTCTGTTAAACCTGCTGAATATCATTATTTCACACATAGTTTATCTTTATTTTAAGCAATGAATACTTATCAATACGAAAATATGATGAAAACGTTTTAGTTCTCTAGTTTTAAATGTCTAAATGATTTCCACTATTACCAACCGCAAAACGAGAGGTCACTCCCAAGAGAATCATACCGAGAGCGTTTGCTACTACCGGGAAAGGAAGAGACCTCTCCAAAGGTCTCACGAAGGTAGCGCTCGGTGTTCGTCTGATAATGTGGACGTCTTCCTTTCCAGATAGTAGCAAACGCTCTCGATGTGATTCTCTTAGGAGTGACCTCTCGTTTTGCGGTTGGTAACCGTGGAAATCACATAATCATTTAAAACTAGAGAACTAAAACGTTTTCATCATATTTTCGTATTGATAAGTATTCATTGCTTAAAATAATGATCAATGATGTGTGAAATAATGATATACAGCAGGTTTAACAGAAAATGCTATGGTATCCGAAATGAGGGATAGGAATAAATTTTTCTTCTTTCTATGTAAACCACACCAAATTATGAATTGGTTGGGCAACAACCAATTCTACTAATAGGTCGCGAACGACCCTATTTATGGGAGAATATCAACGTGAGCAGTGTTGAATGTCCATCTTCTAGGGAGCCTGAAACAAAATTGAACCACTATACCGGGGTCCGGGCGGCGGGCTTGAGTTTCGCGCGGCTACAGGCCACTGGCTACCAACTGAATGGATACCATAGCATTTTCTGTTAAACCTGCTGTATATCATTATTTCACACATCATTGATCTTTATTTTCAGCAATGAATACTTATCAATACGAAAATATGATGAAAACGTTTTAGTTCTCTAGTTTTAATGTCTATGTGATTTCCACCATTACCAACCGCAAAACGAGAGGTCACTCCCAAGAGAATCACACCTTGAGCGTTTGCTACTACCTGGAAAGGAAGAGACCTCTCCAAAGGGCTCACGAAGGTAGCGCTCGGTGTTCGTCTGATAATGTGGCTGAGAGAGACCTCTCCAAAGGGCTCACGAAGGTAGCGCTCGGTGTTCATCTGATAATGTGGGTGTTAGCAGCTTCGTTGATACGGCCCTTGTGGGCCCGGCCCAGCTGTTGACGCCACACAACGGCAACGCTCCACCGGCACCATCACATTCAAAATGTCCCCACATTTTAACACAGAAGAGTTCTTGCTGCTTTTGTGGCGAAAAGTGAGCAACTTGTCCATGGATGCGCCTTCATTTGTTCCCTAGAGATCCTAGAAGGTATGTAGTGATAGATAATGATAAGAAAAGTCAATAAATATGACACACTTAAATAAAAAGCCATTCTATATATCGGAGTATGTACCTCACTGAGGAAACGTTACGTAAATATCGTTAAAACATTTATAAATCTAGCCTAACTTTTCCAGATTGCTCTAAATCTTGTGACATAGGGACTGGTTTTATTGATGAGTTGAATTTTATTGGCAGTGACACACATTTCACTTGCAGACGAATGCAGTGGCTCCAATGCAAGCTGACTGGAAAGACCACCACCTTGTTACCATGGCTTAATAATGCAGTCCCACGTCTTACGGGTAAGACAGGTATATATATTGTTACGTTCGCCCCCCCTTGTTTCTTCTTCTTCACACCCTCTCTCTGCCCTCAGCAGCACGTCTCAGGCCACAGGGTTCACACAGGCCTCCCAGGTGCACAAGCAGGGCAACAGGGCATAGGGGGGTTGCGTAACTTCCACACGGTTCGGATGGGCAAGTGTAGCGAAGTGTACCTATAGCAGCTCAAAATGGGGGACAAAGCAAACACACAGAGTTCACTTTGGCTAGTTTACTAAGCAAGCACTACAGGTAACACGGGGGACCGTGACACGCCTCACACAATGACAAAGGCGCGCTCAGCAAGACGACACACAGCAAGGCGGCAGCTCGGGCCTCCTCACACCTCACACCTCATTCACGGCCTCCCAGCAGGCTTCCACGATGTCAACTAGGCACACACAGTCCAGGCGCACACACTGCCAACGCACAGGCACTATTACATGGCAGTCAGAATATATCTGTCCAGGAACAAGGGGAAGCGAGGCAGCTCTTCCCTCTGTCCTCCTCACTGGGCCCCAACTCTCTTCTCTGCTCTCTCCCCTCACTGCCTGTCGCCGGGCGGCGGCAGAAACTATTTGCTGAATCGTCAAAAGCCCCCTTCTCCCTTGTGTCGCTCCTCCGGCCTCTCTCTCTCCTTCCCGTCCCAGACCCGTTGCTTCTTTTTCTACTCTCACGCCCACCACGCACATACATACACACATACCCCCGGCCACGGCCCCCCCCCCCCCATACATGGGTTCGTAA
>CM035223.1:12679188-12693290 GCA_020233015.1 Callinectes sapidus | reverse complement strand
CCCCCATTTTGAGCTGCTATAGGTACACTTCGCTACACTTGCCCATCCGAACCGTGTGGAAGTTACGCAACCCCCTATGCCCTGTTGCCCTGCTTGTGCACCTGGGAGGCCTGTGTGAACCCTGTGGCCTGAGACGTGCTGCTGAGGGCAGAGAGAGGGTGTGAAGAAGAAAAAAACAAGGGGGGTGAACGTAACAATATGTATCAATGTACCTATGAATGAGTGAATTTACAACTAAATATATAAGAAAAGGAGGGCGGAAAATCAATGTACCTATGAATGAGGGAATATATGGCTAAATATAAAATATAAGAAAAGGAGGGCGAACAATTAAGCAAAACAATGTAGCCATCCCTTGTGAAACATAGAAAATGGGTTCCATATTCTATCTTTAATTCCGTCAATGGCCACTGTGGCGCCATGATCTTTCTTCCAAGGTATAATTCACGGCCTGGTATCTTGCTTATAATCCTTGTTCTACACAGTCCCAGCAGCAACACCATCCATTCCCTTCCTGTCTTCTCCACTCTCTCATCCCAACTATGCCCTAACTCAGTCAGAATCACTTGCATCATCTCCATCCTGTCTCTTTCATACTTCTCACACTCAAATACTACATGCTCCACCGACTCATCCTCTCCCATGTCACACATCTGGCACACTTTGCTGCGGGACTCAGACCATCGATAATTTCTCTCATTCACATCCATACACTGTGCCCTAGCTCGAAAGAGAAGGCTGCCATCATACCACCTCTCATACACTGAGGTGTCTTTCTCTTTATACCATTCCATAGTACTCTTTCGTTCCATGCCATTCTTCCATATATTCAGTCCCACACACTTCACTCTGTCTATCTCACTCTTCCATTTCCTCACATCCCATTCAGCTCCCACTCTACCTCCTTTTGTCAAGATCCATTCACGTTCATCTTGGTTCCTCCCAGCCATCCTCATCCCCCACACCACTTGCAATCCATTCCTCTATGTCATCCTCATGCATCTCTTCCTCCATTTGCTTCCACTCTCATTCCACAGATGCACTTTTCTTGCTATTCTTTCATCATTCATTCTTTCCAACCTAATCTTATACCTGAGCGTTGCTTTTATTACTCTCTCCCTGAACGTGCTCCAACCCATGTCACCTCTCAGGGCTTCTAATGCTGCATACCTTGGTGAGTTCAGTTTCATCCTAGATACTCTGTTCTGCCCTACTTCTAGCTTGTCAATTTTATGTTCATTCCAAGCAGTCATATCCATACCATACTAGGCACAGCCACACTCTTCCATACTTTTCTCAGCACATATTTAGCTCATTCACTCCTATTCTCCACACTGCATTTCTTTCATCCTCTGACCTATTCACAATCATTATTTTACTTTTTTCATAGCTAAACCTAACCCCAAAGTCTTTTCCATAACCATCCACTACATCCAGTAGATTTTGCAACTCATCTGTTGATTCACTCATTGAGCTCATTCAAGCATTCCCGGCAATGAGGTGAGCGAAGCCGCGGGCAAGATGGCCCTCACCGGGGTAAACACAACACCACTGCCCCTCCCACTCTCCACCACCAAGCGCCTCATCTCACACATCTGCCGCTCAGCCTGGGACGACACACTCAGTGACGCCCTACGCATCACCTCCATGGACCAGTACAGGACCAGCTCAGCCCCTCAGTCTTGGGTACGCCAACCGTCCCCAGTCTTACATGTCGCCATCGCCCGCCTCCGCCTGGGCCATACAGCACTCAGCTCACCTCATCTGATCTGAACTGCACTGCTTACGTCTGACCTTTGACCTGTTCTTAGCACTTCCTGCTGCACTGCCCGTGTTTCCACTCCCGTCGCACTGCATTGTCCTACAACAACAACAACAACACTGTGTTCATCCCTGTACTACTAGAACATTATTGTGTGCGTATTCCACATGGCGTCAGTTTTACCTGGATTAAACCTACTGCTGGCCAGAAATTACCTTCGACATCTGAGAGGCAATACACACCACCTACAGGTAAGACAGGACAGACATTTACATTTCACCCGTCTCGCTCCCTGGCCGGCTTACGTAATACCTATGTATCATAAATTCATAGTTCTAAACGCTTCTGCTTTCCAGGCGACTGGCAAGGAGTTATAAGGATGGTCCAGTATAACTCCAGTGCCTTATTTGTCGACTATTTTCTTCCAGACCCTCACAAAACCCATTGCGTTGTGCATAGAACATGATAATACAGAGGGAGGAATCGATGCTGCCAAACCTTCTGGTACTAGAAAGTTTGGGGAATGTGGGAATGCGGGATTTTTAGTGTGGATGAGACCAAAATGAGGGAGAAAGTTATCATGATGACCCATTTTATGTGAGATTATGTAAAGCAAGGTAGTAAAGGTTAGGTTAGAATATGGGTATTTATCAAGTGCCAGAGGGGTGTAACCCTTAGTTTGTGTATTTTGAGATAAATGCTTTTAAAGTTAATTACTTATATCGCAAATGTAAGCACAGTAATTCATTAGTATAATATATCAAAATAATTAGATTGTCAGTATCTATTATTTTAACCATATTTGAGTTTGTTTTAGCTTTTTTTCTTTTCTTTGTTTGCAGAACGTATATGAGGTAGCACAATAATATTTATAATAATGTATTTATAGTGAGTGTACAAAAACTAGTCCGTAATGTAAGTAATATGTGAAAGTTTTATCAATTTTTATGCAAATCCTAACTTTTAATGAATTTCTGAAAATTAAATTTTATCATATTTTAAGTATTTAAAGAGTATTTAAAGAGCGGGACATGGGGATAGTATGGCGGTGTAACCTTGAATGCCGCTCGGTGATTGGCTGGGGCGGGGGGAGTGTAGCAGCAGCGCGCTGCCATTGGCCGAGCATTACACCCATCTGGCTTGCTAAGACAGAATTGCCGTATAGTTGGCGAGTGTGAAAACACACAATTACAGGGCTTCGTGCTGAGGCCATATGGCATAATTTTGCCTGGGAACAACTTCCATGTGCTTTCTACACCCCTCTGCTGGCCGAATCCGGTACTAACTCAAAATCTGTCTTGGTGGGTTACACCCTTCTGGCACGGGGCGGGGCGCCTCAAGTTTAACACCCATCTCATTGTAGCAATTCTTGCCTGTCTCATTGGTTACAGCTGCTCTTTCTCAATATTTTAAATGCATACATATCACTCACAAATTCATCATAACATAGCCAGAGAATTCACAAATAGCCAGGTTGGGTCAAGTTAGAGTGAGCTGTTAGGTTAGGATAATATTTGTCAGCGTTATGCTAGTGTATGTTGTGGGGTTACTGTCTCAGATTAAATCAGATGTGGCAAGCTTGGGCAGGGCAGGGCGACAACATAAGTGACCAGGTGTATCACTTAATATTTGCCAGAATATGTATGTAAAACACAGTGGTGCTTTTTTTTTTTTTTTTTTTTTTAACACTGCAGTATAGTTTCCTTGGTGTTGGCATCAAAAGTTCCCATTTTCTAGACAACTTGTTCCCTCTGTGCTGGACCACCATACTTGTTCACACGGTACAGGAATTTGTTACTGGGAGTGGCAGCACACCTGCTGGCCTGTTGTTCAGACTAACAGAAGAAAAAATTGGTTAAATGAATTTCTTGATCAAATTCACTATAATTTGCCGCCTTCATCTTCTTATGAGATATTACTTTGGTTGATGGTGATAAATAATCTGTGGATTATCTCTCAGAAACAGCCAGCATTAGAAATTTCATCTTTCACTTTGGCCAAGTCAATTGCATTTATATACTTCCTGCTTCCCATATGCAAAACATCCTATTACTTCACCACATCTCTGTCCTGTACTTTGCTGAGGAAGGAATGCAGTCTGTGATATACAATTATCTATGCAACAGGGGCTGAATTTTTTTTCTTTTTTCTAGCAAATGTGTGTTGTAAAGATGTGGGCATAGAAAAGTTTGGGAACCCTTAGGCTTCATCATTTATTTTGGTGGTATGTATTTAATGGGTTAGGTTTGGCTATCAAAGGTAAAATTAAAGTGATTTGGTGGTTGTGATGATATTAGTGAAGGTTAGAATCTTCAAAGCTAGACATCATGGTGTGCACTTAGCCAAAATATTTACCAGTATATAATATTATTTTTTAATTCTTTTTGTATGGTTTGTTATTCAAATCTTGTATTTCGGTTTGCCAAAGCTATCATAAATTTGATTAGGTTAGGGTTAATAATAGATTATTAGGATGGATGATGGAATGCTTTTTACCAACAATTAACCATTTATGTTAGGTTAGTCTGCTGGAAATAACCATTCACTTTTTTTAATTGGCAAGACGTTAATTCTGAATGTACTTTGATGTATGATGATGGAGAACCCCTGGGGTAGATAGAGATAATATATTCTTGGTAGTGCATCTCATTTTCTTATAATTTTTGGAGTTTGGTGAGGTTATGTTTAGCAAGAACAGGTAAAGTATATTGTTGGTTGTGATGAAATTAGTGAAGAGATTTCAATAGCAAAGATATTGAGGATGTACTTAACTTAACATTTACCAGTTGTTTTGTTTTTAGTTTTAGATCATATTTTGGGCTTATGAACACTTCCTGAGCATACTTTAGGCTTATGAACACTACCTGAGCATATTTTTGGCTGCCATGGTACATTTGAACCACATGTACTCTAGTGGTTGAGAGATCCCCAAGTGCATGGGTTCAAATCCTTGCTACATTCCCAGAGGAGATTGGGCATCCACTTGGGGTAACGGTTCCCCAATCGATGGGCTTTCAGAAAAATATAAGGTCTCCATTAGGTGGTCTCCTTTATCCCATAAATTCTCATGGAAAGCCCATATTGTATTAAAATAAAAAGCTTGGTGTGCATTGAGTATAGGCACCTCTCAATTTATGCAGGAGATGGGATCTTGAAGAGGGCATGCAAAATGAAAATGATGTAAATTGAACTGTATATATATATATATATATATATATATATATATATATATATATAAGATATTATATAGATATATATATACAGGTACCTCTCGATTTACGGGGGGATGCGTTTCTAAATGGGGGGCACAAAACAAAAGCAATGTAAATCGATATATATATATATATATATATATATATATATATATATATATATATATATATATATATATATATATATATATATATATATATATATTCATTCCAAATGAGGAGTGAGTGCCCTCTACCTCCCATAGCTCATTCCCCCCTCTGTCTTATCTGTGCCTCCCCTTCCTCCTTTTTGGGCAGCCAGGGTTCTTTCCCCCAGGGACACCAGTGTCCCTGCTGTCATGGCTGACCTGGCTGGTTCAGGTGGGGCTTGCAACCCCTCCCTGTAAAAAAATATCCACAGCCACCACCAATATTACAGGCAGAGGTCTGGGTAGGGGCTATAGACGCGGGTGAGTTTTACTTACTACTAGTCCAACATGAGCAATGGTCACCATGTTAAGGGGGTAGCCAGCAGTCTCCAGCAGACTGCAGCCGTCTGTTGTAGAGGTTACTCCGGTTGATGAGCGTATAATGCGATTAAGGCTGAAGCACAGTTTAGGCTTCATGTCTGTTGTTGCAGTGTATACTCCCACCGAGGTGTGTGAAACTGAAGAGAAGGAGATGTTCTACGCCAAACTCGACTCTGTACTGGACCAGTGTCCCTGTCATGATGCACTCATTGTCCTGGGTGACTTTAATACTGTCACTGGCACTGAAAAGGCTGGCTATGAAATATGTGTTGGTCCCCATGGTTCTGGTAACAGAAATGACAACAGCTCTTTCCTTCTGAATTTTGCAAGATCCAGAAGGCTGAGAATTGCGGGTTCCTGGTGTCAAAGACCAGCATTGCACTACTGGACTTGGTATAGCAATGCTGGAGGGGTAACGAAGGAGATCGACCATATCCTTGTCAGTACTCGTTGGAGGATCCTCCAGAACTGCAGGGTTTTTCGGAGTGCCGAGTTCTTTGCATCCAATCACAGGCTTGTTGTGGCTACACTCAAGCTTCATGTCAAGTCCAGAAAACCTCTAAGATGTAACCACACTGTGTTTCATCTTGAGAAACTGAAGGACTTGACATGTCCACAAGAGTATGCATTGACAGAGTCTCCAATCGGTTTGGAGCACTTGACATCCTTGAGGATCCTGAAGAACTATGGGATACCTTAAAACGTGAGACTCTTGAGGCTGCCAAGGAGACAAAGGGGAGCACCCAAGATCTCGGAGTGGCTTCACCTCGGTAGAGACACTGGAAAGTATTGAGGAGAGTTGCGCTGCCAGACTTGCTGGGGACCATGACCAGTACAGGGCTCTGTCACGTAGGACTATAACTCTCCTGAGAAGAGACAAGGAGAGGTATGTCAGGGGTCTTGCTGAGGATGTCGAGTGTCATTTAAATGCTAATGACCTCAGACCTACCTATTGAGCTCTAAAGAAACTCCACTCCAAGTCTACTTCTCAGGTGAGTGCTATCTGAACAGCAGATGGTTGCCTTGTATCGGACTTAGATGGGCAGATGGCTCATTGGGCTGAGTACTTTGAGCAGCTGTTCACAGTGGATCCTCCATTGGCGATGTGAAAGAGGCTGTGGCAAAGTTGAGGGGTGGAAAGGCAGCTGGCATCTGCAACATCAGTGCAGAGCTGCTCAAAGCTGGGGGTGAAGCCATGATCTGTGGGTTGCATGCTGTCTTAACTGCTGTATGGCATTCAGGTACCATTCCTCCTGACTGGAAGAAGGGGTTGGTCGTCCCTATCTGGAAGGGGGAAAGGGGACCGTCAAGACTGCAACAACTACCGTGGAATAACACTGTTCAGCTTACCAGGCAAGGTGCTTGGCCATTTGCTGCTGATGCATATCCACACTCACCTGCTGAAGCACCAGAGACCTTAACAGTCAGGGTTCACATCCAGTAAGTCAACAACTGACCATATCCTAGCGCTTTGTGTACTGGTGGAGCGCCAATGTGAGTTTTGACAGGGAATGCTTGCAGCCTATGTTGATCTCAAGAAAGTGTTTGACTCAGTGCATCGAGAGAGACTCTGGGATCTTCTGCGTCTCCGTGGGATTCCTGCAAAGATTATTGGTCTATTAACTGGCCTGTACTGCGGGACTGTAAGTACTGCCAAGTGTGGAGGAGGCATGTCCAGCTTCTTCCCTGTGAATACAGGTGTGCTTGCTCGATCACTTTTCAACACATGCATGGATTGAGTTCTAGGCAGAGTTGTGGAACAAAGTCATTGTGGAGCATCTGTTGGCAACACTGAGATTACAGATCTTGTTTTTGTTGATGATGCAGCAATCTTCCCTGAGTCACTGGAGGTTCTGGTAATGGCTTTAGAGGCACTGCACGAGGAGGTGAAGCCCTTGGGACTCAAGATTTCTTGGGCCAAGGCCTAGGTCCAGGTGTTTGGACTGGTTGAAACAGTAGTGTGTCCATGCATGTGGCGAGGACATTGAAATCTTGAAAAATTTCACATACCGTGGTAGTGTAGTGCATAACGATGATGGGTCGAGCCAAGAAGTCACACGGCGGATTGGCCTGGCCCATGGTGTTATGAACTTGCACGCAGGATTATGGGATACCACTAGTATGACTTTGTGTCAAATCAGTGATTGTTCCATAAGACCGATTCGAGGCCTATTACTAGCATAGTCCGTCAGTGCCTACTGCGGCTATATGGGCATGTGGCACAATACCTGGAAGCCGATCCTGCTTATCGGGTTGTTTCTGTAAGGAATAACCCAACATGGAGGAGACCAAGGGAACACCCACAGAACTCTTGGCTGCGGCAAGTTGATGCCTTCTGCTGGGAGTCACTCAGTATGGGAAGGGAGCCTGCATGGGACATGCAAGGTGTGACCGCAAGGGGTGGCGCCGTAGGGTAGGCGAGGCAACATGCCCCCCAAGATTGATATATATATATATATATATATATATATATATATATATATTATATATATAGATATAATATATGTATAGCATATAGTATATATAGATAGATATATATATAATATATATATATATATATATATATATATATATACAGTGGTACCTCTTGATTCGAACGCCCTATGACTTGAACACTTCCCAATCTGTACACATTTGGCGAACAAATTTTGACCTCCAATCCAAATGCAGCTTCTCAATTCGAACAAAAAAAAAACAACAAAAAAAAACACATGGTGACCGATGCGCCTTCCCGCCAGTCAGCTGGTCTCGCTTGTAGTTCGCCATGAACACTTCTATCTCGTGAACGGCTTTCAAGTCACTCTGGCCCCAAGTTGCCTTGGTTACTCCGGCCCCCAACCCTGATTACCTCCTACCTACCACCCCATTCAATGCTCTGGTCAC
The DNA here is from genome assembly GCA_020233015.1 of Callinectes sapidus. Classification (NCBI taxonomy): domain Eukaryota; kingdom Metazoa; phylum Arthropoda; class Malacostraca; order Decapoda; family Portunidae; genus Callinectes; species Callinectes sapidus. The sequence goes on along the minus strand of CM035223.1, from coordinate 12,684,924 downwards.
TGGCAAACTTATTTACTAATGAAGATATATTGAACACTTTAAACAACCAATGAAGAATGAATTGTTAAATATCATTGTCATTTGCACAAACTATGATAATACAATAATTTGCAGTTTTGTACAATAATTTATACTTTTCTTGAAATAATTCCTGTTGGAAATTATGTTGTGAGAATATATTCTACCTAATAAGAAAGAGAGTGAGAGAGGGGGGGAGGAGGGAGAGAGGATGTGTGGCTGGAGGAGGGAGAGAGTGGGGGGAGGGGAGGCGGCCTACTCGGTCTGTTTGCGTATCGAATGGGAGAGGCTAAGGACGGAGGGAGGGGGAAGGGAGGAATACTACCCGATCTGTTCCTGTATTCAGTGCATGGGAGGGGGGTGGGGACCCGGGAGGAGGCTTTTCTAGTCTTCATCAGGACCAGGGAGTTTCACACCGAAAAAGTTTTTTGTTATGCCTTTCTTTTATTTATTGTATTTATTTATTTTTTATGCATTTCATGTCTGTGTTTACTTTGTACTCTCAAAATGCAAAGGATATCTATGAATTATGATGAGATGAGGGGAAAACAAGGTGCCAATTTGTTAAATCATGTTGCCAGTCTGTTGGGTCAGGACCAATTTTGTTTTTTCCCATTACTTCTTAACAATGGCTATTGCGTTCTTAGGTATTGTGGCGATGTTAAGGGACCAATTTCTTGCAATAGATGGGGTTGAGTATAGTATTATTTTATTTATTTATGTATTTACTTAAAATCAACTGAAACGGATTAAATGTTTTTACATTAATTTCAATGGTAAAAATTGCTTCCTAATTCGAATTTTTGTAATTTGAGCAGCCAAAAAGAACGAATAAAGTTCGAATCAAGAGGTACCACTGTATATATATATATATATATATATATATATATATATATATATATATACAGAAGTACCTCTTGATTCAAACTCAATTCGTTGTTTTTGGCTGTTTGAATTGCGAAAATTCGAATTAGGAAGCAATTTTCACATTGAAATTAATGTAAAAACATTTATTCTGTTCCAGTTTATTTTAGATAAAAAATACTACACTCAACCCCCAGCTATTGCGAGAAACTGATCCCTTAACTTCGCAGCAATATCTAAAAACGCAATAGCCATTGTTACAAAGTAATGGAAAAAAAAAAATTGGTCCTGACCCACTAGAGTGGCAACATGAACTAACATATTGGCAACTTGTTTTCCCCCTCATATCATCATAATTCATAAATATCCTTCACATTTTGAGAGTATAAAGTAAACACAGATATGAAATGCACAAAAGAAAAAAAACAGGCATAACAAAAGACTTATTTACTAAGGTGTGAAATTCCCGACTCCCAATGAAGACTAAACAAGCCTTCCCCCGGGGTCTCCGCCTCCCTCCCATGCACAGAATACAGGAATAGATCGCGTAGTATTCCCCGATTCCCCCTCCCTCCATCCCATTCCATACGCAAACAGACCAAGTAGGCCGCCCCGCCACTCCCTCCCTCATCCAGCCACTAACCATCCTCTCTCCCTCCTCCCCCCTCTCTCTCTCTCTCTCTCTCTCTCTCTCTCTCTCTCTCTCTCTCTCTCTCTCTCTTCTCTCTCTCTCTCTCTCTCTCTCTTATCAAGTAGAATATATTTCTCACAGCATCATTTCCAACAGGAATTATTTCAAGAAAAGTTTAAATTATAGTACAAAACTGCAAATTATTATATCATGGTAGTTTGCGCAAATGATAATGATATTTAACAATTTATTCTTCATTGGTTGTTTAAAGTGTTAAATATATCTTCATTAGTAAATAAGTTTGCCAGTGACCAGAGTAGAAGCCACATTGACTGGGGTGGTAGGTAGGAAGTGATCAGTGTTGGGGGCCAGAGTGACTTGAAAGCCGTTCACGAGAGAGAGGTGTTCATGGCGGAGAACTGCAAGCGAGACTGGCCAACTGGTGGGAAACCGCATCGGCCGCCACGGTTTTTTGTGTTTGAATTGGGAGGCCACGTTCAGATTGTAGGTTAAAATTTGTTCGCCAAATGTATTCGGATTGGGAAGTGTTCGAGTCAAACGGTGTTCGAATTAAGAGGTACCACTGTATATATATATATATATATATATATATATATATATATATATACAGTCGGCGCCATTGGTTTTGGCGCCAAAATCGTGCGCCAATATCTGTGACGAATTATCAAGGACCCCCTGTATCCACCTAAGGAAAACGGCAATGGTATTGGCGCGCTAGCACGTGGTGGAGTGGGCAGAGCATAAGTCCCACACAGAGAAAGGAGGCGTCAGTTGCCCGCGGTGATTCATTGAGAGTACATTAATGTTTTTTTTGTCACGCGACCCTCGTGGTTTTCGTGCTTCTACTACCTGTGGTATTTCTTGCATTTTGGGATAATGCCACGAGGTCCAGAGCTGAGAAAGGAGCAAATTGCAGCTATATCATCACTCTGTGTGGCAGGAAAGTCCAACAAGGATATTTCGATCCAGATCGGCATAGCATTACGCAGTGTCCAGAGATGGACAAAAAAATGTCGAGATGCAGGAGGTGATGATCCACCACTCCAGGTCAAGAGGGCTGGGAAACAGAGGAAGGTGTCTAAGAGGACTCTTAAGGTGCTTCAGCAACAGGTGGAAGCTGAACCTAGAATCACAGCTAAAGAACTGAAAGAAAAGAACCCAAAACTCCTACAACAGGTGTCTGTGAGAACAGTCCAACGCCGCCTCAAGGATGACCTCTGCTATGAGCATCGGGTGCCACGACGTAAACCCATTCTCACGGAGAAACAGAGGCAAAAACGTGTGCAGTTTTGTAAGAAGTACCTGAAGTGGGACAATGAGAAGTGGAAGAGTGTATTGTGGAGTGACGAAGCTACATTTAATGTCACTGGGAACCGAGGAGGTAAGGTGAGGCTGCGACCAGGCGCAGATCCGTACCACCCTAAGTACACGCAGGGGACAGTAAAGTACCCTGATAGTGTTATGATATGGGGTGCCTTCGGGTATCATGGCAAGGGTAAACTTGTGGTGTTGCCTAAAAACATTACAGTTAATAAGGAACGCTATTTGGAGCTGTTGTGTGACCATCTGGAGGACTGCTTTGATGCGTGCAAGAGTGAAGTGTTCATGCAGGATGGTGCCCCTGCACACACGGCCAAATTAATCAAGGAATGGTTTGAGTTTGTGGGAGTGGACTACATAAAGGACTGGCCTGGTAATAGTCCAGACTTTAACCCAATTGAAAACCTTTGGGGACTCATAAAGCGACGGCTACGAGGGCGTAACACCTCAACTGTGCCACAGTTCGTGAAGGAGATCAAGGACATCTGGGACAACTTGGAACCTTCCATGCTCCAAAGACTTGCTGAATCTGTTCCTCGACGCCTGGAGAGCTGCCTAAAGAGGAAAGGACTCCCCACAAAGTACTAGAGGCTCATAAATATTTTTGTTTATTACTTTTTTGATTGCTACTGGGAAAAAAACGTGCCGCGCCAATACCAACGGCGCCGACTGTATATACACCAGTACATATGGACTGCTTTCGTCACAGAGAATGTTTACTGACAAAGTGGTGAGTCGGAGCTGGCTTTGGCATCATGTACCAAGGGGGTGATCTTATACAATGGGGATAAAAGAAACCTATAACCCTATGGTAAACATTAAGCCCTACTGGAACACACACACACACACACACATATATATATATATATATATATATATATACAGTGGTACCTCTTGATTTGAACTTAATTTGTTCTTTTTGGCTGTTTGAATTGCGAAAATTCGAATTGGGAAGCAATATTTACCATTGAAATTAATGTAAAAACATTTAATCCGTTCCAGTTTATTTCAAATGAAAAAATACTACACAACCCCAGGTATTGCAAGAAATTGGTCCCTTAACATTGCCTCAATACCGAAAACGCAATAGCCATTGTCAAGAAGTAATGTGAAAAATAAAATTGATCCTGACCCACCAGAGTGGCAACATGATTTAACAAAAAGGCACCTTGTTTTCCCCTCATCTCATCCCTCCCATGCACTGGATACAGGAACAGATCGCGTAGTATTTCCCCCTTCCCCCTCCTTCTGTCCTTATTCTCTCCCATTAGATATGCAAAGTCCTTATTCCCTCCCATTCGATACGCAAACAGACCGAGTAGGCCGCCTCCTCTCAGCTCCCTCCCTCCTCCATCCACTCACTATCCTCCCCCCCCCCCCCCCCCCCCCCCCCCCCCCCCCCCCCCCCCCCCCCCCCCCCCCCCCCCTCTCTCTCTCTCTCTCTCTCTCTCTCTCTCTCTCTCTCTCTCTCTCTCTCTCTCTCTCATCAAGTAGAATATATTCTCACAGCATCATTTCCAACAGGAATTATTTCAAGAAATTTATAAATTATTGTACAAAACTGCAAATTATTATATTTTCGTAGTTTGCGCAAATGACAATGATATTTAACAATTTATTCTTCATTGGTTGTTTAAAGTGTTAAAGATATCTTCATTGGTAAATAAGTTTGCCAGTGACCAGAGTAGAAGGCCGCATTAACTGGGATGGAAGGTAGAAAGCGACCAGGGTTGGGGGCCGGAGTAAGCAAGGCAACTAAGGGCCGGAGTGACTTGAAAGCCGTTCCCGAGTCACAAGAGAGAGAGGTGTTCACGGCCAAGAAGTGCAAGCGAGACTGGCCGACTGGCGGGAAGGTGGCGTCGGCCGCCCCGTCCCGTGTTTTTTGTGTTTGAATTGTGAGGCCGTTTTTGGATTGGAGGTCAAAATTTGTTCACCAAATGTGTTCGGATTGGGAAGTGTTCGAGTCAAAGGGTGTTCGAATGGAGAGGTACCACTGCATATATATATATATATATATATATATATATATATATATATATATATATATATATATATATATATATATATATATATATATCTGTGTATTTGAATAAATATGTATAAAATTTATTGGCTCCAGGACAGTGTGATGTTTATGGATGTTTACTGTGTCGGCAACTTGGCACACCACCTGCACGACAATAATAATCAGTTGCCGATTAGGTTAACAGAAACATTGGCGTAGGTAAATACTTTATGTTAAGTTTGCCAATCTTAGCTTTCTCAGCTAATCTCATTATAAAATTAATACTATGTGACAAGGTGGTAATGAGAATTATCATCCAAGCCTATCATATTATGGCTCCAAAGTGTCCAAGGAGGCTCCAGCAATAATAGGAAGTAATGAATGTTCCTGTCACTGGGAGCTCAGTTATATCTGGAATTGTGCACATTAAGGTCACTGAATTTTGTCATGAGTCAGGGCACTGATATATATATATATATATATATATATATATATATATATATATATATATATATATATATATATATATATATATATATATATATATATATACAGTATTCCCTTGCTACTTTGCGCTTCAGTTATTGTGGGTTCAGTGCTTCGCAGGTAAAAAAAATTCAATTTAAAATTAAAAATTAATCAACCCGTCCAGTACTGGTGACGCGGTTTGCGCGTCGGTATCTATATGTTTCTAAAATACCGGCGACGCGCATTCCGCGTCACTGGTAGAAATTTTGATAACAATGCTGTTATTTTCGGTCTGATGCGCATCTCGTTGTTCACTGGGATACACACACACACACACACAAGTACAAAAACTATGTTTATTCACTAAAACATGTGAATTGGGCCTATCACAGTCAGAAGAAGTGAAAAC
>CM035223.1:12666688-12674188 GCA_020233015.1 Callinectes sapidus | reverse complement strand
TTTATCACAATATTTCCTTCTCCTATAGCGGAGTGGTCCACCGGTGTACAACTCACAATTGTACCACCACTAACTCGCTATACTAGAATACGTTACTCTTCCATTGCGGGTTGCGCCACTCGGGTACCACCAAGGGCTAGTTAATTCCAAGTGAATATATGACAATAAGTTCCTATACATCACACTGGTATTAGTTATGAATGAAATTTATTACATTTAGTATAGAAATCCTACTCAATTTTGTTTTCATGTGGGTGATTTGTTGACTTTATGTGTTTTGTTTGCAGAAAATGAATCCGTCATCATTCTATGGTGATATTGAACAAGGAGACTCTGATGAAGATTTCATTCCCTCCAATGTGAGTGAATCAAGCAGCAGTAAAGAAAGTGATGAATCAGGAGACACAGAAGACAATGGAACAGATGTAGCAGAAAGAGAGACAGAAGATGATGAAGCAGATGAAACAGGAGAAACAGATGATTTTACACCTGGCAGTAATGTTGCACCTGTACAGGGATGGGGGCCTGTTTCTTCTACACAGCGTTGCTATGCCTTCACTGGTAAAGAAGAGCTTGTCATTATGCCTCAAGTAAATTCGATAACGGGAAAACCAGAACCTTCTGACATGTATGAATTATTCATAACTGATGCTCTTTTGAACACAATAGTTACTGAGACAAATATATATTTGGTATTGTTCAAAGGAGTTACAGCAATAATGTCAATTTTCTTTTGGTTAGCTATAGATACAAATTCATATAGTAAGGTTGATTATATTGCATTTTGTCACATATATAGTTTTTTTCTATCAATTTATATGTTTTCAATGTCATATTTTCAGTTCTATGTGGAAAATTGTATTTTTCCTTATGATTTCTTACTTTTACTCATGAAATTAAACTCAATTTCATGTTCTGGAGTCTCAACGTATTACATTGGAAATAAATTCGGTTATATATTGATGTGTATTAATTTTCACTTATTCATCTCATTTCCTATTGTATGTAAGTCAAAAACATGGTCTATCTACATTTGCAAAGAAGAAAAACTATTTAAAAAACATATTTCTGCGAACTCATTTTTCTACCATTGGTGTACCAACTCGCCATAAAGTAATGCAGCTAGTGGTACACATGTGTACCAAGACGCAGGTAACGTGTTAAAGTGTTCAATATATCTTCATTAGTAAACAAGTTTGCCAGTGACCAAAGAAGAAGTTGCATTGAATGGGGTGGTAGGTAGGAGGTAATCAGGGTTGGGGGCCAGAGAAACCACGGCAACTAGGGGCCAGAGTGACTTGAAAGCCGTTCACGAGACAGAGATGTTCACGGTGAAGAAATACAAGCGAGACCAGCGGACTGGTGGGAATGCGCATTGGCCGCCACGTGTTTTTTTTATTTTTTTTATTTTTATTTTTTTTTTTATTATTTTTTTTTTTTTCTGTTTGAATTGGGAAGTTGTGTTCGGATTGTGGGTCAAAATTTGTTCGTGAAATGTGTTTGGATTGGGAAGTGTTCGAGTCAAAGGGTGTTCGAATCAAGAGGTACCACTGTATACATTTATGTATATATATATATATATATATATATATATATATATATATATATATATATATATATATATATATATATATATATATATATATATACATACATATATATTGTACTCACGTGGGATTGTGTAACTGTTGTTTGTGTTGCATAAAGGAACTCATGTAAAACATGTTTGCCACTCAACGAAATATCGCATATGTATAAGTGAAAAGAAACGTACCTAAATTATTTATTTTGGGGGGATTCTGGACCCCACGTAAATTTAAAATCACGTAAAACGAACAAGCGTAAAACAAGAGGTACCTGTGTAAGTGAAAGGAAATGTACCTAAATTATACATTTTGGGGGGATGTAAAATGAACAAGCATAAAACGAGAGGTACCTGTCCATACACAGTCCACAGTCTGCTGATCAACCTTGTTTTTTCCCTAACAATGGTGGTTAATTTTCTAACATGGTGTGATGTTTTGTATACACTGTTTGCTATTATGATTGCATAATGTACTTTATTTAAGAGGAAGGTTTCAAGACATTTATCCCTTCCTATCTTTTGACTGACTCTCTTGGACCTGTATGGGGATTGGCAAATTAGTGGGTTTTTTCTTATTGTCTTATGTTAACCCTGGCCGGCTTCCCCCTCTTGCATAATAAAAGCTTCAAGTGATTTTTGTGGCGTAATTTCCATGTTTGGTGATTCTAATTATTCACTCCTTGGAAGATTATTGTTCCTTTTCCAAATTAATAGCAAGTTTAACTTTTTTTAGAGGGCAATGGTCCAGAGGGCTCACACCTAACCTAACCTAACCTAATCCTCGATTCTTTCAGTTGGGTATAAGAGATTAGGTTATTTTACCTTATGGCAATGAGTAACTTAACCTAACCCAATCCTTGGCTCTTTTAGGTTATAGAAGATTAGGTTACTTTACCTTATGTTAATGAATAACCTAACCTAACCTATCCCAACCTAATCTAACCTAACCTAAGAGTTTTTGTGTTTCAGTACTAGATGGTCTTCTGTTGCCTCAGCTATTTACTTATTGGTCAATGGAGTGTTTGAATAATGTGCATGCGTATATTTACCTAGTTGTATTTTACAGGATTTCAGTGGGGTTCATAGTGTCCTGTCTCCATATCTCCATATATCCAACATTTCCTTGAATTTATGTATATTGGTTGCTGTAATAACCTCTTCTTTCAAACAATTTCAAGCATCCACAATTCTAAGTGAAAAACTACTTTTTTGTGTCTTTTAACACCGACTCGTTTTGATCTTCCTTGAGTGTCTTATCTGTCTTGTTTCTTCCTCCATCATCACCAGGTTTTGCTTGTCCAGCTTTTCAATGCCATTTACTACCTTATATAGAGGTATTAGATCTCTTTCCCTTCTGTCTTCCAGAGTTGGCAGTCCCATTTCTTTTAATCTGTCTTCATACGTAAGTTCTCTTAATTCTAGTGCCATTTTTGTGGCTACTCTTTGGATTCTTTCTAGTTTCCTTATATCCTTTTTGGATATAAGGAAATATATATATATATATATATATATATATATATGAAAAAGTATAAGGTTCATGAGTCAGTAGTATGAATAATAGAGTATACAGGCGACGTATCAACAATATATGTATTATTGTATGTATAATATATATATATATATATATATATATATATATATATATATATATTTACAATATATGTGTGTGTGAGTGTGTGTAGTGGTTGTGGGGTTGGGTAGTGGTGGTTGTGGTGATGGTAACTTCCACCAATTCCTTGTTTTGCATTCTGATTTCTTCTACTTCCAACAGAAGCATTGTGGGATACACAGGGGTGGTGAGAGAGTATTTGTGAGGTGCTATGCTACTGAGACCCCCAGCAGCCAGCCCCCTCGGAAGCAGGCTGCAAGGAAGACTAAGGTTCCCATTACTTGGAAGTCCCTGGCTGTCACCGGTGCTCTTGGGGCTGCCTTGCTCGGGTTTATGCTCTATGTGAAGAAAGAGAAGGAACTGGGTGAGTGTGTGTGTGTGTGTGTGGGCGTGTAATTCACTGTTGCTGTTGCCTGCTGGACACCCAGCCAGTCTTTACCCCATGGAGCAAGTTCAGAGCTAATAGACTGATCTTCCTACTTGTCTATCTTTTCAATGGCATTTAGCATTTTGTACAATGTAATTAGATATCGTGTGTGTGTGTGTGTGTGCAGAAGAGCAACATAACTTCATGAACTCCTTTTTTTATTATCTAGTTATTTTCTTTGATATTCTTGTTAGATGTTGAAGTAAACACAAATGTATAGTATATTCAGTTAAGGTTCTGCTTGTATCAGTGTATTGAATCTATTCTCATCCATTTATTCCATCCATTAGTCTTCTCTCCATTTCTACAAGCATTAACCAGTCAATTGACTTATTTATCAAACCATCTATTTATCCATCAGTGTGTCAAGCAAATCTTTCCCAACCATACCCAATAAACAACCATTGATTGTATAAGTCTATCCTTTACACTACTACTCCATCCATTTTTTTCAACCAATTTACGTATGAAAGCATCCATCCCTCCACCCTGGCCAGAGAGAGGAAGAGGATGCTTGGAAAAGCCAAGATTGGGGGTCGGTTTGATTTAGTCGATCACAACGGAGTGGCAAGGAAGAGCGAGGATTTCTTTGGCCAGTGGTTGCTTCTCTATTTTGGATTCACTCACTGCCCTGATGTGTGTCCGGATGAGCTTGAAAAGATGGCAGCAGTGGTGGATGCCCTGGGTGAGTGTTAATTAGGTTACTGGTGGTGATGGGCAGGTTGTTATTGTTGGGATAGTAGTAGTTGTAGTGGTGGTAGTAGTAGTAGTAATAGTAGTAGTAGCTGTTGCTGCTATAAAAGTAATAGTATAGTGTGTAGTATTGGAAAGATATCATAATTTTTGCCAATGTTTTTATAGTAATAGTATGTTAGGTTGGAGACATAACAGGGTGTTTTTTTTCCCAAATATCAATAACAAAAAAAAAAAAAAGATCATTGAATTTTGTAATTTTTTTTACATAAGAAGAGCCACACATACTTCCAGATGACCATTGAGACAACAAAGTCACCAATACTAATGATGTTCAATAACTTTGAAGTTTTACCTCAAATTTATTAGTAAATTCTCATGAGTTAGATCAATATTCATGGAACTTGAGTTACAAATTAAATGATGAAATTTTTAAGCTGTTTACTTCAACATATCACATTATGTTTGTTGTAGTAACATTTGGAAATTACGCAAGTTATATTTGTATTTTTAAAACAAGAATATAAGTGGAAGTCATGTTACAACCAATCGTTGTGTCACATCACAGGAATGTCAGGAATGTATAGCACACCACGACCTATCACTCTGTTATATCCCACTGAAAGTGTTTAATTCTCATTTTTTATCCTTTTCTTTTCTTGTTTCACTCATGTTTAATATGAAACTATTTCCATTCAATTTTAAGTATAATAAATTGTATGATGTTTGGTAGCCATAGGTGTAGGGGGTAGCCATAGGCGTCTCCAGCAGACTGCAGCCGTCTGTTGTAGAGGTTACTCCGGTTGATGAGCGTATAATGCGATTAAGGCTGAAGCACAGTTTAGGCTTCATGTCTGTTGTTGCTGTATATGCTCCTACCGAGGTATGTGAAACTGAAGAGAAGGAGATGTTCTATGCCAAACTCGACTGGACCAGTGTCCCCGTCGTGATGCACTCATTGTCCTGGGCGACTTTAATGTTGTCACTGGCACCGAAAGGGCTGGCTATGAAATATGTGTTGGTCTCCATGGTTCTGGTACCAGGAATGACAACAGCTCTTTCCTTCTGAATTTTGCAAGATCCAGAAGGCTGAGAATTGCGGGTTCCTGGTATCAGAGACCAGCGCTGCACCGCTCGACTTGGTATAGCAATGCTGGAGGGGTAGCGAAGGAGATCGATCATATCCTTGTCAGTAATCGTTAGAGGATCATCCAGAACTGCAGGTTTTTTTCGGAGTGCCGAGTTCTTTGCGACCGATCACAGGCTTGTTGTTGCTTCACTCAAGCTTCATATCAAGTACAGAAAGCCTCCAAGACGCAACCACACTGTGTTTCATCTTGAGAAGCTGAAGGACTTGACATGTGCACAAGAGTATGCAGTGACAGTCTCCAATCGGTTTGGAGTGCTCGACACCCTTGAGGACCCTGAAGAACATGGGATACCTTTAAACGTGAGACTCTTGAAGCTGCCAAGGAATGCATTGGGGAGCGCCCGAGGTCACGGAGTGGCTTCACCTCGGTAGAGACGCTGGAAAGTATTGAGGAGAGTCGCGCTGCCAGACTTGCTGGGAACCATGACCAGTGCAGGGCTCTGTCACGTAGGACTAGAACTCTTCTGAGAAGAGACAAGGAGAGGTACGTCAGGGGTCTCGCTGAGGATGTCGAGTGTCAGTTAAATGCTAATGACCTCAGACCTGCCTATCGAGCTCTGAAGAAACTCCGCTCCAAGTCTACTTCTCAGGTGAGTGCTATCCGAACAGCAGATGGTTGCCTCGTATCGGACGCAGATGGGCAGATGGCTCGTTGGGCTGAGTACTTTGAGCAGCTGTTCACGGTGGATCCTCCAAGCGGACAGCTCCGGACTGCAGGGTTTCAGACGCTGGATGCTGATCCACCAATTGACAAAACTGCACCCTCCATTGGCGATGTCAAGGAGGCTGTGGCAAAGTTGAGGGGTGGAAAGGCAGCTGGTGTCTGCAACATCAGTGCGGAGCTGCTCAAAGCTGGGGGTGAAGCATGCTGTCTTGACTGCTGTATGGCATTCAGGTACCATTCCCCCTGACTGGAAGAAGGGGTTGGTCGTCCCTATCTGGAAGGGGAAAGGGGACCGTCAAGACTGCAGCAACTACCGTGGAATAACGCTGCTCAGCGTCCCAGGCAAGGTGCTTGCCCATTTGCTGCTGACACGGATCCGCACTCACCTGCTGAAGCATCAGAGACCTGAACAGTCAGGGTTCACGCCCAGTAAGTCAACAACTGACCGTATCCTAGCGCTTCGCGTACTGGTGGAGCGCCGTCGTGAGTTTCGACAGGGAATGCTTGCAGCCTATGTCGATCTCAAGAAGGCGTTTGACTCAGTGCATCGAGGGACACTCTGGGATCTTCTGCGTCTCCATGGGATCCCTGCAAGGATTATTGGTCTATTAACTGGCCTGTACTCCGGGACTGTAAGTGCTGTGAAGTGTGGAGGAGGCGTGTCCAGCTTCTTCCCTGTGAATACAGGTGTGAGGCAGGGCTGTGTGCTTGCTCCATCGCTTTTCAACACATGCATGGATTGGGTACTAGGCAGAGTTGTGGAACAATATCATTGTGAAGCATCTGTCGGCAACACCAAGATCACAGATCTTGTTTTTGCTGATGATGCAGCAATCTTCGCTGAGTCACTTGAGGTTCTGGTAATGGTTCTAGAGGCACTGCATGAGGAGGTGAAGCCTTTGGGACTTAAGGTTTCCTGGGCCAAGACCAAGGTCCAGGTGTTTGGAGGCGTGCTGGATGAAACAGTACTGTCTGTCCATGCGTGTGGCAAAGACATTGAGATCTTGAAAAGTTTCACATACCTTGGTAGTGTAGTACATAACGATGGTGGGTCGAGCCAAGAAGTCACACGGCCCACAGCGTTATGGATTCGCTCAACACGAGTATTTGGCGTTGTCGATACCTGTGCAGACGGACAAAGATTCGGATCTTCAAGTCACTGGTGATCCCAGTCTTACTCTATGGTTGTGAGACATGGACACTGAACACCGACCTGAAGAGGCGAATTGATGTCTTTGGTACTAGATGCCTTCGCAGGATCATGGAATACCGCTGGTATAACTTTGTGTCAAATGAGCGATTGTTCCACGAGACCGATTCGAGGCCTATTACTACATAGTCCGTCAGCGCCAACTGCGGCTATATGGGCATG
>CM035223.1:12623229-12645729 GCA_020233015.1 Callinectes sapidus | reverse complement strand
ATAGACAAGATAATAAAGGGAGGAAAAACATACCAGACAGCAGAAGAGCTCAGTGAAATTATGAATTAGAGCTTCAAGTCAGTATTTACAGTAGAGGGGCAATTTATAGAACCAAACATGACAGAGGCAGAGGGGGGTCTCAAGGAGGTTGTGGTGCAGAAGCAAGATATTAGCAGATTGTTAGAAAATCTAGATGTAAGAAAAGCAATGGGACCAGATGGAGTGTCAGGCTGGACACTAAAGGAATGCAAAGAGCAATTAGTACAGCCAATTTGGGAAGTGATCACAAGCTCAATAAAGGAAGGGAGGGTGCCAAAAGAGTGGAAGAGGGCCAACATTGTGCCTATCTACAAAGGAGGAAAGAAGACTGACCTGCTGAATTATAGACCTGTCTCCCTAACAAGTATTGTCAGCAAAATATGCGAGATACTAATTAAAGTGAAGTGGGTGAGATACCTGCAGGACAACAAAGTTATATCCAATAGGCAATTTGGGTTCAGGCAAAGAAAATCATGTGTCACAAACCTGCTAAGTTTCTATATGCAAGTAATTGAAGGAATTAAAGACAGAGATGGGTGGGTAGATGTTGTCTACCTAGATATCGAAAAAGCATTCGATACAGTTCCACTTGAGAGACTATTATGGAAACTAAAGCACATAGGTGGACTATGAGGGAAACTATTAGAATGGATGCTGGATTATTTGAAAGATAGAGAAATGAGAATGGTGATCAGGGAGGAAACTTCAAGTTGGAGGAATGTAACAAGTGGAGTACCGCAGGGGTCAGTCCTAGCTCCCATAATGTTCCAAATATATGTAAATGATATGCAGTGTGGCGTAACCAGCTACATGAATATGTTTGCGGATGACGCCAAATTAATGAGAATTATTAAAAACACAGTTGACTGCCAGGAGCTACAGGGGGACATAGATAAGGTCGATGAATGGAGTAAGACGTGGAAACTGGCTTTCAATGTAAAGAAATGTCATGTGATGGAGATAGGCAAGAGCAAGAGAAGGCCAAAATGGAGCTACAAGATAGGACAGGAGGAGATATCTACGACAAAAGAAGAAAAAGACCTTGGGGTGGTGATACAAGATACACTGAACCCAGAACAGCACGTAAATATACTATTTGGATCAACATATAGAATGTTAGCCAATATTAGGGTGGCTTTCCATTACATGGACAAGGACATGATGAAAAAAATTCTAACCACTATGATACGTCCAAGATTAGAATATGCAGCAGTAGTGTGGTCACCACATGCAAAAAAGGATATAAGGAAACTAGAAAGGATCCAAAGAGTAGCCATGGAAATGGTACCAGAACTAAGCGAGCTGACATATGAGGACAGATTAAGAGAAATGGGACTGCCAACACTACAGGACAGAAGAGAGAGAGATGATCTAATAACTCTGTATAAGATAGTAAATGGTATTGAAAAGCTAGACGAGCAAAACCTGGAGATGGAAGAAGAAACTAGACAGATTAGAGGACACTCAAGGAAAATCAGAAAAAGTCAGTGTCTAAAGGACACAAAAAAGTACAGTTTTCCACATAGAATTGTGGACATCTGGAATGGATTGAAAGAAGAGGTTGTTACAGCAACAAATATCCATAAGTTCAAGGAAATGTTGGAGATATGGAGACAGGACACTATGAGCCCCGCTCGAAACCTGTATAGTACAACTAGGTAAATACACACACACACAGACTGAACATGGTTGAGTGTATTCACATGTGACATTGACAACACTGCCACATGGTTGTCGCCATGGCAACGAGTCATCTGTGTGTATCCCCCCTGCCACCCCCTCTACCTCCCTCCCCACACCCTGCTCTCCACAATGGCTCCAGATACTGTCAGAAATTCATTTTTGTGGTGAAAAGTGCTTAGAAATATGGTAGCTGGCGGAAAACTCACGCATCGCCTGCGTCCTCTGCTGTGAGAGCTACCTATCGGTCAATGTTGTCACTCTCCGGACAAACACTGCCGCATCGGACAATTGTCTGAACCTCAGATATTGACCGAAAAATTGAAAGTCCGATGAATTGAAGTCCGAAGAAACGAGGGCTGACTGTATATATGTATTGTTTGATTTATGTTTGTTTTATTTTTGTTGACGTCTTCAAGAAGGCATCTGTTACATCAATTGAGAGGTACCTGTAATAAGTCTCTTATGGAGATGGGAACAATGTGTGGAAATAGCAGGAAGCATGGTATCAGCAGGACTATGGTTTTCATGGCCGTTTCTGCTTTGTGTGGCTCCAGTGCAGCTGACCTTAGGTGGACACCTGCTCCCTGTCTCAATGTGACTGCCTTGTTGTCCTTTAAGGGTTTAGTGGTCAATTTGAGTAGACTTTGTAAGGTACTGGACTCTGTATGGCTTTTGGAGGGTTTTGAAAGAGACTAAACAATATTTGGATGGTTCTGTAATGGCCTGTATGGTATTGAGTGGTTGGGAAAAGTTATTGGGTAGATTTTGGAAGGTTTTAAGAGACTGTAGAGCAGTGGTTCCCTACCTTGTTTGCACTGGTGACCTCTCACACAAAATCTGAGCAACCATGCAACCCCCTACTCTCACCACCTTAATTGATTTTCATTTGATTTCTTGTTGAGGAGAGAGAGAGAGAGAGAGAAATATTCTCTTGAAAAAAATAATTCAATAATTCTGTAATGGTTTATTGGCAAACTAATTCGCAGCATTCATCAAATCTTGACTCACAGAAAAGAGGATACCGTAATTATTCAGGTCACCACACAATGTTATCAGCATACATGGCACAATTTGTGACCTCTTTGCTAAGGCTTCACCACCCACCAGTTGGGAACCATGGATTGAAATAGTCATGGATGCAAAATGCTTCAATTTTTCTCTTTTTTTTTTTTTTTTTTTGTGTGTGTGTGTGTGTGTGTGTGTGTGTGTGTGTGTGTGTGTATGTGTGTGTGTGTGTGTGTGTGTTTCATGTGATGTGATGATTTGTTTTTTATTTCTTTCCTGTTTTTTTCAGCATTTTTCGTTTTTTCTTTTTTTCTTTCTCTTCTGATTTTTTTACTATTATTTAACGTCAAGATTTAATATCAATTTTGTTTTTTATGTGATTTCTTTCTTGTTTCTAGTTTTTTTTCTGTTCTTGTATTTTTTATTATTTTTCTTCTTTTACCCGTAGATTTCATTTTTATTTTTTCCCCTTTTTCATGTAAAGATTTAATGTTGATTTTTTTTGGTTAGGAAGTTATTTTTTTCTTTTTGTTAATTTTCTTTTCATTTACTTTTTTCCAATTTTTTTTTTTTTTTTTTGTCATTTATTTTATTTTTCTGTTTTGTTTTTTATTCTTCCTCTTCCTCCCTATCTTTTTTTCTCCTTCTCTTTTTATCATTATTTCTTGATCACATATTTATTTGTTTCTTTGTTTACACAGATGAGGAAGAGAAGATAGAAAAAAAAGAGGAGCAGAGATAGATAGATAGATAGATAGACAGACAGACAGACAGACAGACAAACAGACAGAAAGAAGTGAGAGAGAACACAATATTTTCCTTTTTTTCTTTTTTATGAACAATTTGTATTTTTCTTTTGCATCATTTTTTAGTAAGCCTAGAAAAGTTTTAGAGACTCAGTTATGGCATTTTTGTTACTGCTATTGTTGTCATTGTTATTATTATTATTATTATTATTATTATTATTATTCTCTCTCTCTCTCTCTCTCTCTCTCTCTCTCTCTCTCTCTCTCTCTCTCTCTCTCTCTCTCTCTCTCTCTCTCTCTCTTATATCCATGTGTACATATAAGTGTGTGATATATGTGTATTTATGTAAATTTTTAACAATACAAGGAGATAGATAGATTTGCTTATTATTATTATTATTATTATTATTATTATTATTATTATTATTATTATTATTATTATTATCATTGTTATTAACATCATTATATGATGTGTAAGCAAACAGGTAACAATATTAGTAGCAGTAGTACTAGTACTAGTAGTAGTAGTAGTAGTAGTAGTAGTGGCTGTATTAGCAGTAGTAGTAGTAGTATTTCCTTGATCCAAATACCTCTGAATATCGTGTTTGCTTTACATGAATAAGACAAACCCTTTCTCAATATCATTTTCATGAATCCTTCATTAGTATTATAATGGAAAGGAAATCAAGACCAGTGTACTTATTCCGCAAGTGTAATAGGAGGAGAGGGAGGAAGAAGAGCATTTGACAGGAGGAGGAAGAGGAAGTAAGGCTTTTTAACTGGAGGAGGGGGAAGTAAGGTCTTTTTTTCAACTAGAGGAGGAGGAGGGGGAGGAAGAAGAATAGGAGAAGTTTTTGACCAAAGGATGATGAGAAGGAAGAAGAAAGGATTTCAGCTAAAGGAGGAAGAAGAAGAATTTTTGTCAGGTTGAGGAGGAGGAGGAAGAAAAGTTTATGGCATTAGGAGGAGGAAGAAGATTTTTTGACTGGAGAAGGAGTCGTCGTCAAGTAAATGAAGTAAAAAGACATAATACAACATTGCTTTGATTTATCATTGGTGGAATTATCATTCATTTATCCTTATTATAAATCAATACAAATGATGATTCTTTACAAAGACAGAGAAATACACTAAATATTTCCTTTAATAAGGGAAACAAAGGAAGCAATTATTCCTTTACTAAACCAATAAAAAGTAAACCCAACTGATTCCTTTACTAAGACAAAGAAATATAGTAAATGATTCCTTTAATAAGGAAAACAAAGGATGCAATTATTACTTTACTAAACCAATAAAAAGTAATCTAAACAATGATCCCTTTACTAAACCAGAATTAAACTATGATTATTCCTTCACTAAACAAAAGGAAAGAAGATGATCATTCCTTTCCCCACAAATCTACAGCAAAACTTATTCCTTTTTTCTCTCTCCACTCCTTTTCCTTCCTCTCTCTCTCTCTCTCTCTCTCTCTCTCTCTCTCTCTCTCTCTCTCTCTCTCTCTCTCTCTCTCTCTCCAAGCTTCTAAGCTTTTTTATTTCTTTTTTTTTACTGTAAGAGGGGTAAGCTTGCCAAGAGCATAAAGACAAGGAAAAGCCCCTGATAGATCCAAAAGATTTAGTCAAAAGAATAGGATAAATGTTTTTAAACGTTCCTCTAAAATGAAGTCAATACAGAGCTGCTTATTCTCTCATTCTCTCCTCTCCTTCATCCTCACATTTATTTCTTCTCCCTCTACCCTTCAGCCTAACCTAACCTAACATAGTGTAACTTAACCTAACCTAACGTAGCCTAACTTAACCTAACCTAACTTAACACTTCCTGCAATTTGGTTCATCTTCAATATCAACAAACCACCACTGAGATCTTTTGCTTTAACTCATTGCCATCCCAAACTATTCTATTAACTAAAGACTATTCATCATACTCTTTTTAATTATCTTTTCTTTCTTTGTCGATTTTTTGTTAAGATTTTGTTGTTTCAGGACTATGTTATGGTGTACATCGCAGTGAAAGAGTTAGCCTACCCTAACTTAATTTAGCATAGTGTAGCCTATTCTCTCATTCTTTCCTCTCCTTCACTCTCACATCTTTCTCTTTCCCCCTTTATCCTTCAGTCTAACCTAACGTATCGTAATGTAGCCTATTCTCTCCTCTCCTTCACCCTCACATTTATTTCTCCTTCCTCTACCCTTCTGCCTAACCTAACTTAACTTAACCAAACCTAACCTAACCAAACCTAGCCAAGCCTGTTCTCTGATTTATCTCCTTGCCTTCACCTTCCCATCTATCTATATCTTTCCTCCTCCTCTTTCCTTCAGCCTAACCTAGCTTTAAGGACCTCCTCATCAACAACAAACTCCTCTGGGGTGGTTCCCTTCACGCCAAGCCCCGTCACTGCAAAGGTGGCCCCGGCTGGCTGTCCTATGACCTCTTCAGGGGTCAGGCCCAGGCTGCTGGAGGTCACATAAAGGGTTGCATAGTCGGGACCTCCGAAACAGACTGAGGTTATGTTCTTGGCTGGCATTGTGATCTTGCACTTGATCTTGCATGCTGTTGGGTCGATGCAGATAACCTGGTCAAGGGATGCTTAGGTTAGCTGAGGTTAGGTACACACACACAAAGTGTTTTAATCAATCTGTTCCTGAATTGTGACCTTTTCTTTTCCATTTTAGTAATACTTTACCTTTGGTGTTTGGTATTCTTATTTTTTATGCCGTTTTACTTTTTATGTATATTTTGAGCTATTCACTGCCCATATTTATATTACAAACTCATCCATAAATCATCAACCATCACTAGTATACAGTGGTACTATTGAGATGTAATGGGTTTGATTCCTTCTGTGATGGAGCTCATAACTCAATTTGCTCGTACCTCAAACGAATTTTCTCCATTGATATTAACTAAAATGCCATTAATCCTTTCCAGTCTTTCCCCCAACAAAAAAAAAACACCCACATTTTTTCCTTATCTTTACATATTTCAAAGTAGGAAAAAGGTATTTGAATACCAATTATTATCTTACAACATATTAAAACATAACAAAAGAGAACATGAATGAATAAACTGGTTTTATAAAATAGTACAGTAATCTCAGAGACAAGGGGGTGTGTTCCACCAGACGTTACACTCCCACATTCTAGTTGACAACCCTGTTCTAGATGCTGTAAGCATTACTCATTGAAAAAAAATTAGTTTTGAATAGGCAAGAGGAGGAGAGAGAACAGTAGCCACAACCTTGTTCTCCCAGTCTATGGGTTGGGTGGTGGTAAATGTGGGTGGAGGACGTAGACAGAGGTAGAAGGAGTTTGTTTTGTCTTTTTAGTTCATTTTGTTCACCATAAACTCTTGTTTCATTGCTGAACTTACTTGTTACACTCTTAATGGTATGGGTAACTCGATTACATGAATATTGCATTCTTGAAGAGATCATGTAAAAAAAAACAACGTAAATCAAATTATACAGTGGCCGCCAAATGTTGTGGCGGTCTTGGCGGAGCGTTTTTGATGCGGTGGCCGCTAAATTGATAACCTTTCAATTGTTCTCTCGCGCCGTCGGGTGACAAGTTAAAAAAATTGGTGACATGGCAACTAGGCCTGTCACTTAGCAACACCGCGGGGGGTATGTAGGGTACGTTAATGTCGGTTAGTGCTTCCTTTGCATGCAGTGGAGGCGCGCGACTGTTTCACTTGCGTCGTCAAGACTGACGCCGATACATTCAAGCTCTATATACTCCCTTATTGTTTAATGGCACCGAGTCAGATTATATCCCAGGCTACAATAAACAGTATCTGGTCCTTGTACAAGGCTGGGTTCGGTGCCAAAAGTATCGTGGAAGAGACAGGAGTGGCAAAAAGGACAGTGGAACGGTGGCTGAAACGGTGTCGGGAAGCTGCGGACGGAGTGGCGCCCACTCATTTATCCAAGAGTGGGAGGCCACGGAAATGTAATTCCAGGACTTTGCACCTTATCAGAAAACAGTTGAACGTCACACCAACCAGCACAGCACGTGAACTGAAAGAAAACAATCCTGCCTTACTGGGTGATGTGTCAGTCAGGAGTGTGCAGCGTTACGTGCTACGTGATCTTGGATTAGTGTCGAGATCACCGGCGATAAAACCACTCCTTACTCCTCGTCATAAAAAGAAACGACTCACTTTTGCTAAAGAACACAAAGACTGGCCTCTAGAAAGAATTCGACGCATATTATGGTCAGATGAAAGTGTCTTCACAGTAACAGGAACTAACTTTGCAAAAGTGAGGCGGCCCAGGAATTCTGACCGCCATGACCCTCGGTACACCGTTAATAGAGCAAGACACCCAGACTCTCTCATGGTGTGGGGTTGTTTCTCCTATTATGGAGTGGGTAACCTTGTGGTTTTAGAAAAGGGTGTTACTGTGAACAGTGAGCGGTACTTAGACCTTCTGCACGAAAACCTAGAAACCTGCTATGACAAATGTAACGCAGAAACGTTTATGCAGGACGGTGCTCCGTGTCACAGGGCAAAAGTTGTGAAGGAATGGCTGGATATGTGTGCTATTCCTTACTTTGACTGGCCTCCTAACAGTCCTGACTTAAACCCCATTGAAAATCTGTGGTCCATTATGAAAAGGAAGGTACAGGAGGTGGACACTAGTTCATTAGCCAAACTAAAAGCTGCGCTGTTAAAACTGTGGGAGGAGCTGCCGAAGGAACTACTTGAAAACCTTGCAAATTCATTCTCAAACCGACTACAAGAAGTTATACACAAGAGAGGGAATGCAATCAAGTACTAGGATATCGGTAAGTTAAATGATTTCTTGTTTTCTTAATGATTTACGAATATTCTCTTGCATAATGGATGAACGTGTCATTAACGGCATGATAAAGTCCGACCGCCACAACATTTGGCGGCCACTGTACATGTATACTGAACTGAAAGGCAACTCGCTACTACCGCTGTTGCGAGGAATATTATTAATCAAGCACTGGTAATACTCAACTCAACTAAAGTTAAATGATAATTACCATAGTAAAGGTATGAAGATGTTAAGGAGAGGCCAATGTGACTAATGCACCGTCATAATATGAAGATATTTAGAAAAGTGTACACAAGTATAAATCTCCTAGACGGTACTTAGCTGGACCTCTCGCTGGCTTATAAGTGGACGGAATTAATCCATGAAGGTATTAGCTGTGGTTGGTGATAGGTAGATGGCAACTAGTAGCATGGGAGATGGAGTAAGTTTGGTGGTTTGAGTTGTACTGACTGTCACTACTTCGAATATGGCGGACCTCGGCTATGGTAGGTTCCAATAATGTTTTGCTGGAAACATTGAGTGAATTTAACTTAGATGCCCGTATATATACAACAAATATGCTAATGTAATAATATCAGATTATGATATATATTAATATATCAATATAGGGCGAAATAACTTATATCCTAAATCTAATGTTAAGCCTTATAATCAAACTATCTGTCAGGTCAATGAGGATGCATTAATTCCCGACATACTGCCCGCCACCTTTGAGCCTTCACTTAGGCAAGTCCCATCGGTGTTACCTCGCGCTCTCAAATTATTAATAAAACAGTACATCCAAGCTAGTTCCCGTACAATATGATCATAGCTGCCAAATCGTTCCCAATCAACCAACTTATCTTGAGGTACCATACCCACGTTCAAGCTGGATACTACCTCTTCAGACCAAGCTGACAAATCATATTCATATTCCCTGTTGTCTGGTGGCCAGTTAGTAGGAGAAATAAGCATGTGGGCCCCTACCACCAAACAGATGATGATAGCAACTGTCGAGTGTTGATCCCCCGTGTAATAAGATCATTAGGGTTATCTTTGGTGTTCACATAGCAGAAATGAGCTGTAGGAACTAAGTTGTGTATCTTGTCAGTGTGATTAGATAAGTACACTGGAAGCACTTTTAGAGCTGTGTTTCCAAGAAAGTACTATCTTACTATCACTCCAGACATATTTTATTGAAGCGAAAGATGCCTGTGTAAGTGTCAAGAGTGAAATTTATCAATCGAGCCGAGAGAAGTAGCGCAGTGAATTCCAGTTCAGGAATGGTCACCTTTTTGACGGGGGCAACTCGGGCCTTAGCCACAACCAATCTCGCCCCCACTACCATTACATAGTACCGTAAGTGCTGTTGCTGGCATCCAAAAAAGCATGCAAGTCTACCTGGTGAACACTTAAGGCTTGGCGGTCTAGCAGGATCTGTGAGCATGTGACAAGGTCTGCCTGTATATCATGCCAACTAGCCTGAAGTTCTATTGGAAGTGGGAGTTGATCCCAATATAATTTTGAATGACATAAGTGCTGCAAGAATAACCTAGCTTGGATGATAACTGGTAATAACAGGCCAAGGGGGTCAAACAACTGGGCAGTTGGACTTAAGCAATATCTCTTGGTCAACAACTCATGTGGAACTGGTTGGAATGAAAAGGAAAGACAATCTTGATTGACATCCCATATGAGGCCCAAAAATTTAATGGTAGAACCTCGAGCAGCTACATTATCAGAACTAACTTGATCTTGGAACAGGAAGCTATTGGTTTCCCACTCTCGCAGATGTAGATGAGCCTTGGCGAAAACATTTCTCACAATCCAGTATTTATGTAATAGCTCATCCTCATTATCCCCAGAACCTTGTAAATTATCTATGTAGAGCCCCTGTTGGATTTCGTGCCTCATGTCAGGCTCTAGATCCGCTTCTGCAATATGGTCGTGTTCAGGAAGAACTGTGAGCAGGTGGCACCAAACAATACTGCCTTAAGCCAAAAAAGGACTACATCAGATTCTGAGTTCATAGGATCTTGAGGCCACAAAAACCTAGTGTAGGTAGTCCCTGTCTTCATGATGGAGTTGAAGCATTAGAAAGGCCTTCTCTATATCAGCAACCCACGCAAATCTCCCACACCGGAAACGCATTAAGATCTGTGTGAAATCCGAAACGAGAGAGGGACCTGTATGGAGGCAGTCATTAAGGCTGTAGCTTCAAGCATTTGTTTTTGCCGAACAGTCATAGACAACGCAGATAGGAGTAGTAGGGCTGTCTTTCTTAACCCCATGATGGGTGAGATCATGTACGGATCCACCACGATCAGCTGAATCTATCATTTCAATAAATCCTCTCCTCTCCTGTTCTGCGATCACAGCAGAGTAGTCTCGACAATACTGAGGATCATTACTGAACTGTCTCTGTAGACTGCGAAGTCTTCCCATCGCCATACCAAAGTTGGAAGGAAGTTTGTCCTTATTTCAATTCCAAGGCAATTTTACAATGTACTGACTATTAACAGAATCATACTGAACGGTTTCTTCATATGTAGTTAGTATTTGCCTTGACAACTTATTCAATTCATGAGAAGAGATACCTATATTATCCTGATCCCATAGCCTATTTAAATAATTGGGTCATTAAAGTTCAGAATCTTTAGCCATGACATTTGTCAATAGGACTGACCGCAACCCTCAGAACAGTGACTACCTCCACTTGGGTCTCCTGTGATGGAGCAGCGTATGACCCAGTGACGGCATAACACTGTTTAGTAGGGAGCAGAATAAGAGTACCCTCTCAGTGGTATCCAGGGTGCACCAAATCATAATAATAGTCAGCACCCACCAAGAGTTCGATCTTGTTTCGGTTGTCGGCGAATTCAGGATTTTTTTTTTTTTTTTTTTTTTTTTTTTTTGTAGAAGGGAGGCGGCCAAGGGCAACAAAAATCAAACAAAATAGCCCACTCTAGTGCCGGTCCCTGGAAAGTCCATATTCAGTAGCCAAAAGAAGAATGGGATAAGTGTCTTGATACCTCTCTCTTGAAACATTTCAAGTCATAGGCAGGTGGAAATACAGAGGCAGGGAGAGAGTTCCAGAGTTTACCGGAGAAAGGGATGAAAGACTGAGAATACTGGTTAACTCTTGCATTAGAGAGGGGGACAGAATAGGGGTGAGAGGAAGAAGCAAGTCTTGTGCAGCGAGGCCGCGGGAGCAGGGGAGGCACGCAGTTAGCGAGATCTGAAGAGCAGTTAGCATGAAAATAACGGTAAAAGAGAGCAAGAGAGGCAACATTGCGGCGATGAGAAAGAGGCTGAAGACAGTCAGTCAGAGGAGAGGTGTTGATAAGACGAAAAGCTTTTGATTCCATCCTGTTCAAAAGAGCTGTATGAGTGGAGCCTCCCCAAACATGTGAAGCATACTCCATACATGGGCGTATGAGTCCCCTGTATAGAGTTAGCAGTTGGGGAGGTGAGTAAAACTGGTGGAGACGGCTCAGAACACCTAACTTCATAGAAGCTGTTTTAGCTAGAGAGGAGATGTGAAGTTTCCAGTTTAGATTACTAGTAAAGGATAGACCAAGAATGTTTAGTGTAGGAGAAGGGGACAGTTTGAAACCTTTTTTCATAAGAGCAGTCAGATTAGATCTAATTTCAGCTGACACATAATGACTAGGAAGCTTATCAACCACTACAGCTCTGAGGGTATATTGCTTCCGCCAATATAAGTAACATAACTCTACAACATCATATTTCTGGGACTCAATACTGCCAGTGAAACCTTCAAGTTGTAAAGTCTCTTGACCTGTGCTAGTACATTTGAACCGTGTCAGAGAAGACCTTAGCACAAATGACCTTTGTGAGCATTGATCAAGTAGCATGCATGTCAAATGATAGCAAGTCTGACATCCCACAATAGGCAACATTACAGTGGGCAGCAGTTGACGCTCTTTGGTACCAATAGCCATACCAGAAACTCAATTAGTCGCACTATCAACCGAATTTTGTGATTTGTCGTGCCCTTCGTCATTCTTTGCACTATCTTGTCTGTCTGATTTCAGACAAAGAGAAAAATAATGTTTGTTTTTACAAAACCTGCAAGACCTGATAAAGGAACTAGTGCAAGTCTTACCAGCATGGTCTTTGGATAAACAACTGCAAATTTTCAAAGCCTTTGCCCTACCTATCTTCTGACTAGCATTGTGATATTTTGGACACTTGTACCAAGGATGTGAATTACCGCATAACTTGCAGTCTGGCACAGTAGATCTTAGGTCACCCCTTGAACTTTGAACTGGAAAGGCCGCTGTAGGTATAAGCACCTCTGTTGGTACACTCATATCAGTGTTTGCTTCCATGTCAAATACTTCTGTCCTGAAGTGTTTAGTTATGCTTTCTAAATCTAAGGGAGTGTCCTCCAATCATCTCCTCAGTATCCCTCTAAGTGGAGAAGGGATCTTATTAAAAATGGTCACGCTGCATATATAATTTTGAGTGACGTTCATAGAATTCATTGATCAAAGGAGACACTCAAAGGAAGCATAGAACTCCTTCAGTTCTGAGATTTCATGTGCCGGAGGAGTAAGTTCTAAAAATTTAGTAATAAGTGCAGCCTTGATCAAGTCGGGCCTCCCATAAGTATTCTTTAACAACTCTACAGCAGAGGCATAGCTACATGTTTCCAACTTGTAACCCTCCACAAGCTTAAAAGCCTCATTTTTCAATTGCCCACGGAGATATGTGAACTTTTGGACTGGTGTTAAGCTTTGATTTTGATGGACTGAACACTTTGCATCACGGTCAGAAACTTTACCAGGGTGACTACTTAATTTGGCCAAACTAGTGTTTACCTCCTCTATATAAGCCAAATCATTACTCATCTCCTCCACCTCATCTGTGGTAGATAACAATCCATAGATTTTTTCAGCATACTTTTCATGTGGCAAAGGATTTAGTAATAGTAAGTCTTTTTCCCTCAATCTGGTCACTAGTGGCCTTGCTCAAAAAAATCATCCAGATCCTTTAAGGATTTAGTTAAGCTCCCTTTCATCTCCCTTTAAGAATTTTAAATTTCCTCAGATGATCTATTGTGATAAACTAAGTTATGCTGTAAATTTTGAAAAAGGGGGTTATACTAAAATACAAATAACTTGGACAACATGATAAAAGTTAAGATGCAAATTAAATCATAATGTTGCCACAATAACTTATTGCCCCCCCAAAAAAATGTAAGGCAAAATTATAGGGAGTTTCAAGAAAATAGGAGATTACAGGGCATTTAAGTTAGCTAAACAACAATGGTTAGGTGGATCTCAGCTACCAGAAAGCTCGCGAGCAGATCGATTAACCCATCGCTTAGGAATCAGTCACCATCTGCTCTCGAAACCGGAACAGCTGATATATATCTATCATATTGAATCTGGCACAAACAAAATCACTATGTGTGACACCGTCCTCGCCACCAACCAAAAAATCGCCGTGAGTGACCGATAAACAGGAGAAATACACTCACATAAGCAGGCAGAGCCAAACACCAAATGTAAACATAATGTAAACAAGTTGTAAATAGACAATCTCACATCCGGTTTGAAGGACCAATTTAGTTGTGGGGAATATTATTAATCAAGCACTGGTAAAACTTGCTTCCCCTCAACTAAAGTTAAATGATAATTACCATAGTAAAGGTATGAAGATGTCAAGGAGAGGCTGATGTGACTAATGCACCGTCATAATAGGAAGATGTTTAGAAAAGTATACACAAGTATAAATCTCCGAGACGGTACTTAGCTGGACCTCTCACTGGCTTATAACTGGATGGAATTAATCCATGAAGGTGTTAGCTGTGATTGGTGATAGGTAGACGGCAACTAGTAGCACGGGGGATGTAGTAAGTTTGGTGGTTTGAGTTGTACTGACTGTCACTACTTCGAATATGGCGAACCTCGGCTATGATAGGTTCCAATAATGTTTTCCCCGAAACATTAAGTGAATGTAACTTAGATGCCTGTATATATACAACGAATCTACTAATGTAATGATATCAGATTATGATATATATTAATATATCAAACAAATATAGGGCAAAATAACATATCCTAAATCTAATGTTAAGCCTTATAATCTAACTATCTGTCGTGTCAATGAGGATGCATCAATTCCCGACAGCTGTATAATACAACACCCCTAACAGTGGAGGAGGGAGCTACTGCTCTGGTGGTTGCCCAATGAGCCACAATATGAAGGGCTTGCATGGTGGTTGGTTCCCTCAGTTTGTACTGGCAGGGCAAAATTCATTGTCCCTGTTCAGTTCAGTTCTAGGTGTTTCTGAGCTCCAAATGGCAGGAATTTAAATTAATTCCTGTTCATGATTACTACTGTTTGTCAGGTTTATTGGTGGCACCTCACTAAGCACTGGAAAGCTGTAATATAATAGGGCTAGGTGGCTGCTCCCTTACTCCCACCTTATAATGTAGCTTTGATATTATAATGAGATCACCTGTAAAGGCTGCTGTGATAGACTAGCTTGACATAAACTATCGATCAATGTCATGGTTTCTGTTAGCCTAATCACCAACTGATGATTATTATTAAGTGTGAGTGAGTGCATGGCTGTAAACAGAATGCTAATGCCATTGTTGTTTGATTGACACACAGGAACTTGCATGAGACTTCTGGTGGCTACTCAATTAAAATTGCATAGAAGTGTAAAAAGAAGTAACCTATACAATTAATTATTTAGATTGTGGACCTCATGTCATTTTAAAAACTTGTAAAACAAACTTGTGTGGAACAAAGATTTACCTGTACACATTATTGCTGAAATTAATTGCTACATTTTTATTACTTCACTTTTGATTGACTTTTTTTGTCTCCAGGGTGTTTCACAAACTAGCTATCAAAGGAGGTTTGTTTCATCCCCGGAATTTTTTAGATACTTTGGATCTGCATTATGGATGTCATTACATACTGCCACTTGCTTAACACCAATGGTTAGACAAAAGAAATTTAGCTATTCAATTAAGCCACACTGGGATTGGGCAGTCAAGGAGATGGGCAGACTGACAAGAGGGTTTTGGGGGTGAGAGTTCACACAGGAGACAGGAGCAGCATGTTTTTCGTCTCCTCTGCACTGTCAATAAGTGGGTATACACAGATGACACAATTCTACAAACTTGAAATGGAATGCTCTGGGGTTTGAGAACTACACCAGAATGCCAGTTAATTCATTATATAATTAATTCACCAATATTGAACTTTATATCAGTAAGCAAAACACCCATATCCATGAGAGCAGATCTACCCTTAATTCTTGCTTTAGTGTTCAGTGCGTCACTCACCCCAACAAATGTCTCTCCCTCAACATTGCTTTGCCTGTCGTGTAGTTCTACCTACTGTACCAGACAGGTACCTCTAAATTTACACAAGAGATGCATTCTTGAAGAGGTCGCAGAAAACAAAAACAGCATAAATTGAACAATATATATACAGTGGTACCTCTTGGTTCGAACTTAATTGGTTCTTTTTGGCTGTTCGAATTGCGAAAATTCGAATTAGGAAGTAATTTTTACCATTGAAATTAATGTAAAAACATTTAATACGTTCCAGTTGATTTTAAGTAAAAAAAAATAAAAAAAAATAAAAATTCTACACTCAACCCCAGCTATTGCAAGAAATTGGTCCCTTAACATCGCCACAATACCTAAGAACGCAATAGCCATTGTTAAGAAGTAAGGGAAAAAACAAAATTGGTCCTGACCCACCAGAGTGGCAACATGATTTAACATATTGGCACCTTGTTTTCCCCTCATCTCATCATAATTCATAGATATCCTTCGCATTTTGAGAGTACAAAATGAACACAGACATAAAATGCATAAAAAAATAAATAAATACAATAAATAAAAAAAAAGGCATAACGAAAAACTTATTTACTTTGGTGTGAAACTCCCGAGTCATGATGAAGACTAGATAAGCCTCCCCCAGGGTCCCCTCCCCCCCTCCCATGCACTGAATTCAGGAACAGATTGCATAGTATTTCTCCCTTCTCCCTCCCTCCGTCCTTATCCTCTCCGATTCGATACGCAAACAGACCAAATAGTCCGCCTCCCCTCCCCCACCCTCTCCCTCCTCCAGCCACTCACCATCCTCTCTTCCTTCATCCCCCCTCTCTCTCTTTCTTATCAAGTAGAATATATTCTCACAACATCATTTCCAACAGGAATTGTTTCCAGAAAAGTGTAAATTAGTACATACTGTGTTATCATAGGTTGCGCAAATGACAATGATATTTAACAATTCATTCTTCATTGGTTATTTAAAGTGTTCAATATATCTTCATTAGTAAATAAGTTTGCCAGTGACCAGAGAAGAAGCTGCATTGAATGGGGTGGTAGGTACGTAGTTGGTAACTCAGGGTTTGGGGCCGGAGTAACCAAGGCAACTAGGGGGCAAGAGTGACTTGAAAGCCGTTCACAGCGAAGTACAAATGAAACCGGTCAACTGGCAGGAAGGCGCATCGGCCGCCATGTTTTTTTTTTTTTTTTTTTTCTCGACTTGAGAAGCTGCGTTCAGATTGGAGGTCAAAATTTGTTCGCCAAATGTGTTCGTATTGGGAAGTGTTCGAGTCAAAGGGTGTTCGAATCAAGAGGTACCACTGTATATATATAAATATATATATATATATATATATATATATATATATATATATATATATATATATATATATATATATATATATATATATATAGTGGACTCCCGCTATTCGCGGGGGTTCCGTTCCTTCCCCTCCCACAAATACCGAAAATCCGCGAATAATGGATGCAGTTTGAAAACACCTATGTATGATAATGTATACACTAAAATATGCTTCCCAAACCTATTCTAAAGATAGTTATACTCATTGATACAGTAATAATATAGTAATATATAGTAGTGATAGATTAAAAACAATAATAATGTAGTATATGTATGTAGTAAATAAGTCTTGCGCATGAAAATGCTTGTGACATCACGTCATTTGCAGCCAATCAGCAGGAAGGAGAAACAAAAGCTCAAAACTGACATTGTTATTTCTAAATTATTTATCAATTTTACTATATCATCTCTCTGTTCTATTTTTTAAAATTTTATGTAAACTGACATTGTTATTTTGAATTTAAATTTAAATTGTTTCATTGATTTACACCTTATGTATCCCAACAGGTCACGTAAAAGCCACTCTTGGAGAATTATGAAAGCATTTACCTCAGGCATGGGTGTGCCACACCGCGCTTTGCCACTTGTTAGCTACTTGCGAACTAGAGTATCAGCCATACGTATTTTTTTCTACACAATTATTATTTCCATACATCATATATTAGAAATACCCCGTGTATTCCAACGTGATTTCAGCACGAAGGACAATTCCTAATCAACCAACAATGCGAAAGGTGCATTGGGAGTGTGATGGTGGAGATACTGTGTGGGTGGAGGTGGTGGGGGTGGCCAGCTGGTGGTAGCGGCATGGACCGTGCCCCTGTTTGGGTGTCCATTGGTGGAAGGGCAATATTATGCTGGCCCTGATGATCGATATCACTCTCTCAGGTTGAATTTTGCCTTCCTTGTTGTGTATCTGTCCCATTCTTTGCACCAGCACTGGGAGCATGTAATCAGGAAGTAGGCGATGGAAAAAATTATTCAGAAGCAAGTGGTGTGTGTGTGACTGTGTCGGTGGTGTGGCAGCTCCAACTTCCCTTCACTATAGTGAAATTATATTTCATTCCCTATATACATATTCCTTACTTATATTAATGTCATCTTGCGGGTTAAAAATACAATTAGATGTGTTATGTTACATGTAGCATATGTTTACTTTGTTTACTTACTAGGTTTTGAAGATAAAAAAATGTTTTAGTGATTTTGCGTGTGCAGCAGGATAGGTACTTCAGATACATAGGATAATCAGATATATCGACAAGGGGTTTCCCCCGAATTGATCTGATATATTGAGGGTTTACTGTATATATATATATATATATATATATATATATATATATATATATATATATATATATATATATATATATGTGTGTGTGTGTATGTGTGTGTGTGTGTGTGTATATTGTACATATTGTACACATGTGTGTTTGCATAACTGTTGTTGTTTGGGTGGTGCAAAGGAACTCGCACAAAGAGGTACCGGTAAATGGAAGTTGAGACAGAAATGTCACAGGACCCAATGCCTGTGCAGTCCCAGTGTAAACACAGAAATACACACACACACACACCTTGGCCCCATAGAAACATGCCACCCACAGGTCACCGTTGCTATCAATACACATCCCATCAGGAATGTCAGGGTCCAATCCCACAGCCTTGAAATCCACAACCTGATGCCGATTACCTGAAGAAAAGAAGAGGATAGGGAAAGTTTTTATTCAAATTTGTTATTTGTTTATCTATTTACTTCAGATTATTTATGCTTGTTAGATTCTGCATCTCTAACTGACTGTAGTTAGTATATATTGTGGTTCTCAAGTGTGTTTTCATGGTTCTATAGTTTGACAGGCAATAGTGGAAGTTATGAAGGTTTTCAAGATGTTTTCATGTGGTTGTTTTATATGCTGTAGTGGAAGTTATTGGAGTTTTCATATGATAGTTTTACAGACTGTAGTGGAAGTTATTGGGGTTTTCAAAAGTGTTTACTTGTGGTAAGTTGACAGGCTGTAGTGGAAGTTATTGTGTTTTTCAAGGGTGTTTTCATGTGGTAGTTTGATAGGTTGTAGTGGAAATTTTTGTGGTTTTCAAGGGTGTTTTTGTGGTGGTTTGACAGGCTGTAATGGAAATAAATGGGGTTTTCAAGGGTGTTTTCATGTGGTAGTTTGAAAGGCTACAGTGGAAATTATTGTGGTTTTCAAGAGTGTTTTCATGTGGTGGTTTGAAAGGTTGGAAATTATTGGGATTTTCAAGGGTGCTTTCATGTGGTTGTTTGACAGGCTGGAGTGGAAGTTACTGTGGCTTTCAAGAGCATTTCCTAATTTCTATTGATAGTTTAACAAGCATTCTGCACTTTGCACAGGCTGTAGTAGAAATTGTCACTGCTGATACATTTGAGGGTATTAAATGATTAGGTGATGGTGATTAAGAGTGACAGACATACAAGTATATTTCCTATAGGTACTGCCACTTAATTAATGACCTCATGTAACACTTAGTTTTTTTAATTTTTTTTATTTATTTATTTTTTTTTTTGGATTTTGTATTGTGTGTCTGTTTCTAATGGCAATGTAATAGTAATTGCAACTTTAATAGGCTCTAATGGTATTGTTAAAGAATTTTGCACAATGTCATTGGTAGATTTACTTTTTTTCTTTTTTAAATCTTCATCACACTTTTTTTCTATGTCAGAGGAAGCAAGAGTCTTCTGTCTACCTCCATAATGCAAGAGTTAACCAATATTCTTAATATTTCAGCCCGTTCATTAGTCAGCTATGCCATGATCGCCTCCGTAATGCAAGAGTTAACCAGTGTTCTCAATACTTCATCTATTACCAGTCAACTCTGCCCTTCCCATCTTTGTAATGCAAGAGTTGACCAGTATTCAAAATCTTTCACCCTTTCATTGGTAACCTCCAGAACTCTTCTCTTGCTTCCGTTTTCCCGTTGCCAGTGACTTGAACCTTGATGGGCCTTTTGTTTTCATTCTCCAGACAGCTATCCCCTCTTCTTTAATGACACCCAGCTTGCCACCTCTTCTACAATGGATATCCTGTACTCCTAAACATTCATTCCTTTCTCTGGTACATTCTGGAACTCCCTGCCTGCCTAACTCTGTATTCCCAGCTTCCTGTGACTTGACTCTTTCAAAAAGGAAGTTTCAAGACATATCCTTGACTTTTGGCTAACTTTATTGACATATCATGTATTCCCAGCTTCCTGTGACTTGACTCTTTTCAAAAAGGAAGTTTCAAGACATATCCTTGACTTTTGGCTAACGTTATTGACATATCAGAGGACTGGCAGTTTAGTGGGCTTATTATTTTCTTTATTTTTGTTGCCCTTGGCTAGCTTCCCGTCTTACATAAAATAAATAAATAAATACTTATACAAAAAAAAAAAAAAAAAAGAGGTTCTCTCACCTATCTTTCCCGTTTCAATATCGTAGTCAAAAGCATCCACAGAGTAAGCCATGGAGTCTATGTAGTAAAACGTCCTCTTGTCATGACTCCAGGCCAACCCATTGCTGAGAGTAATCTGCAGTGTGCCAAGATCAAGATTGCCCTGATGATGAGGATGATCCAACAATAGCAGGAACTTTCCAAACGCTAAACAAATATCAGTTGTCAATAGTCCCTGTTAGTTATCCATTAAAAATTCTGCTCTTCAAAGAAACGTGATTTTCTTCGCTTTAGAAATGAAATAAATAAAAATTTGACAATGTTGATGTATATTTTACAAAAGGCTTACACATACTTTTATGTATTTCTTGATTTTATTCGCATGTGATTAGTATAAAAAAAATTATAAATAAACTGGTGAATTAATTGGTATTGCCTAAAGAAATTATCGATGAAGATCATTAGCTTGACCTGCAGGCAGATCTGAACAAGATCAACGAATGGACAGACTGGCAATGCAGTTTAACATTTACTGTTTGATATGGCAGTGAATAAAGATGAAAGATCTCAACGACGGTTTGTTAATAAGGAAGAGGAACCAAATTGCAGAAAAAAAAGTGTTAACAAATACAAAGTACTTAACATACCTAACGGGAATCCACACACTAGGTAAACGATATGAGAAAGGTTTAGAAGTTAAAGTAAGCTCCGACCCCAGTCTAACAAAACATTGAATTGAGACACAGAATAAGGCAATTGGGATACTACAATTCAATTTTAACAGTGTTAAAAGCAGAAGTCCTGAAGTGATATCAAAGTTGTATTTGACGTTGGATAGACTGCATCTAGATTATGCTGTACAGTGTCAGTCCCAAATTACAGGAAAGATATAGGTCTATGAAAATCAGTACAAAGGAGAATGATTAAAAGAATATATGGGATGAAGCGAGATTTTTATTCCTCAGAGAGACAGATTAAGAGGGGAACTGATAGCTGTCTTAAAGGGGTGCAGGGGTTATGACAGTAAGAGGGGAACTGATAGCTGTCTTAAAGGGGTGCAGGGGTTATGACAGTAAGAGGGGGACTGATAGCTGTCTTAAAGAGGTGCAGGGGTTATGACAATAAGAGGGGAACTGATAGCTGTCTTAAGTGGTATAGGAGTTATTGCAATACAAGGGAACCTGATGGGGGTATTCAAATGGTATAAGGGTTATAACAAAGGAAACATAAACACTTCTTAGGATAAGTAACCATAATAAAACAAAAAATAACGTGTTAAAGCCTGAAAAAATAGGTTGAGAAAGAGATAGGGATGGGAAGGAAGTGGTTCTGTAATACCATTTATGAATGGAAAGTTGTTGTTGGTGGTGAGTCAATGGGGAGTTTTAAGAGATAGTCAAGTTTATGGATGTGGATGATAGATGGAATTAGATAGCTTAGTTCGCACAGGGAGTGCCACGTGTACGTGTATCACCCTCGTGCAGCTTCCATTTTTTATTATGTTCTTATATACTTATGGTCTGACCTTGTCCATGGCGCAGTCCAGAGTCAGGTCATTGTTGAGGCAGAATATATGACCTTTCTCCTTGGGTAACACTCCTGGAGCGGATTCTTGAGCCATTGTTCCTGGTGAGAGAGGGAGAGTCGTAGATTAATTTTCCATATTTAGATTTTCTCATTATTCCCCTTATATTTCGATTATCTATTCATTTCATTATTTTAAGAGATTTCCATTATCCTCCATCCCTCCTAACAACAACAACAACAACAACACACACACACACACACCTGCCCACAGTCTGCCACGAGGGTCACACTTTCCGTCATTAAACCTATTGGTAGGCGTGTCACTTTCTACCGTGTGCAGTATGACCTTAGCCTTCCTGGTGTGCGTGTCTGGGTCCGTTTCCGGCCACTCCACTAGCGCCACGGACCTCCCCAATCCCACTGCGTACAGGTCAGGGTGATTCTTGACAGGAACCACGAAAGAAACACTGGCCCCTGCGCTTTCTGCCTCTGAGAGAGAGAGAGAGAGAGAGAGAGAGAGAGTAGGGGGGGGGGTATTTTGATTTAATTTATAATTAATTTATAAGTGTTTTTTTAAGGAAGGAAGTTGTGTTATGTAAGAAATCAATCGAAATCGAAGTTTAAAACA